>JAWWNI010000148.1:360000-852500 GCA_034642065.1 Darevskia nairensis
ATTTTGTCTCAAGGCATGCCTCCGGCGGCAGCCATTTTGTGACCACAGCATTCCAAATACACCCAAATACGCCCAGAAAAGTTTGTTAATGCCTGTCTTAAGAGATACAGAAAGGAGAAAAGAAAACCATATATAAGCCATTAAGACCCCTTCAGACTTGATACAATGATAAACAAGCCATTCCCTGCCATCCTTGGGTGGAGGGATAAGGGTGGGCAAATGAGAAGGGGTAAAAAGGTTTGCCTTGGCTGAGGAGCAGGATCTGCCCATCTCTTGCCATCATGAGGTGGCAGACATTGCCAGGTGGGTCAGGGAGGAAGAGAAGGGGAGGGAAATAGTCCCATGAACCTCCTTGATCTTATCGGAGGAGCCAAGCCACTGCAAACAAATACAAAAGAAAAGTACGTTTTGGTGAGCACAGCATTTATTTGTTCATTATGTGGACACCTTGCAGAAGACTCAGGGCATGGTACATACTTCTTTCCCCCCACCTCTCAATTTTATCCTCACAACAACCCCTTGAGGCAGCTTAGGCAGTACGTGTGAATGCCCCAGAATCGCTCAGTGGCCTTCACAGCCGAGTGGGGATTTGAACCTGGAGCTCTATAGCAGGTGTCAACAACCTTTTTCAGCCGTGGGCTGGTCCACCATCCCTCAGAGCATGTGGTGGGCTGGACTATATTTTTTGGGGTGGGGGATGAACGAATTCCTATGCCCCATAAATAACCCAGAGGTGCATTTTAAATAAAACCACACATTCTACTCATGTAAAAACACCAGGCAGGCCCCACAAATAACCCAGAGATGCATTTTAAATAAAAGGACACATTCTACTCATGTAAAAACACACTGATTCCCAGACCGTCCGCGGGCCAGATTTAGAAGGCGATTGGGCCGCATCCGGCCCACGGGCCTTAGGTTGCCTACCCCTGCTCAAAATAATTGCAATATTTTAACCCAGAAGTTGGAAAACTCTGGCCTCCAGGCCCCTCTCTCCAGCCAGCCCCCATACGCTTCATCAGGCTACACCCCCTCCATCATAAACCTGCCCCATATCCTCCTCGAGGGCCTTCGCCCCATGTATCCTCAAACTATAATAGCATGGAATCGCATCTCACACCGGGGGGGGGGGGGGTTAGGCTCCAAACTCGGCGCCTAAGGCAAAAATTTTATGTAGTCAAAATTACCCTTGACAATCCCTTAAACTGCCCATAAAACACACTGCGGTACACACCTGCATACGACGAGGAGGAAACAATGAAGAGGGCTGCTGCACACACTCGGGCAATTGGTCTTTCTCTTCTTCCGACATCACTGCTGAGGGGTCACAAGGGTTTGATGCCGATCCGGCAGAAAACGGTCCAGGCTTGCATGATGGAGAGTGAGTCGCACACAAGGCAGCTGGCTCTGTGTCCGCACGAGGAGTCGGTTGCGAGGGCTCATCCGCTGCCGGTTGTTTTTTCGAGAACAACATGGCGACCGGCAACTGCCGCTGCTGCCTCTTGAGCTGCTCAAACATTTCTCGGTACGGCCTCAAGGCTTCCGCAATGCCACGTGTGATTTTGAGGCTCTGCTCCATGGAGGGGTCATATTCCGAAATCAAATCATTCAAGTGCTTTGCCGCTTGAAACACCTCGGCAAATTTGGGAAGGTTCCAACTTGCCGGCTCTTCCTGTTCGTCGTCATCTTCCTCTTCCGATTTTATCAGATCCTCTGGCTCTTCGCTAGCCGGCGTTCCTCTATGGCCCTCGATTAATTCTTCTATTTCTTCCTCGAGGATGTCGCTGAAGCCATCGCCGCCCAATTGCCTGGCCACCCGAACGATACGTTCCACTTCGTGGTGAATGGTTGGGAAACCCCTGAAATCAGTCACACATTTTTTCCACAGGTTTCGCCAACACGCGTTGACCGTTTCGGGCTCGATCGCATCCGCGGCTTGTTTTACGTAAGTGATGCAATCGGCGATGTTGAAGGCCTTCCAACGCTCAGCCGCGTTGAGGCTGGGATCAGCGTCCATAGCGTTGCAGACCCGCAAGAACAAAAGACTCGTGTACTTCGCCTTGAAGCAGCGAACTACGCCTTGGTCCAGAGGCTGGATGACGGAGGCGGCGCTATGGGGCAGAAAGACAACTTCGACGTCGCTATGCGCAAACTGGACTCCCTCGGGGTGGCCGGGAGCATCGTCAACAATCAGCAACACCTTAAAGTCGATTCCTTTCTCTTCAAGGTACCGCTTGACCTCCGGAACGAAGCATCGGTGGAACCAGTCCAGGAAGATTGCTGCCGTCACCCAAGCCTTTTTGCTCGATTGCCAGAACACAGGCAGGAGGTGTTTGTCCTTGCCTTTTAGGGCACGAGGATTTGCAGACCCACAGAGCAAGCCGGGCTTTATTAAATGCCCGGCCGCGTTGCAACAAAACAACAACATCACCTGGTCTTGGGCCGCCTGCCTTTCTGCTTTCGAAATGTACGTCCGGCTGGGCATTTTCTTCCAGAAGAGCCCCGTCTCGCCAGCGTTGAAAACTTGTTCGGGGAGATATCCCTTTTCTTCTATCAGTTTCTTTAACTGTTTGGAGTAGGGTTTCGCTGCTTGTTTATTGGTGGGTGCAGCCTCGCCAGGGCTGTGCCCGTTTTTCAAGTTGAAGCGGTTCCTAAAGCTGTTGAGCCAACCTTGGCTGGCTTTGAACTCCTTCTCGTCACAAGGCCGCCCCTCTCCGGTAAGAGGCTTGAACAGCGCGTACAGGTCCAGAGCTTTTTCTCGGATCATGTTGCCGTCGACGGGGACGCCTTGGCCATTCATGTCTTCCAGCCACAAGTACAATGCCTTTTCCGCCTTCACCAAAGTCTGATCGCGAACTTGGCTCGTCACCTTCGCCGTTATGGGAGCACCCGAGGCCACGGCCTGACGGATTTCTCTCTCTCGAACCTTAATGGCACGGATGCTGGATTCATTGCGGCCGTATACGCGGGCCACTTTGGAGACGGACATGCCGGTCCTCAATAAATCCAACACGGCCACTTTCTCCTCCAGCGTTGGAACAGATCGCTGCTTCTTGCGCTGTCCTCCGGGTGACCTGCAGGCAGCTAGCTTGTGTTTAGGGGCCATGGGGTGTGATGAATACTGTCCTTGAAATACGGCATGTTCGGCAAGGAAATCGCAATCGTGCTCACCCCAAGACGGCCCACTGGGTGGAACCGCCCACACTTGGCTTTGACAGTCGCCCACGCCTTGTTTCGACAGGTACATCGAGTTGAATTCATGTACGTTAAAGGTGCTTATGACGTCGCTCCACTGTAATGCCTTTTCCTCGCCTGAATAGAGGATGGAAAGATGTCTTGTATGGAACGTAGCTGGACGTCTGTTGGCCCGCCCACTTTTAACTTTGGCTCCACCCACTTTGTCCCTGGCCACACCCTCCACTGGCATGGGGCTGCCACAAGGGCCCCTCGCTAGATGGTCTTCCCACTCGTGTTCCATGGGGCACCCCACAAATGCTCCAAGGAGGCCTGGAATCCCTTTTAGGGACGGGGCAGAAATCCCATTTCGTTCCCATTTAAAGCCAAATTTATGCTTCCCGAGGCAGTATGGGAACAGAGGTGGAGCCACCCTTCAAAATGCACACCTGTCCAAATTTCATGATGCGGTTCTCCCCCCGACATTTAGAAAAAGGCATATCTGAGGTAAACATGGGCATAAGAATCAATACGTTTGCGAAAGCAGCATCCAAAAATGCAACAGTCGGAGAAGCGGCTTGCAAAAATGGTCAAAACTGCAGGCAAACGTGTGTCTTATTAGGAGAAATAATTCCCAAGAGGATTTTTTTTTAAAGAAACAAAATTGGCAGATTTGCTGCAGGAACGTGGAGAACGAAATTAAAGATCAGAAAAACGAGAAGAGAAGCAAAATTGGTGGGTCCTCCCATCCCCAATCGAGCTAGATGTGGTCACACTCTCAGGCAGTTGGAGGGGGAGGGAGAGGAAATGAAACAGTTTCAGGCAACTGCTAATTGTTGAGGGTCGGGGGCAGAATACCCAACTTATCCCAAGCCCCTTACCTGTGTGTGTGTTGGAGATCACGGTTTCATCCATCCCCTGAGAATCGGGCACCCACATGTCTTCCCCTCGCTCTAGCCGGGAGATGAGGTCAGGCTTGAGGACTGGCAATCCTTCTTGGGAAAGAACAAGGAGGAAAATCAAGGTCACAATTGACTGACTGGGTTACACACACACACACACACACACACACAAACTTAAGAAGACCAAGCCTAAGCCTATGTAACCATTTAATCTTTCATTTTGCCTGGCTGCAAATTTTAATTTTTATGCAATTCACTCTTTCCATTAAACAAAACAACAGGAGCAGAAAAGGAAGCTTACATAGATGTACTATTCCCCCCCCCCTTTCTCCCTTCTTTTATTTCCTTTCGTTACTTTTCTCTTCTGCTTCTTTACTGAGGTTTAACTGCAAGTTATGCAAAAGGAGAGTTTATGCCGAGTCAACTTTGCTGATAGAGTCTACGTATAAAAACTCCGTATATTCCTAAAGGTAAAGGGACCCCTGACCATTAGGTCCAGTCGTGTCCGACTCTGGGGTTGCAGCGCTCATTTCACTTTATTGGCTGAGGGAGCTGGCGTACAGCTTCCGGGTCATGTGGCCAGCATGACTAAGCCGCTTCTGGCGAAACCAGAGCAGCGCACGGAAACGCCGTTTATCTTCCCGCCGGAGCGGTACCTATTTATCTACTTGCACTGGCGTGCTTTCAAACTGCTAGGTTGGCAGGAGCAGGGACAGAGCAACGGGAGCTCACCCTGTACATTCCTACTTGGCCCTTAATAAGAAAAAAAATTAATACACTCTTATAGGGGAGGCCCTTAGCTCAATGGAACAGCATCTGCTTTGGATGCAGAAGGTCACAGGTTCAATCCCCAACATCTCCAGTTAAGACTGGGAGAGATCAGGGCCTCTGGAGAGCTGAAATATTGCCTGAAACACTGGAGAGCTTCTGCCAGAAAACACTCGAGTGAGGTGGACCCATCATCTAACTCAGCCTAAGACAGCTTCCCATTTTCCTTTGCTTTCAGCCATCATTTCAGGATGAAATGTTTGGCTGTGCAACGCCAAAATAATTCAGAAAATGCATTTACATTCTTAGGCAGACTGCAAGAATTACCCTATACACCAGCCTTGCCCAACCTGGCGCCCTCCAGATGGTTTGGGGACTATAGCTCCCATCAGTCCCAGCTAGCATGGCTAATGGTCAGGGATGATGGAAGATGTAGTCCAACGATATGGTAGGCCGCTATACAACCATGGTTACGCTTTCCATTTTCAGATTTTATCAAGGCACCGCCTCCTTCCTTACCCAGCGAGGACACATTCCCATAATTCTCCAGCATGACCTCCCGGTACAAGGCCCTTTGAACCGGGTTGAGAAGAGCCGCCTGCCCTTCCGTGAAATATATGGCCACGTCTTCAAAGGTCAACGGGCCCTGCAAGAACAAAGCGAAATCTGAGGGACCCCAGGTGGCGGACACGGTTCCCCCGCTTCCCAATTCTTCCTCAAAACAACCCTGTGAGATAGGTTAAACGACTGAGAGGCAAGGACTGGCACCAGGTCAGCCAGTGAGCTTCACGGCAACTTGAATTCTTAGGAGACTCTTATTCTCCTCACAGATCAGCAGTTCCTGGAATTTCCTGGGATTGCTTGTTAAACCAGTCTGGGAAGTGCAGCTCTGGGAAGGGAATTGGGGTCTCCTTGCAGCGGTCTGCGTCCTTAACAAACTAGAGTTCCCAGGATCCTTTGAGGGAAGGCATGACAGTTTAAAGTGGTATGATACAGGTTTAAATGTGTAGTGCAGACAGCGCCCAAATGACGTGTGCCGCATTCTACGCTTAGCTGACCATAAAAGAAGAGAAGAAAAAGAGGAGTTTGGATTTGATATCCCGCTTTATCACTACCCTAAGGAGTCTCAAAGCAGCTCACATTCTCCTTTCCCTTCCTCCCCCACAACAAACACTCTGTGAGGTGAGTGGGGCTGAGAGACTTCAGAGAAGTGTGACTAGCCCAAGGTCACCCAGCAGCTGCATGTGGGGGAGCGGGGACGCGAACCCGGTTCCCCAGATTATGAGTCTACCTCTCTTAACCACTACACTACACTACTATTTACACTACAAAGTACTTTCCTTAGAAGGCACCCCCCATAAATTGAAAAAAAGCAAAATCTAGGACCTTCCTTCCTTCCCTACCTTCCTTCCCTCCTACCTTCCTTCCCTCCCACCTTCCTTTCTTCCCTCCCTCCCTCCCACCTACCTTCCTTCCTTCCCTCCCACCTTCCTTCCCTCCTACCTTCCTTCCTTCCTTCCCGCTCTGCCTTCCTTCCTTCCTTCTTTCCTTCCTTCCTTCCTTCCTTCCTTCCCTCCCACCTTCCTTCCTTCCTTTCCTTCCCTCCTTTCCCCTCTCTCCACCAGCCTTTCCTGTTTTCGTTCAGCGCCAGCCCTACTGTGAAGCAGTGAAACAAGGTGCTTCCGTCGGCAGATGCCAAGGAGTCTCAGCAAGTCGTTGCAGGACAGAGCTGTGTGGCCCATTGGGCCTGCCCTGCACCATCCAAACCCATATTTTGCCCTCAGGAAAATACTGTCACGTCATCAGTGTTGAAGTAAGTCTGTCTAAGCATCATGCATTTAAAGGCACACTGCTTCCCCTGGGAGTGGGCTGGGCGATATCTGGTTTTCAACACACATCACCAGCTAAATTTCGTGATATGCCAATATATCACAATGACTTAAATCGGGATGGAACTGTGAGGAGTCGAATGGTAGGGCTGATATATTGCCAGGTCAAAAGTTATGAAACAGGTATCGCGATATGGACTTCAAACTGGTTTTGGGCGATATATCGCCCAGCCCTACCTGGGAGCTGAATTTATCTACCACAGAGGTATAATGCTTAGCTCCCACAGCTGAAGAAGTCTAGTACACCGCAGAGGACTCAGAGACACTTAACTCTAGGACTTTTTGACCCATCCTCCCCCCAAAATTTCCTACCTGAGCTGACTCCCCCAGAGTGTTTTCTCCTCTCCCTTTGGGAAAAGGGGGGGATCCAGGTTCAACTGAGGACGTCATTCGGTACTCTGAGGGATCTTTAAAAAAGAGATTTCCGTTATTTGCGGGTTGGGGAAACTGAGCTGCATTTTATGGATGAAGAATATACAAACATAAAAAGGCCCTTACTGGATCAGGCCGCATCCTGTTCCCACAGTGGCCAACCTGGAAACACAATGGGAAGCCCACGAGCAGAACCTCAGTGCATCAGCCCTCTCCCCATTTGTGAAATCTGAATATCTCAAAAAGTATTTTGCAAAGCTCAAAGTGATATTTGATTTAGGGACAGGGCGGGAGAGAGAATCAAAAGCACAATCCTCTACATTTTCATGAAAGCAGTGAATTATAGATTCATTAAGTATGATTTAATAAACTGTCACATTGATAAATGGTTTTGTAACAACTGTATATTACAGTATATTAGAGTAATATACAACTGTACATTGTGGCACCTTAAAAAACAGTTGGGTTTATATGCTTTAAACCAGGCACAGGCAAACTCTGGCCCTCCAGATGTTTGGGACTACAATTCCCATCATCCCTGACCACTGGCCCTGTTAGCTAGGGATGATGGGAATTGTAGTCCCAAATATCTGGAAGGCAGGAGTTTGCCTATGCCTGCTTTAAACAAAACAGATCCGAGCAGTTCTTTCTCATTTCCACTTGCTGTTTTTATTTAATTCACTCCACTTGGTTTATTTAAACCAAGGACTTGTACATTGCCCACTAATAATGAACCATATGTTGTAGATATTATTGCAAATTTATTATGCTATTTTTGCGATGTACAAATGACATTGGAAGACTTGGTCTTTTTAGTTATACCGTTTATTATTCCTATGATCCTTCATCCTGGAGAGAAGTGACTAGTGGGATGCCACAGGGTTCTGTCTTGGGCCCAGTCTTATTCAACATCTTTATCAATGACTTGGATGATGGGCTTGAGGGCATCCTGATCAAGTTTGCAGATGGCACCAAATTGGGAGGGGTGGCTAATACCCCAGAGGACAGGATCACACTTCAAAATGACCTTAAAAAATTAGAGAACTGGGCCAAGGCAAACAGGATGAATTTTAACAGGGAGAAATGTAAAGTACTACACTTGGGCAAAAAAAATGAAAGGCACAAATACAGGATGGGTGACACCTGGCTTGAGAGCAGTACATGTGAAAAGGATCTAGGAGTCTTGGTAGACCACAAACTTGACATGAGTCAACAATGTGATGCAGCAGCTAAAAAAGCCAATGCAATTCTGGGCTGCATCAATAGGAGTATAGCATCTAGATCAAGGGAAGTAATAGTACCACTGTATTCTGCTCTGGTCAGACCTCACCTGGAATACTGTGTCCAGTTCTGCGCACCACAGTTCAAGAAGGATACTGACAAGCTGGAACGTGTCCAGAGGAGGGCAACCAAAATGGTCAAAGGCCTGGAAACGATGCCTTATGAGGAACGGCTTAGGGAGCTGGGTATGTTTAGCCTGGAGAAGAGAAGGTTAAGGGGTGATATGATAGCCATGTTCAAATATATAAAAGGATGTCATATAGAGGAAGGAGAAAGATTGTTTTCTGCTGCTCCAGAGAAGCGGACATGGAGCAATGGATTCAAACTACAAGAAAGAAGATTCCACCTAAACATTAGGAAGAACTTCCTGACAGTAAGAGCTGTTCGACAGTGGAATTTGCTGCCAAGGAGTGTGGTGGAGTCTCCTTCTTTGGAGGTCTTTAAGCAGAGGCTTGACAGCCACCTGTCAGGAATGCTATGATGGTGTTTCCTGCTTGGCAGGGGGTTGGACTGGATGGCCCTTGTGGTCTCTTCCAACTCTAGGATTCTATGATTCTATGATTCTATGATTCTATATGATTCCTATGATCCTTGTTTATAAAATCCAATAAAAAGTTACTTTAAAAAAACAAAAACCCAGTTGGGTTTATAGGCCACCACCAAATTGTGTGTGCACCAGTGTTTTGCTGGAACAGATTAAAGCATCTCCCTCTTTTCCCATGGCAAGTTAAGGCCCAGCCAGATACAGGAAGAACCAACGGACGAGGAAAAATGGGGAGGAATGTCCTGGCTTGCTTTTCTGCCTTTTAAAAGCAGGCTGGTCTTCATAAATCAGCAAGAGAAGCTTTCCACGCCGGGGAAATAAAAAGCAGTCACCTTCCAACAGCCCAAGCCTGCTGCTGGAGCAGGAGCACAGGCTGATCGAAGAAGCTGGCAACCTCGGACAAGACCTTGCAATTCTCCTCGGCCCCCATTCCTCCCCTTCCAGCTGCAACTCACCGGCGCCAGGACCCATCCAGAGCAGGCAGGATCCCCTTTGCATCTCCAGCGCTTCCCCACCACCTGCCTTTGTGCTCCGAAGCTGGGCAAAGCAAGGGAGGGAGCCCGCCAGCAGGAAAGGCCAGGGCATGCTGGGAATTGTAGTCCTCTCTCCTCCAGGCCCCTTGGAAGGCAAGGGCTTCTGGGAATTGTAGTACGGCATGCACATTGGTTTGGAATCAAAGCGCTATCTGGTTGTTGTTGTTGTTGTTAAACACCAACTCTCTTTTTCCTTTTTGGGGAATTTTGCAAGTGCTTGTTGTTCTGCAATGTTTGTTCTGCAAGGAATTGATATCTTAGTGCAGTGTTTCCCAACCTTGGGTCTCCAGCTGTTTTTGGACTACAGTTCCCATCATCCCTGGCCACTGGTCTTGCTAGCAAGGGATGCACAGAAAAGTGTGTCTGCACCCATTTATCTGAAACTCTCCTATCAGGCAGAAACCTTCGCTTGCATTATTAGTGGTATCTGAAGAAGTGCGCATGCACACGAAAGCTCATGCCAAGAGCAAACTTAGTTGGTCTCTAAGGTGCTACTGGAAGGAATTTTTTTTATTTTTTATTTTGTTTTGACTATGACAGACCAACACGGCTATCTACCTGTAACATAATTACTGAGTCCAGGTCACAGGCTCACCCTATTCATCCCCAAATGTGCCCTTAAGGCAGGATTTGTGAGCACAGAGACAATGGGGAAGCTTTTCCCATTTCCATCCAAACTGCAGAGGAATATTTGAGGTCACTGAAAGAGTAAAAATGGCTTTAGGATTGTCTTCCTGTACTGTTTCAGACATTTAAACACTATTTCCCCACCTCTCTTGCCTCCCTCTACCTTCCACCACTGTCCGCCTTATCGCTTAAATATTCATTCAAGATTTCTTCATATTTATCCATTCTTATTTTGCGACGACATGCAATTTGTTTGGATGTAGCTAATCTGCCCATATTATCAATCCTTGTGCTCAGTGGAATCTTTTTGCGGCTCTTCCAATTCATCAAAACAAGTTTTTTTGCTTCTAATATAGCACGGTACATCCTTTTTTTTTTTGACCCCCTGAAATCTCCCACGTTTCCGGAATATAATTTAGAATTAAATTCAGTTCCCTTAAATAACAATTCCTTTTTATTACTCTTGCTATAAATATCCTCACCTCGCACCAAAATGATCTTATCATCGGGCAATTAATCAACATATGTACTAAGCTCGCCTTTTTACTCCCACATCTCCAGCAGTTGTCTGCACTTATTATTTTCTTCTGGTATAGTTTTGCTGGAGTCCAGTGGACTCTAAATATTATTTTCTGTTGAATAAGTCTCAGTCTTAAATCCATAGAGGCTATTTCTATTGATTTTATACTTGACTCCCATATATCATTTGTTATCTGTACCCCTAACTCTTCACTCCATTTTTGTCTTTCATATTCGAAATCATATTTCTTTCTGTTGAGTAGGGTTTTATATAGTGCAAGTGTAGAGTTTTTTGTTTTTGTTGCAGATATTAAATCTTGTAGCAGCATAGTTGTTTCCGATGCTGCTATAGCGTCAGGGCCAAACTGCCTTTCCAACATATGTTTCAATTGGATGTATTGCCGTTGTGTTTCTCTAGTTAATCCATACTTCACTTGCAAAGTTTTATATTCCACACATTTATAATTTTCATCAATTAATTGATTCAATGTCAAAATACCTTTTTTCATCCAATTTTGCCAAATTATTACTTGATTTCCAATTTTTAATTTTGGGTTGGCCCATATGAATGAAAATAAAATAAAAAAATTCCTTCCAGTAGCACCTTAGAGACCAAATAAGTTTGTTCTTGGTATGAGCTTTCGTGTGCATGCACACTTCTTCAGATGAATGAAAATGTGTGAATACCACAACTTACTAGATAGTGTGTGTTTGTGTTTGTGTGTAATGAAAAGCATGGGAAGCAATCAAGGAGCATTCGCTGCTACTTGAGAAAACATTCAGGAACTGCAAAGACCTGGGGACAATTTTTTTTTTTAATGATCACGTGATCACTGAGTTTCTGAGTCATTTCAGGAAGGGAAACTCCCAGTGGCTGAAAACTGAGAAAGTGAAACTTAACTTGGGTCTTTGGTGAGGGAGCCATGGCTGCTGCAGGGGATCACATCCAGCGTCTCTGTAATGAAGCCACTTGCTCCATCTGCCTGAATTACTTCGAGGATCCAGTGACCATCCCAGAGTGTGGGCACAACTTCTGCCGATCCTGCTTGATCCAGTGCTGGGGGGAATCGGAGGCAGAGGTTTCCTGCCCTCAGTGCAGAGAAACAGTCCAGAGAAGGAGCCTCATCCCCAACCGGCAATTGGCTAACATGGTAGAAATAGCCCAGAATCTCAGCCTTCAAGGGGGGAAGGAGGAAGGAGGGAAAGAGAGAGTCTGTGAGGAGCACCAGGAGCCCCTGAAACTCTTTTGTAAGGAGGATGAAGCCCCCATCTGTGTGGTGTGTGACAAATCAAGGGAACACGAAAATCACAAGGTGATTCCTCTGGAGGAGGCTTTCGAGGAATACAAGGTAGGAGATCCCTGGATCTTGAGGGGGAGAAATAGCTGTGGATTCTTCTTGGAGGTTTTCTTTTTAATTCTCAAGTCCAAAGTAGGCATGGCATGAATTGGTGGTAAGGTAGAAGCAGCCCAGGGGGAGCCTGGGGGCTCCTGGGATGGCTGGGAGGAGGGAGTAGAAGTCTTTCTCTCTGCCAGGGGGACAAAGGGATCTCCCTTGAAATACTCACAGCAGCTTCAAAGATTTGAACTGGGATCGTGGCAGGGAGAGAAAGGGTTAACCTCATCCACATCCCCCAGCAAGGTTGCTTTGTACATATGAAGAACACTGCAAATGTAAATTGCACACACACAACTCAGTACACTCTCCTTTGGCTAGCAGGATGCTTCCTCAATGCCCTGCAAAGCAGAGAGCAGCAAGGGATCAGCTGGGGGGGGGGGCGCGGTGGCCAGGAATTGACCAGATGGTGCAGGATCCCCCCCCCAAGTATATGTTGGAAGCAGATTTTCAAGTGGGGGTGGAAGCACCTACTGGTGGGGAGCACTCTTATTCTGGGGGTGCTGTGGGGCCTGTGCAATGAGGTTTCAGGGGGGGGGAGTGAGGATCTCCTTCCGCCCCAAATGGCAAAGGACTCCGTGGTTCAGAGTAGCATCTGCAAAGACAAGGGGGAAAGATGACTTTTCCATGACAACTCAGAATTGGACCTGTGCTTATATATATAAAAATAAAATCCTCATTCTGGATCCTGCCTGAGCCCTTCCTCCTCTTCCCACGTCTCCCTGGGACCTCAAGATGAGAAGTCAGGCTGAAAGTCTCCTTGGAGAAGACAAAGGAGCAAGCATGGCCGCCTTTGCTCTTCTCCAGAGTAGTTAGTTGGACTAGAAAACTTTCCTAATCCCAGTTCCGCAGTGGTTTTCAACCAATGTGCTGTGGCACCCTGGGGTGCCTTGAACGATGCTCAGGGGTGCCTCTGACAACACTGGCCTCTGTCCCTCTTTCCTTCCCTCCCTCCTCGGATGCCATCTCTGCCTCCCAAAGGCTTGCGCAGCAGCCCTGGCTACAAGCTCCGCAGGCGAATGGTGCCTCTGGGGCTGGTCAGGGGGTGTTTATTGCCAGGAAGTGAGGCAGCCTCGGAGTAAGCAAGCAAACTGGCGAGGGGCCCTTGCTGTTGGGAATGGACAGACAAGTCCCAAGCCCCTGTGGGCAGAGGCCTAGCAAGCTGCTGGGGCACCCGGAGTGGCAAACACGACAGGTACCCGGGGGCGGGGCGTCGCTACATAGCGCGCATGCACAGAGCAGCTACGTAGTGATGCTGCGCGTGCGTGCTACGTAGCGGGTTGCTGGCGACGGTGGCGGCAAGCCCCGGAGCGAGGCTCTTTATTGGAGACGAGGGGCGGTCCAGGGATGGGTGTCAGCGCCCAAGAGAAGCATCCCGCCCCTCACCTCCGCCCACAGCCCGAGCAGGAAGGAAGCAAAGCGCCGAGCAGGTGAGCGAGCAAGCTGCGGAGCGAGGCTTTTTAGCGAGCGGCAGGGCAACGGCGCCTCCCAATAAAAAGCCTTGATCCGCGGCTTGCTGCCGCTGCCACCAGCATCCTGCTACATAGCTCGCATGCACAGCGTCGCTACGTAGTGACCCATGCGTCGTATGTAGCGACGCTGCTCATGCACGCTACGTAGCGACGCCCCGCCCCCAGGGTGCTCATCGTGTTTGCAAAGCACCGAGCAGGTGAGCAGGCGAGCCGCTGAGCGAGGCTTTTTACCGGACGGCGGGGCAACGGCACCCCCCACCTCCCAAGCCTACAGCTAGTCATGCTGTCGTTTGCTGTAGGCTTGGGACTTGTGAGGGGGTGCCGAGTGTCACCCCCCCCCGGCTAGCACCCGGGCCGGCCCGTCCTCAACGCACCCCCTTGCTCGCCCTTGCCTGTGGGGCAGTGTGAGGAGGCACCTCTCTATGGGGCAGCTCAGAGTCCAAGAGGAGGACTTCCAAGGAGAGGGGGAGAGCGGAGAGGAGAGGAGGCTGAGAGAGCGCTCTGTAGGGGAGGCTGTTTGAGAAAGGGTAAGGGGCTGCAAGCTCTGCAAGCAAGGGGGGACCTAACTGGGATCATGACCCCCACAGGGACACCGCAGAAAGAAGGTAGTTGGTCCAGGGAGCCATGGACCCAAAAAAGTTGAAAACCTCTAGACTCTTATTTCCTCCAGTAAACTACTTCGCTATTATAGCAAGGCCACTGGACGCAAGAAGCCAGTATAACATTCATCTCCTCTCTGTGTGTCTCAATCAAACCTGAGTTTTCCCTTTTCTGTTCAGGGAGAGATCTGTAGCCGCCTGGAGATTCTGAGGAAAGAGAGACAGGAAATTCTGGCCTATCAAGCAGACCTGGACAAGGAAAGCAAAGACCTCCTTGTAAGTGTCTCTATTGTTACTAGTGAGGGAACAAGCACTTGAAGAATCGAGTCAGGACTGAGGAGGGATGGGGAAATCTGCCCTTTTCAGCTTCTCCCCATTTCTCCTTTTTCATATCAGTTTGTTTATTCATTTATTATTCTGAAATGAATCAGATGTTAGGGTGGCTACCTCCTTGTATAAATATTTTGATACCAGTATGTACTTTACCCTCATAAATACGTTTTTTGGGAACATTACTTGGCTGGGTCACCATGAAAAATTCAGAGGTGTGAATTTCAAAGGATTGCTCTGTTTTGGTCTCCATATTTTTTCAGCAAACTGTGAATTAGGTAAGTTCACCTTGAATGCAGCTAATTGAGTTTATTTCCCATTGTTGACTGAAAAGCAGTGAAGGAGAAGCCTGAGGGACTTGTGAGCGGAGAGGGTGGAAGCAGTTCAATTCAAATCTTGATTTACCATAAATATTACTAAATAATTGTCTTTATAAATGTGTACTCTTGTTCATCTTTAGGAAACCGAGGCCATTTTGAACCTTTAAAGAAAACAGAGGAGCTATGGGGATAAACGCTGCACTTTGTCCTCCTCCTCCTCTGTTTCTGTTCCTTCCTACACCTAAATGGCTCCAGTCTAAACTGAGGGGTGTTTTATGTCCCTGGATGTTCTCTGACAACTTAGAACTCTGGTTATGCCATGCCGATAGACATGCAGGGAACATCCGTGGCTAGACAAAAAGCTCCTTCCTTTAGGGCCAGTGTTTCCCACCTAATCTAGGCAACGGCACCACTTGAATCAATGAAAAAATCTCGCGCACACCGCACAGGTCTCCTGACCCAGAGTTACCTCTGGGATCAAGCTGTAGTCGCGGCGCGCGCGAGGCTTCCGGTCGGGATTCTCGCGCGAGGCTGCTGTTGCTGCTGCTGCAGCAGCCAAGGGAGCAGCGCCGCCCTGGCTTCTGCTTCGCCGCCGGGCTCCAGCAGCGCCGCCACCACGGTCCTGTGCAGCCCTGGGCTGCAGGTCCCTTTTTCCGTGGCACACCGGTTGGAAACGCTGCTTTAGGCTGTAGCTCTCTGCAAAATAGAAGTCAACAGAAACAGCAATAAAAATCAGAAGTGTCCTCCTGTGGAATTCTCATAATTCTCTTCCTGGTGTTTTGAAGGCTGATCATCTTCCACACTCAGACCTCCTCTTTTCTTGCAGAAATTAGCAGAAACGGAGAGGCTGAAGACTGTGGAGAAGTCAAAGAACTGCGCCAGTTCCTGGAAGAACAAGAGCAATGTCTGCTGGCTCATGTGGAAGAGGTGGAGAAGGAGATTGCAGGGAGAAGGGATGAGCAGCTGGCCAGACTCTCCAGGAAACTTTGCTCTCTTGAGAGGATCATCCAGGAGATGGAGGAAAAGAGTCAGCAACCAGCGAGTGAACTCCTGCAGGTAAGACGGTGGCAGGAACAGCCCACGGCTCAGGAAAAGGCTGCCTCCCATCCTTTCTGTGCCCCTTTCATGTATGCAAGGAGTTCATGGGCTCAGATGATGGAGCCTCTAGTCAGGTTTGTAATGGACAGGAAGACCCAAGAGACCTGGGATGCTTAACTCACCTGAATGCAGACTAGAGATGCTTCTGTGTTCTTGATAGAACTGGAGCTAATCTTCTGCTCTTTGCTGATGCTTTGTCTCAAATGCCTTCCCAATTTGGCAATGCTGCCTTCCTGCCTGTGATGGGCTTCACTGGGGATGCATTCAGGCCTCCTTCCGACATTAAAAATAATAATTGCAAACTGATGTGGAAATGTGGAGAACTTGATATTGGAAAAATTCATGATTTCAGATTGGAAAAATAAGAGCTGTGAGAAACCCAAACTTGCTGATTCAGCCATCCCTACCCAAAACCATATGGCAAGCAGACTGACATCCAAGGGCCAGGGTCTGAGGGGTCTTCTAGTGTGGCCTGTGGTGTGCAGTGAATTCCCTTCTCTTTTCCCCTCTAGGATGTGAGAAGCACCTTGCAGAGGTAAGTGGATCTGGCTCATTTCCAATAGCATCCATGAGGCCGGGATGCAAGAAACTCAAACATGGCCCTTCAGGGGAGAGACTGTAGGCAGGACCGGTGCTGGCAATTTTGGCGCGGGGCGGGCCACGTGACGTCATTACGTATGACGCACGCTGCGGAGCGGTGCCCCGCCCCCTGCCCTGCCGGGTGCCCCTCGCCACCGCGGTTTGCTTGCTCCGCCGCTGGTTGGGGTGGCGGCGGGGGGGCAGGCTGGCCAGCGCCCCCTCCATTTTGGCGCCTTCGCCGCTGCAGTTTTCACCCCAACCTGCTTGCTCCACTGCTGGTTGGGGCGGCACCGCGCGGTGGCGGGGGGGCAGGCTGGCCAGCGCCCCCTCTATTTTGGCGCCCTAGGCAATTGCCTAGTTCGCATAAATGGACGCGCCGGCCCTGACTGTAGGACTCACTCTCTGCAGCATCTCACAGGTAAAAACTTGTAGCACCCCAATTGTCCCTCCAAGGATCAAGGCTAGAGTACTGCCTCCTCCCTCCCTCCCCACATAACTTCACTCAGGGATGGGGGCTCTTTTCTTTCTCTTGCACTTTCTCTTCATTGACCTTTTGGTAATTTCAAACATCTAGAAGAGAAGCTCCCCAACTCTGGTAAATGTGCCCCTTTGAGGCACTTAGGGAGGGAAGGTCTGTTGGTCTAAAATGGGTGGGTTCTTTTTCTTGGGAGCATTTCCAGCGTGAGAGGCTGAAGGTGGTCTGGAGTGGGGGGTGAATGTCTGGCTGTTTCCTGCCTCTGGAGGGAGAGTCCCATGGGGCATGGGGTTGTGCCCTTCCTGGGTGAGAGAGGGGCACAGGAAGGGTTGAGGTTGTTCTCCTTGACCTCTTGCCCGCTTTGGACATCACTCACATCCTCTGGAGAGGCTCAGGGAGGGAGGGGTTGCAGGCACCCCACTTCAGGGGTTTGGTTCTTACATCCTGGGACCTTCCCAGAAAGTTGTTATGGGGCAGCGTCGTTGGAAGCCATGGGAGCCCTCCGGTGGTGTCGCTTGGGGATACATCTTGTCCCTTGTGGTGTTTATCATCCTTACGAAGCCCCTGACAGCTGTCAGGGGAGACTGAGGACTCCCCAATCTGTGGAGGACACCCAGCTTTATCCCGCTTTTCCATCTCAGTCAGGGGAGGAAGTTGAAATGCTAGACCGGGGCTTGGAGGTGGGTGTCATCAGATGAAGCAGAATCCTGAAAATGACCTGTTGGGAAATGAGCTTCAACTTTGTTCATGTTCTTGAGATCTCCTGCAATAATAAGGGAGACGGTGCCACCATGGGGCCATTCATTGTTTTCTTTTCACCAGGTATGAGAAAAGAGATAGTCCAGAGAAGCCACTGGCTTTCCCTCCAGAGCTCAGGAACAGGATCTTGGAAATCTGTGATCTAAATCACCTTATTGAGGATACAATGAAACAATGGAAAGGTAATGAAAAATGTCTGCCAGGATTCCACACTGGGAATTCTATTACTTCTTCAGAACTGAACATGCCAGGCTCTTATTGCATGGAATGGAGTAACCCCAGGATACCTTCCTTCTTGGTGGTCCAGCCTTCATTTCCTGTCCCCCAGAATGGCCCATGTAGATTGTGACACTGGAGCTTGTAAACAAAACCTGAACCAGAGTCAGGATTTTTTCATCCAATGTACATCTGTTTACAATTCAACAGAACCTCCTTTTCCTTTTGGTTACCAGTCTACACAACCTGAGTTTGTCCTTTTGGTGGTTCTCCTGCTCTGAATGGAGTCAAGGGGCATCAAGAAGCCCCAGTTCCCCCTCTGTCTCCTGCTCAGGCTTCTTTCTCAGCATTGGAGCCAAGGCCTGAGCCGTCTCCTCCTCAGACATCCCCCTGCAGCTGCCATATCTAGTGCTTCAGCCTTCAAGAACTCCTGAGAGTTCCCACATGGAAGATGGAAGCAAGAGCACATGAGCCCCAAAGGCAGGGCCGTCTTAAGCATATCTGGCGCCCTGGTGTAAAGATCCCTCCGGCACCCCCCCCCCGTTTCCCACGCAAGAGCTCCATGCGCAGTCACTCTGCACATGCCCCGAGGGCGGAATCCCGCTCCGATTCTACAAACCCCAAATACCTCTTGCTTTCTCCCCCACCCAATATTAAACCTTTCCCAACCCGAGAGGCGGCTCAGCCCCCCGCGGGTGCGCCTCTCCCTCGGGCCCCTCCGCGGCCCACCTTGTACTGCCAGTGGGCTGCCTGCAGGAGCTATCGGGCTTGGTCAACGGCGCAGCCGGCGGCCACCACAAATTGGCCAATCAGCAGCTGCTGCTTCAGCTCCTCTGAGGCACCGCTCCCCCCCCCCCGACAGCGCCATGGCGTGCCTTCTGCTTCTCGCCTGCCACCAGCAGGACCAACGACGGTGATGCCGGACTCAAGCTCCACTGGGCAGGGCCAGGCGCGGCAGGCAGCCAGAGGAGACGTCCCGGCGGGCAGGGACGCTGCCAGCTGTGGTCCGCCGCCTGCTCGGCCGAAGCGGCTGTTCAGTGCTGCCGTCCAGGGAGCCCTGGCTGCAGCACCGACGGGACACCCACCGCTGAGTTCACCGCGACAGCGCCCGCAGCCCGAGAAGAGGCGGGCGAGGGTGGCGCTGCCAGCAGGGCTGGAGGGCGGGTCCTCCGGCAGGTAGGAGGCTCTGGCCGTGGCGCGGCTTGGTGGAGGCACCCTCCAGAACTTGTGCCTCACACCACTAGCCTCTATGGCTAAGACGGCCCTGCCCAAAGGGCACAATTATGCTTGTTAACACCCTGAAAGATTTTTAACAGGGTCATGAGGAAGGACTTCCCTTTGCATGACAGCTCTGCCAATACCAGGCTGTTATGTTTCACAAGTTTTGCTTTGATAATTTACCCCACCACTTTACTTGGGGAAGATGTTAAGGCTGCCTCCATCTCCCCTCTGCCTTCTTTTATGGGATTCCTATTGCTCTGTCCCCCTTCCAGTCCTCCAATGTAGAGCCCAATTTCAGGGACAAAGTTCAGAAACCATCAGGATTTATGCTGAATGTTTTTATTCTATTTGTAAGCTTGCTTCATGATTGCTGAGTTTTAAAGCTTTAGTTGTTTTCATAGATTCTTCCTATGATTTTCGTTTTTAATTATTTTTTGTATGAGTTGATTAATATTTAATATTTGTACTTGAATTTAAGGATGCCATGTTATGAAGTGTTACTTTTGTATGAAGATTTATTTCAGATGGAAGAGTGTTGCCTTTACACTTTATATCTTTTTGCTTCCTCAGATGCTCTGTTATACAGAAAACAGAAAGGTAAATTTCCAGGGGAGGAACAATTTCACAGGAGGGATGGGGACTGATATTTCATGGGTGTTGAACCGTCTGTTCTGCAGACTTTGGGACACCCATCAATGGCGTCACTCTGGGTAAGTCCTCTAGTGGTGTTTGGGTTCTTTGTCTGTCCCATGAATGAACTGGGAGAAGGCTTGGATTGGGGGCAGAGCTTGTCCCTGTGAAGAACCTGCACACCAGTCTGAGTTTCACTCCTTCCTATAGACTAGTATCCTGGTTTCCCCCTCAATTTTATAGATTTTGTTTTATTTCATAAAATTTATATACTGTTTGATTGTGGGGAAAAGCACAGAGCATTAGACTCAGATCTAAGGCACCCAGCTAAGCTAATCTGCGGCAGAGAATCGCAACAGAGCAGCATCTACATACTGTGTAAATCCCTTCTCTTGTGGCTGAACTAAAAGGACGCTGGCTCAGCTACAAGATCTTGGAGGAGTCCGGGAGGGCAAGAGTTAACAATCCCCTGCCCTTAAGGTGAGTCCATACGTATGTGTTAAACATTTTATTAAATTGTTCTGTGCACGCGTATGTTCACAAAGATGTGAACAAGAGCCCAAATACTTTAATGTGGCAAGCGAGGGAGCAATATGTATTATTATTATTCTTTTGTTGTTGAAAGTTAAGAGCATTGCTACTAGCAATATATCACAGCTTCTATAGCCTACATTGAGTAGGGGTATTTAAAATGAGAGTCATCATAGCGATACATGGTTAAAAGTGCATGAGGGCCCAAAATGTGACCCCCGCAAAAGTGAGGGGACGCCTATATGTGTTTTTATGTTGTATTTATATGCTGTGAACCACCTTGAGATCTATGAATGAAGGGCAGTAGGTAAATGTGATTAAATTATTATTAGCATTATTTATTATTATAACAGGGGTCCTTCATCCCCCACCCCAACCCAGAGGTCCCCAAAGGCCAATTCCCACAGAGATTGTCAGAGGAAAGCAGCTTCTCTCCTCTCCTGCCTCCTTCAGTTCTCCTCTCTTTCCCCTTCACTAACACAGAAGAGCTGAGTAAAAGGTTTCCTGGGTAGTTTTTCCTCTTAGAAAATGCCTGGGTTGAGAGGAGGGCAGGCACAATACACATTGAATATAAGAAAGTGGAGAAAACTAATTTAAAAGCCAACAAGGAAGATATTTATTCTGATGAGAGTCTGCAAGGAGGAGTCTCAGTCTTGCATGCGATGCAAAGAAATCGCCTTGAAATGGAATCTGGGGTTTGGGGTGTGTTTTTTTATTTATCAATATGTCTGTTTCTGTCTCTCAGCTGATTCTACCTGATCTTCTCTTTCATTCATCTTCTCCCCAACAGCAAATGTGACTCTGGATCCAGACACAGCCCATCCCTGGCTCATCCTTTCCGAGGATCGGAAAAGCCTGAGAAGGGGAGACAAAGAGCAAGACCTGCCTGATAATCCTGAGAGATTCAGCCACGAGATTTGTGTGTTGGGACGTGAGGGATTCACAGCAGGCAGACATTTCTGGGAAGTCTCTGTGGGAAGTGGGGAATGGTGGGCTGTGGGGGTTGCCAGGAAGTCTGTGAGGAGAAAGGGCTACTTCCCCTTAAGCCCTGAGGGAGGGGTCTGGGCTGTGGAGAAGTCCGGAAGCAAGTTCTGGGCCTGGACATCCCCTTTTTCTCCTCCTCTGTCCCTGAGGGAGAAGCCCAGGAGGATCCGGGTGACTCTGGACTATGAAGGGGGACGTGTGTCTTTTTCTGACGCTGACTCAGGAGCCGAACTCTACACGTTCTCAGGAGCCTCGTTCTCTGGAGAGACCCTCCTCCCTTACTTTCATCTGTGGGGAAAGAAAAACCCCCTCAGTATCTCCTGAGGAGACTAAATCCGCCTCTCAGGCCCATTAGATGTTTCTCTCCAGACTAGAGTGACCGATATAAAAAACATTTAGGCCCACCAAGAGAACGTTGGGCAGTTTTCCAAGAGGACCTTTGATTCATTCCAGTCAAAATCAGCAGAAATAGCAAAACAAAAATGGGTCGCTCTTGCTTTGCATGTTCCTTTTCCCATAATTCCCTCTGCAGCTTCTTAAGGAGATGTCACACTTTTAGTAGTCCCAATAAATTTTCTCACCTTCAATCTTGTTTTCTATTTGAGATGTCTGATTTGGCAGAGGACGAGACTCTTGACCCCAGGGTTGTGGGTTTGAGCCCCATGTTGGGCAAAAAAAATCCTCCACTGCAGGGGGTGGGAACAGATGACCCTCACGACCCCTCACAACTCTGCGATTCTAGAAAACCTTCCTCTCCCCACAATACCTCATGTAGCTGTGAAAATGCATGCATTATTGGATTAATAGTGGACTAAAAAATGAATCCCTTCACCCACGCCAGGCAGGATAAGTCCTTGCTCTGGAGACCTTAGACAGGAAGAGAATGTAAAAGAAATTGAACAGGGTGTCAGCTTCAAATATCCTCTGCAAATACAGCCTCGCCATCTCTACACTTTGTCAGAAATAAACCTCATTGCATTGAGTGGGGCTTCTGCCCTGTTATAAATGTGTTGAGGGTTGATGCATTAACGTTCCTTATTTACAGGCTGGATTATATATATTATTTGGGGGCATCAAATGGGGTGTCCTCTGGATAAAGCTGGACTCTTCCAACTCTGCAATTCCATGATTTTAAGGTGGTTGCCACCTCTGCCTCCAATGGCACTGAGACACCTGTTTTTCATAATTATAAGTTTCGGGGGGGGGGCAGGCATGTTGCAGATGGAGGAGAAAAAAGGAAAAACTTGCTAAATTATACAGTCGTTGGATGTTGAATTTCAGAATTTAAACGGACTCTCATCTTGAAACGTGGATTAAGGAGGTGAGCAACCACTATCTTTTCGTACTTACCGTATTTTTCACTCCATAAGATGCACTTTTCTCCCCCCTAAAAAGGAAGGGAAAATGTCTGTGCGTCTTAGGGATCGAAGGCTCCCTGTCAAGCCGGCTTTTGGGATTGGCGCGCGGTGGTGGAGGAAGCAGCAGCAGCATCGCTACCGGGCTTCCCCTTACTCCGCCCCACTTTCGCCGGTGTCGGCACGGGCAGCGGAGGCAGGCGACGCTACTGGGCGGGATAGGGGGAGGCAGGCGACGCTATCGGGCGTCACCTGCCTCCCCCGACACCGGCGAAAGTGGGGGGGGGAGGGGAAGCCCGACAACATCGCTAGCAGGCTGCCCCTTCCTCCTCCCGCCCCCTTCACCGGACTGGTCCCTCCGCCACCGCTGCCTCCTCCGCTCCCAAGAGTGCCCCCTCCCAGCCTTTTAGAGGAGGAAAACCAGAAAAAATATTGTTTAAAAGATATTTAAAAATAGGTGCGTCTTGTGGTCCGGTGTGTGTTATGGACCGAAAAAATACGGTACATCATGATTTGGCGAAGCCAGAAAGAATTTAATTACTTAAACCAAAACACCAGAGGCGAAAATTATAATTTAATGCATGATATACATGTTTTGAACTTGGGAACCTGATAAAGAGGATAGATAATGAATTCAACAGGGGGGGACTTGAGGAAGTCAATCGAAAAATGAAATTGAGGAAAGGAAGAATATCTGGCCTACAGAAATGGGCCAGACTCAAGCAATGAGATGGACTATGTTAATCACGTTAAATGCGAAATGTTTATTGTCTTTCCCGGTGAGAGAGGGGAATGGAAATCTGCTTCCCCCACTGAGAGGGGGGGGGGAGGATGAAAATTTAACGGTAGTGTAAAGTGCTTAAAAGGAAGGAATTGGGGTGTATTTCGTTCTAAACTATATATGCTTGTGTGGATTATCTTTACACATGAGTGTGGACAGAAATTGTGGACAGAAGGACAGAGAGCGTTGGATCTCTGCCAGCTCTTCTAGGGCACGGAGGAGCTTGGTGGAGGTCCTTTTGTTCTTGGAGGGATTTAAAAAATCTTCATATACCGTAATATACAGCTGGGAAGGACGTCCCAAAATACAGCAATATATACAGACATATACAGACACCAGCTCATTAAAAGACATCAGAGAGAATTTGTTGATTTGCCATTTATAAACTTTACTTTTGGAACAAAGTCCGCTGCCTTTAATGAGAATTTGACGAACAAAGGAGAGATAGGAGGACTGAATACCAAATAATTAGACAGAGAATAATCAGGCATGCCCAAAGTCTGTTTCGGGGGCTTAATCCGGCCCTGTGGCAGTTTATTTCCTGGGGTAAAAGCCTAAAAAAACCTCAAGAACTTCAATCCTTAAAAAAAGCTCAAATACTTCAATCCTTCCTCGCTGTTTTTTTTTGGGGGGGGCTCCTTTTTGTTTCCTACCTCCCCCCCTCTCCACCACGTGCCCCTCACTCCACCACCAGAGCTCTAACCCCCAGTAGTTTATATTAACAAAACTAAGGATTCGTTTTAGGCAGTGTGCTAGGTAAAAGAAGAAACCTAGTCCATAGAAGCGGCATTGGCTAGTCTCTTTCCTAGGAGTTTGAAGGAATGTTCAGTCAGGAGATACAGTTCAACTGTCAGGGATGATCAAATTTATTATTTTAACTAACATACAACAGTTTTATTTCCAGCATACTGCACACATATTTGGGGAGGGGTGTTTGTGTGAGGTCGATCTCTGCTAAGTAGCGTTCGCTGCCAATGTGACATCTTGAAGAGGTCCTCCCCATCCCAAAATTTGAACCCGTGTCCACTATGCTACACAAGCTTAGCAAGTCCTCCTTCATTGGCCTTGATCGCTCCACAGAAGGAGAGGTTTGCACAGAGCCCTTGACGTTTAGAGAAAACGCTGCATGCGGGAGGCTTTGCTATAACACACACACACACAAATGCCACATCTAACAGCATTAGGAGGAAGAGAGACAGGATCGCCAAATGATGGAAGCATGCCTCTATGTCAGCTGCCCGATAAATGGGGGGAAAGGCACCTCTATCAGCCACCGCTGAGAGCAGCTCTTTGCACCTCTCCCCTGTTCAGAATGGAAGGGAAGGCGGGCATCCAGTCCTGGCGTCCAATGGAACGTGGGCACATTGAAAGGGGGCGTGTTCACTGCAGGAGAGGCGGAGCCAGTACAAACAGGAACTGAGTGGGAAGAACAAAGAGTCTTTTGTGCATTGTGGATTTTGAGGGGATATTTACAGAGACCTTTTGCAGGCATCACAGGAGGTCCCAGTGGGTATACCAGCACCCTCAGGCTGCCACATCAGCAACCCCCGACTTTGTCCCCACTGTGTCCTTGTACCTATCTAAACAAGGGGTGGATCTCAAACCCATTTCCCCCCCTCCGCTGTGAGCACGCCTATATCATAGGGCTGTCATACATATGGAATTTCCCAGGATTTGTCTGTTGAAAATAGCGTCCGGGCAGAATTTTCAAAAATCGGTTAAAATGTCCGGAAAAATCCGGACATATGGCAGCTCGAATCAGCAGTGTTTTTTTGTTTTTTTTGGCAAATTTCCAAAAAAATAGCTTTGAAACATTCTCTTTTTTGCAGGGAGATCTTGCTCAACAACATTTGTGTCTGGATTTTCGCTTTTAGTGTAGCATTCTAAGTATTTATTAAGCAATATATACAGGACAAGGAACGTGGGTGGCGCTGTGGGTTAAACCACAGAGCCTAGGGCTTGCCAATCAGAAGGTCGGCGGTTCAAATCCCCGCGACGGGGTAAGCCAACCTAGCAGTTCGAAAGCATGTCAAAGTGCAAGTACTGGTAGATAAATAGGTACCGCTGCAGCGGGAAGGTAAACGGCATTTCTCTGCGCTGCTCTGGTTCGCCAGAAGCAGCTTAGTCATGCTGGCCACATGACCCAGAAGCTGTACGCCAGCTCCCTCGGCCAATAATGCGAGATGAGCGCGCAACCCCAGAGTTGGTCACTACTGGACCTAATGGTCAGGGGTCCCTTTACCTTTACCTTATATACAGGACAAAGCAACCATGGCGTCCTCTCACTTCTTCTCCAAGGGGGGGGGGGACAGTAGAAAAGTACAGTACAGCGGAAGAGATAATACTGACTTCCGTTCTCACACTTTCCAAGCCTAGATAGTAAACACAGACATGTGATATAGCAATCACACATCCAGCAACGGAGGAGTGAAATTCTAACACTACTTGCTAAATCAAAACTCCTGTACATTTAGGTGAGGAGCAGATTTTCTCCAATTAAAAAATGACAAGGAAGCCTATGAATGAAAATGTTACAGTATGAATACCACAACTTACTAGATAGTTTGTGTTTGTGTGTAATCAAAAGCATGGGAAACAATCAAGGAGCATTCACTACTACTTGAGAAAACATTCACCAAATGCAAAGACCTGTGTTTTTTTTAAAACGATCACATGGTTACTGAGTTTCTGAGTCATTTCAGGAAGGGAAACTCCCAGTGACTAAAAACTGAGAAAGTGAAACTTAACTCGCCTGAGGGAGCCATGGCTGCTGCAGGGGGTCACATCCAGCGTCTCCTCGATGAAGCCACTTGCTCCATCTGCCTGGAATATTTTAAGGATCCAGTGACCATCCCAGAATGTGGGCACAATTTCTGCCGATCCTGCTTGATCCAGTGCTGGGGGGAATCAGAGGCAGAGGCTTTCTGCCCTCAGTGCAGAGAAAGAGTCCAAAGAAGGAGCCTCATCTCCAATCGGCAATTGGCTAACATGGTAGAAATAGCCCAGAATCTCAGTCTTCAAGAGGGAAAGAAGGAAGGAGGGGAAGGAGGAGTCTGCGAGGAGCACCAGGAGCCCCTGAATCTCTTCTGCAAAGTCCACAAAGCCCCCATCTGTGTGGTGTGTGACAGATCAAAGGAACATGAACATCACAATGTGATTCCTCTGGAAGAAGCTTTCGAGGAATACAAGGTAGGAGATCCCTGGATCTTGAGGGGGAGAAATAGCTGTGGATTCTTCTTGGGAGGTTTCTTTTTAATTCTGAGGTCCAAAGTAGGCATGGCATTAATTGGTGGTTATTTATTATGTAAAAAGCAGCCCAGGGGAAGCCTGAGGGCTCCTGGGAGGAGGGAGTTGAAGTTTTCTCTCTGCCAGGGGGACAAGGGGATCTTCCCTTGAAATACACACAGTTGCTTCAAAGACATACACAACTAAATACATGTCTTATTTGGCTAGCAGGATGCCTCCTCAATGCCCTGCAAAGCAGATAGCAGCAAGGGATCAGCAGGGGGGGGCAGTGGCAAGGAATTGACCAGATGGTGCAGGATTCCCCCCACCCCCAAAGTATCTGTTGGAAGCAGATTTTCAAGTGGAGGTGGAAGCACCTACTGGTAGGGAGCACGCTTATTCTGGGGGTGCTGTGGGGCCTGTACAATGCCCAGAGAGAGCAGAAAGGGGGACGGGACTGGTGGCCAGGAATTGACCAGATGGTGCTGGATCCCCCCCCCCATATCTGTTGGAAGCAGATTTCGGAGGGGGGTGGAAGCTCCTACTGTTGGGGAGCACACCTATTCTGGGGTTGCTGTGGGGCCTGTACAATAAGGTCTCGGGGGGGGGCCGAGGATCTCCTCCCATCCCAAATGGCAAAGGACTCAGTGGTTCAGAGTAGTATCTGCAAAGACTAGGGGAAAATATGACTTTTCCATGACAACTCAGAATTGGACCTGTGCTTATATATAAAAAATAAAATCCTCATTCTGGGTCCTGCCTCACCCCTTCCTCCTCCTCCTCTTCCCACTTCTCCCTGGGACCTCAAGATGAGAAGTCAGGATGGAAGTCTCCTTGGAGAAGACAAAGGAGCAAGCATGGCTGCTCCTTTCTAGTTGGACTAGAAAACCTTTCCATCCCAGTCCTGCAGTGGTTTTCAACCAGCGTGCTCTGGCACCCTGGGGTGCCTTGGATGATGCTCAGGGGTGCCTCTGGCAACACTGGCCTCTGTCCCTCTTTCCTTCCCTCCTCGGATGCCATCTCTGCCTCCCAAAGGCTTGTGCAGCTATTGGTTGTAGCAGCCCTGGCTACAAGCTCCGCAGGCGAATGGTGCCTCTGGGGCTGGCCAGGGGGTATTGGCTGCCAGGAAGTGAGGTGGCCTCGGAGTAAGCAAGCAAAATGGCGAGGGGCCCTTGCTGTTGGGAATGGACAGACAAGTCCCAGGCCCCTGTGGGGCAGCGTGAGGAGGCACCTCTCTTTGGGGCTCAGAGACCAAGAAGGGGACTCCTAAGGAGAGGGGAGAGGAGAGGAGGCCAGTTTAATATTCATCTCTCTGTGTGTCTCAATCAAACCTGAGTTTTTCCTTTTCTCTTTAGGGAGAGATCTGTAGCTGCCTGGAGATTCTGAGGAAAGAGAGAAAGGAAATTCTGGCCTATCAAGCAGATCTGGACAAGGAAAACAAAGACCTCCTTGTGGGTGTCTCTATTGTTACTAGTGAGGGAACAAGCACTTGAAGAATTGAGTCAGGACTGAGGAGGGATGCGGAAATCTGCCCTTTTCAGCTTCTCTCCATTTCTCCTTTTCCCATATCAGTCTGTTTATTCATTTATTATTCTGAAAATGAATCAGATGTTAGGGTAGCTACCTCCTTGTATAAATATATTGATATGTACTTTACCCTCATAAATACATTTTTGGGAACATTACCTGGCTGGGTCAACCATGAAAAATTCAGAGGTGTGAATTTCAAAGGATTGTTCTGTTTTGGTCCCCATATTTTTTCAGCAATTGTGAATTAGGTAAGTTCACCTTTGAATGCAACTAAATTGAGTTTATTTCCCATTGTCGTTTATTATGTGAAAAGCAGTCAAGGAGAAGCCTGAGGACTTGTAAGCGGAGAGGGTGGAAGCAGTTCAAATCAAATCTTGATTTACCATAAAGGTAAAGGGACCCCTGACCATCAGGTCCAGTCGTGTCCGACTCTGGGGTTGCGTGCTCATCTCGCTCTATAGGCCGAGGGAGCCGGCGTTTGTCCGAAGACAGCCTCCAGGTCATGTGGCCAGCATGACAAAGCTGCTTCTGGCGAACCAGAGCAGCGCACGGAAACGCCGTTTACCTTCCTGCTGGAGCGGTCCCTATTTATCTACTTGCACTTTAACATGCTTTCGAACTGCTGGTGGGCAGGAGCTGGGACCGAGCAACGGGAGCTCACCCCGTCGCAGGGATTCAAACCGCTGACCTTCTGATCAGCAAGCCTGTGGTTTAACCCACAGCGCCACCTGGTCCCTTTGATTTACCATAAATATTACTAAATAATTGTCTTTCTAAATGTGTGCTCTTGTTCATCTTTAGGAAACTGAGGCCATTTTGAACCTTTAAAGAAAACAGGGGAGCTATGGGGATGAACTATGAGCTTTGTCCTCCTCCTCCTCTGTTTCTGTTGCCTTCCTACCCCTAAATGGCCCCAGTCTAAGCTGAGGGGTGTTTTATGTCCCTTGATATTCTCTAAACAACTTAGAACTCTGGTTATGCCATGCCCCAAAACATGCAGGGAACATCCATGGCTAGAAAAAAGCTCCTTCCTTTAGGCTGTAGCCATCTGCAAAATAGAAGTCAACAGAAACAGCAATTAAAAATCAGAATTGCCCTCCCTGTGGAATTCTCATAATTCTCTTCCTGATGTTTTGAAGGCTGATCATCTTCCACACTCAGACCTCCTCTTTTCTTGCAGAAATTAACAGAAATGGAGAGGTTGAAGACTGTGGAGAAGTTCAAAGAACTGCGCCAGTTCCTGGAAGAAGAAGAAGAAAAACAAATGAATCATGTGGAAGAGATGGAGAAGGAGATTGCAGGGAGAAGGGATGAGCAGCTGGCCAGACTCTCCAGGAAACTCTCCTCTCTTGAGAGGATCATCCAGGAGATGGAGGAAAAGAGTCAGCAGCCAGCGACTAAACTCCTGCAGGTAAGACGGTGGCAGGAACAGCCCAATGCTCCAGAAAAAGGCTGCCTCCCATCCTTTATGTGCCCCTTTCATTTATATAATAATAATAATAATAATAATAATAATAATAATAATAATAATAATAATAATTAATAATAATAATAAAAATAAAAATAATTTATTTGTACCCTGCCCATCTGGCTGGGGTACAGATGCAGGGGCTCAGATGATAGAGCCTCTAGTCAGGTTTGTAATGGACAGGAAGACCCAAGAGACCTGGGATGCTTAACTCACCTGAATGCATACTAGAGATTCTTCTGTGGTCTTGATGGAACGGGAGGTGTTCTTCTGCTCTTTGCTGAAGATTTTTCTCTGAATCCCTTCCCGCTTGGCAATGCTGCCTTCCTGCCCTGTGGGGGGCTTCACCAGATATGCATTCTGGCCTCCTTCCGACATGAGCCTGTCTCTTGACCAAGCTTCTCTTCCTGTTTCCTCCACAACTTCTGGGTTGATCCCTTTCTCCATGGATCCAGATCGGCCCCAAATGGTGCTCAGTCACAGTGACCAAAGAGCAAGACAGAGGGACTCATCCAGACTGCTGCTTGTCCCACCCCTTTCCTCCAGGAAAACCCGTTGTTTACTGCTGAATTAGAGCAAACACCAGCCAGGTTTTCTCCGGATTGACCTTTGCTTTGATGTTGCACTAAGGAGCAGGTTTTTCCTGAGGGAAAGTGGCAGGGCAAAGGCAAAACCCTTTGGACCTGTGTTTTCTGGGCACAGGAAAAGCAGAAGTGTGGATGTCCCCAAAGAAACACTGAGCTGTGGTTTTTTTTACACCTTTGGAGGCATTTTATGCTGCAGGTGCTTTTTTTATTTCCAGTTGGAAAATAGAATTTGAAATTTGGGGACTTCTATGGAAGACAATTTGGGACAGTTCCTTGGTAGGATTATCCTTTAGGCTTACTTACTTCTGAATTAATCTAAGACAGGAGATGGGGTGGAATCTTCTCTTGAACCCACAAATGTGAAATTCCCTTAAAAGCTGGTGGATTTTCATAAGGATTAAAAATAATAATTGCAAACTGATGTGGAAATGTGGAGAACTTGATATTGGAAAAATTCATAATTTCAGATTGGAAAAATAAAAGCTGTGAGAAACCCAAACTGGCTGATTCAGCCATTCCTACCCAAAACCTTGGCATGTGCCAGGCAGACTGACATCCAAAGGCCAGGGTCTGAGGGGTCTTCCTATTGTGGCCTGTGGTGTGCAGTGAATTCCCTTATCTTTTCCCCTCTATGATGTGAGAAGGACCTTGCAGAGGTAAGTGGATCTGGCTAATTTCCATTAGCATCACTCCATGAGGCCGGGATGCAGGAATCTCAGATATGGCCCTCCAGGGGTTGCAGGGGGGAGACTGTAGGACTCCCTCCCTCCAGTGATCAAGGCCAGAGCTCTGCCTCCTCCCTCCCTCCCCACATCACTTCACTCAGGGATGGGGTTTCTTTTCTTTCTCTTGCACCTTCTGTTCATGAACTTTTTCGTAATTTCAAACATCTAGAAGAGAAAGTCCCAAATATGCTTCGGAAGAGCTTAGGACGTATCAATAGATTTCCATGTCCAACTAGAAACCACCATTCCACTCTGGAAACTCTTAGGGAGGGAAGCTCTGTTGTTCTAGAATAGGTGGGTTCCATTTCTTGGGAGCATTTCCAACATGAGAGTCTGAAGGTGGTCTGGAGAAGGGTGTGTGTGAAAGTTTGGTTGTTTCCTGCCTCTGGAGGGGGAGTCCCATGGGGCATGGGGTTGTGCCCTTCCTGGGTGAGAGAGGGGGGCAGGAAGGGTGGAGGTTGTTCTCCTTGACCTCTTGCCAGCTTCAGACATCACTCACGTCCTCTGGAGAAGCTCCGGGAGGGAGGGATTGCAGGCACCCCAATTCAGGGGTTTGGTTCTTACATCCTGGGACTTTACCAGAAAGTTGTTATGGGGCAGCATCGTTGGAAGCCCTGGGACCCCTCCGGTGGTGTCGCTTGGGGTTACGTCTTGTCCCTTGTGCTGTTTAGCATCCTTATGAAGCCACTGACAGTTCTCTTCAGGGGTTTTGGACTGAGGTCTCCCCAATCTGTGGTGGACATGCAGCTTTATCCCAATTTTCCTTCTCAGTCAGGGGAGGAAGTTGAAATGCTTGGAGGTGGGAGATGTACTGGATGTGAGTCACGAGTTGAAGCTGAATCCAGAAAATGACCTGTTGGGAAATAAACTTCCACTTTGTTCATGTTATTGAGATCTCCTGCAATAATTAGGGAGACGCTGCCACCATGGGGCCATTCATTGTTTTTCTTTTCACCAGGTATGAGAAAAGAGAGAGTCCAGAGAAGCCACTGGCTTTCCCTCCAGAACTGAGGAACAGGATCTTGGAATCCTGTGATCTAAATCACCTTGTGGAGGATGCAATGAAACATTGGAAAGGTAATGAAAACTGGCTATCAGGATTTCACACTGGGAATTCTATTACTTCTTCAGAACTGAACATGCCAGGCTCTTATTGCATGGAATTGAGTAACCCAGGATACCTTCCTTCTTGGTGCTCCAGCCTTCATTTCCTGTCCCCCAGAATGGCCCATGTATATTGTGACACTGGATCCTGTAAAGAAAGCCTGAACCAGAGTCAGGATTTTTTCCTCCCATGTGCATCTGTTTTCAATTATACAGAACCTCCTTTTCCTTTTGGTTCCCCCTCTACGCAATCTGGGTTTGTCCTTTTTGTGGTTCTCCTGCTCTTAATGGAGTCAAAGGGCATTGAGAAGCCCCCATTTCCCCCTCTGCCTCCTGCTCAGGCTTGTTTCTCAGCCGTGGAGCCAAGGCCTGAGCCGTCTCCTCCTCAGACGCCCCCCTGCAGCTGCCATATCTAGGGCTTCAGCCTTCAAGATCTCCTGAGAGGAGATGGAGACATTGAGGATGGAAGCAAGACCACATGAGCCCCAAAAGGCACAATTATGCTTGTTAACAACCTGAAAGATTTTTAACAGGTTCGCAAGGAAGGACTTCCCTTTGCATGACATCTCTGCCAATACTGGGCTGTTACGTTTCACAAGTTTTGCTTTAATAATTTACCCCACCACTTTAATTGGAAAAATGTTATGGCTGCCTCCATCTCCTCTGTGCCTCTTTTTACAGGATGCCTATTGCTCTGCCTCCCCTCCAGTCCAAGAATGTAGAGCCCAATTTCAGGGACAAAAGTTCAGAGACCATCAGGATTTATGCTGAATGTTTTTATTCTGCTATTTGTAAGCTTGCTTCATGAAAAGCAGCTATCCTATTTTTAAAAGACATCTGAAGGCAGCCCTGTTTAGGGAAGTTTTTAATATTTAATGCTGTATCATTTTAATATTTGATTGGAAGCCGCCCAGAGTGGCTGGGGAAACTCGGCCAGATGGGCGGGGTATAAATAATAAATTATTATTATTATTATTATTGCTGAGTTTTAAAGCTTTAGTTGTTTTCATAGATTCTTCCTATGATTTTCTTGCTTTTAATTATTTTTTCTAATTTTTAATTTCTAATTTTTTCTAATTATTATTTTTTAATTTTTAATTATTTTTTCTAATTGTACTTGAATTTAAGGATGCCACGTTTTGAAGTGTTACTTTTGTATGGAGATTTATTGGTGGAAGAGTGTTGCCCTTACACTTTATATCTTTTTGCTTCCTCAGATGCTCTGTTATACAGAAAACAGATTCAGAAAGGTAAATTTCCAGGGGAGGAACAATTTCACAGGAGGGATGGGGACTGATATTTCATGGGTGTTGAACCGTCTGTTCTGCAGACTTTGGGACACCCATCAATGGCGTCACTCTGGGTAAGTCCTCTAGTGGTGTTTGGGTTCTTTGTATGTCCCATGAATGAACTGGGAGGCAGTTTGAAAGCTTGGATTGGGGGCAGAGCTTGTCCCTGCGAATAACCTGCATGCTAGTCTTGAGTTTCTTTCCTGCCTATAGACTATTATCCTGGTTTCCCCCTTAATTTTATAGATTTTGCTTTATTTCATAAAATTTATATACTGTTTGGTTGTGGGAAAAAGCACAGAGCATTAGACTCAGATCTAAGGCACCCAGCTAAGCTAATCTGCAGCAGAGAATCGCAACAGAGCAGCATCTACATACTGTGTAAATCCCTCCTCTTGTGGCTGACAACATTGCTACTAGCAATATATCACAGCTTCGAAAGCCTACATAGAGTAGGGGTATTTAAAATGAGAGTCGTAATAGCGATCCGTAGTTAAAAGTAGAAGTGTCCTCTTTTTTGCTCTTCAAAATATGGCAACCCTACACTCGCCTATCACGAATTTCTCAGCTCCTAACTGGTAACCTTTTGAGTTATTCCCCCCTTCTTCCAGGGAACTAGTCTTATGGTATATATTAAATCACAAAGAGAAGCATGGAATAAGCAGTCCTTTGTAAAATTGCCCTGCCACCTGCCTGCTCTTCCCTGGCGGCAAGGCCTAAACCAGCGTTTTTCAACCGGTGTGCCGCGGCACAGGAGTGTGCCGCAAGACACCGGCTCCTGTGCCGCGGGAAGACACCGGCTGCTGTGCCGCCCTGGGCCGCTTCCGCTTCCGGGTCGGTCCGGGCTGGCGTCGCCTCGGCTCCGCTTCCCGCTCGCCGACCGCCGCCTTCGCCGGGGCTGCCGGGCGCTTCACCCGCTGCCTCTGCCGCCCCAGTCGCGGTCGGGGACGGGCGGGAGGTGCCGGTGCCACCGGGCTCGCTCGGGGCCGGGTGGAGGTGCTGCCGGGGGGCCGGGCGCGGGAGGGGGGCGGGTGCCTGGCCCGCCGATCTCCCGCTCCGTTTTCGCCCGCCTGGGTCCTTCCCCTCCCTCCCGCCAGGGCGTGCGGACACCCCGCCCCCCGGGGCGGGGGGGTCGGGGTGCATGTGGTGGTGGTGTGCCGCGAGATTTTTTTCGTGGGACAGGTGTGCCGTTGCCCCGAGGAGGTTGAGAAACACTGGCCTAAACTTCTAAGATGGTAGGGAGGAAGGCAAGGAGAGACCAAGTGGGTGAGAGAGATGGAGAGCAGGAATAAACAGGCTCCCCACTTAACACTATTTTCACTTGTGGGCCCAGAACGAAACCCCTGCGAAAGTGAGGGGAGGCCATTATGTGTTTTTATGTTGTATTTTTATGCTGTGAACCACCTTGAGATCTATGAATGAAGGGCAATATGCAAATATAATAATGTTGTTGTTGTTGTTGTTGTTGTTGTTGTTGTTAGAACAGGGGGGTCCTCATCCCCCACCCCAACCAGAGGTCCCCAAAGGCCAATTCCTACAGAGATTGTCAGAGGAAAGCAGCTTCTCTCCTCTCCTGCCTCCTCCAGTTCTCCTCTCTTTCTCCTTCACTAACACAGAAGAGCTGAGTAAAAGGTTTACTGGGTGGTTTTTCCTCTTAGACAATGTCTGGGTTGAGAGGAGGGCAGGCACAATACACATGGAATATAAGAAAGTGAAGGAAACTGATTAAAAAACGAACAAGGAAGATATTTATTCTGATGAAAGTCTGCAAGGAGGAGGCTCAGTCTTGCATGCGATGGAAAGAAATCCCCTTGGTCTGAAAGAGAATCTGGGGTTTTCGGGTGTGTGTTTTTATTTATCAAGATGTCTGTTTCTGTCTCTCAGCTGATTCTACCTGATCTTCTCTTTCCCTCATCTTCTCCCCAACAGCAAATGTCACTCTGGATCCAGACACAGCCCATCCCTGGCTCATCCTGTCCAAGGATCGGAAAAGCCTGAGATGGGGAGACAAAAAGCAAGACCTGCCCAACAATCTTGAGAGATTCAGCCATGAGTTTTGTGTGTTGGGACATGAGGGATTCACAGCAGGCAGACATTTCTGGGTAGTCATTGTGGGAAGTGGGGAAGGGTGGGCTGTGGGGGTTGCAAGGAAGTCTGTGGAGACAAAGGGCCACTTCCCCTTAAGCCCTGAGGAGGGGGTCTGGACTGTGGGGAACTGGTTAGACAATTACTGGGCCTGCACCTCCCCTGATTCCCCTCCTCTGTCCCTGAGTGAGAAGCCCAGGAGGATCCGGGTGACTCTGGACTATGAAGGGGGACGTGTGTCTTTTTCTGATGCTGACTCAGGAGCCGAACTCTACATGTTCTCAGGAGCCTTGTTCTCTGGAGAGACCCTCCTCCCTTTCTTTTGTCTGTGGAGAAAGAAAAAAACCCTCAGTATCTCCTGAAGAGACTAAATGTCTCTCAGGCCCAGCAGGAGTTTTTCTCCAGAACAGAATGACCAATATAAAAAAACATTTACCCACCAAGAGCACATTGGGCAGTTTTCCAAGGGCCCTTTGATTCATTCCAGTCAAAATCAGCAGAAATAACAAAACAAAAATGGGTTGCTCTTGCTTTGCATGTTCCTTTTCCCATAATTCCCTCTGCAGCTTCTTAAAGAGATGTCACACTTTTAGGAGTCCCAATAAATTTTCTCACCTTCAATCTTGTTTTCTATTTGATATGTCTGATTTGGCAGAGAACGAGATTCTTAACCCCAGGGTTGTGGGTCTGTGCCCCATGTTGGGCAAAAAAAATCCTCCACTGCAGGGGGTGGGACTAGATGACCCTCACAACTCCTCACAACTCTGCGATTCTAGAAAACCTTCCTCTTCCCACAAGACCTTATGCAGCTGTGGACTTCCTGTTTCTCTGCAGACCGGGAAGGAGGGCGGGGCAAGCTCACTGAGAAGCCCTGAGCTTTTGTAAGGTTAAAAAGAGGTTTTGCCAGGGCTAAACAAACCTCGTAACCCAATAATTAAATTATTGGGGACTGAGTATCAAGCAGCGTTTTAAAGTGACTCTCTGGCTCAGATACCAGACTCACTGGGTGTTTTTGAAGAGTCTGGAGGGAGCAGGATTGCAGTCGTGAACACAAGGATCCACTCTACCCTACAAAAGCACTGGTACTAGCTCCACGGGTGAAGCGGAGAAGCACCCTGAAATTTAAGGTATTCTTGGTATCTCCGAGGAAGAACAAAGAAGGAGGACAAAAAGATGGCAACAAAAGGAGAACTGGGAGTGGTGAAAGATATGACCTTAAGGGGAGCCTCCTGAGTGCTGTGAGGAATAATGCTGCAGGACGCTGAGTTGTGAGAGAGATAGACAGGAAGAAACTGCTGGAGGAATGTGAGGACTGCTGAGGAATGTGAAAAGGTGAAAAGGCTGAATATCGGATGGGGGGGAAGTATCAAATAAGCTGAACTATAGTACTTATTTTTTGGGACTTAAAAACGTTTCTTTTACCTGCGGGTTTGAGACTGTATCTATACTGTATCATTACTTTGGGTAGCACCTTAGAGACCAACTAAGTATGTTCTTGGTATGAGCTTTCGTGTGCATGCACTTCTGAAGAAGTGTGCATGCACACGAAAGCTCATACCAAGAACAAACTTAGTTGGTCTCTAAGGTGCTACTGGAAGGAATTTTTTTATTTTGTTTTGACTATGACAGACCAACACGGCTATCTACCTGTAATCATTACTTTGGAATACTTTGTACGCCGGTCTCCAATACACACACATTAGAGACTGCTACTTTGAACTGCTTCATGCTACTTTGAATTGTTCTATGCTACTTTGAACTGTATTTCCTCCTATTATCCGCTTTATTTGGAGCTGCCTGTTAACCTCTGCGTGAAGGGATAAAGGAGAGCAGGACTTTTACTCCTCGTGTATACAGGGAAGACGACAGCACAAGATATTGAGAAGAGAATCAGCCAAGTAAAACTCATACTTCCCTGTGAACTTTGTGAACTTGAGGGGGGGAACTGGGGGGAGGGATTCTGCAAGGCTTGAATGTTGGTTTGTTTATAATTGTATCGATAATTGATGGTAATAATGGTAAGAATTACAAGAACTGTGTATACTATCTAAGAAATTGAAGAGAAAACAGGCGACCTCTAGTGGACGTTGAGGGTAAAATATATAAATTAATTAATACAAAGAGATCGGTTCAATTTCAAACATGCCTAATAAAGGACCAAAAGCTGTTGGCATCAAGTGAAAGAAGGCCATCAAAGGCAGATACAGGAGGAGAAGGAGATATGGCAAAAATACTGGCAGGATTAAGATAAATAAAGAAAGAGATGAAAGAAAGTGAGAAGAACATTGGGGGGAAACTGGTACAACTAGTAACAGAATTATCAGGTCAAATGAAGGAATTGAAAAATAAGATACACATCGTTGAAGAACAAACAAAACGGGTTCAAAGAGATGTGAAACAAAATGAAAGAGAAAGGCAAAAATTGAAGGGGCAGATAGAGGAGATTGTTAAAACACAGGAGTCCACGCTCGATAATTTGGCGATGGTTGAAATGAATCGAAAAGCTCAGAACTTGAAATTTTGAGATATAGTAGAGACAGAGGGTGAAAATTTAAGAGAAAAAATAATCAATGAACTAGCAAAACTGTTAGACATGAAGGTAGAAGAAGTGGACGATCTGATAATTAATGTTTTTAGAATCAAGGTCAGTCCCCTCCAAGGAAGGTCAAAAAAATATCCAGGAGACTGTTTGGTTACATTGAACTCTCTGGAAGCCCGTAATGAAATCTTGAAGAAAAGTAGAGAGTTAAAATGGAGCATCAATGGTAAACCAGTAGTAGTCTTTAGAGATATCCCAAATCGGTTGTTACGTTAAAAAAAAAAAAGGTTTATAAGGAATTGACAAGGAACTTGATGGCAAACAGGATAAGGTTTAGGTGGGAATATCCCGAGGGAGTATCATTCTATTACAATGATAAAAAAGTTTAAAATTGATACAGTACAAGAAATGTGGAAGTTTGGCAAAAGATACAAAGAGTTAGGAAAGACAGAAGGAATGGAAGAGGATTCCAATGAGGAGAAGCAAGTATAAGATCAGGAGCATATAGCGGATGATATATAATTTATTCTGATACTAGCTGACCCGGCCATGCCTTGCTGTGGCTATGTGTGTGAATGCTGTGGTGTTGATGGCTGAGTCTGTGGGTGGTGGTAGGAGAGGAGAGGGCCAGCAACGTCTGTGGGGATGGTGTCCAGCCTGCCTTTCATGGCAGCTGAGGTGGGGAAGTGGGGTAGCAGGCGGCCCAGGCTAGCTCTGACACCGTCGTCATGAGCGGCTGTGGAGAAGGGCTGGGGCCCTGGCTTTCACGGTGGCGGGGTGGCTAAGGGGCCTGGGCAGCAGTTGGGCTGGGCCTGCATTTGATGGCGTTAACGGCAACGACCGGGCTGTGGTGACAGTGCCGGCCTAACTGTCACGGCGGCAGCGGCGGCGAGGTCCGGCCTCCCTCGTACGACAGCAGCGGTTGGGACCGGCCTGCCTGTCATTAGCTATTTCAGAGTCACTCACGTAGCAGGAAGATGGTCTGCTGCGACTGAATTCGTGAAACTGAAGAAGTTCCCCTGTTCAACTTCCGCCTGCCCCTTCTCTGTCTCCACCCCCGTTTTCAATTACCCTCTTCTCGGCCCCCCTCTTTTCTATTACCCTCTTCTCAGCCTCCCCCTTTCAATTACCGGTTTGCGAGCTTGCAAATGGCCGACAGAGCTGAGGTTTTGATGGTGATGTCTAATAGCTGCGCCAATTTTTTGCTTTTGTAGCGGTAGTACAAGTATAGCCGTCACTAGAGGGCGCTGTTTTGCTGATGCATCTAATAGCTGCGACAGGTTTTTTTGCGTTTAAACTTTATTTTAGGTATGACAGGTGTGGTTTTTCTGAATTATTATTATGCCAGATTATTTTGACATGGTAATGGAACGCTGTGTCCAAATTTGATGCGATTTGGTCCAGCGGTTACGCAGCAAGGGTGTTTCGGACAAACACGCAATGGGAACATTTATATATATATAGATACAATATAATTGGACATTGAGAAAAACGATGTAAAATCGTTCGTATATGCTACTACAGGAGTAAGAATAATATTAACTCGGGTTTAGAAACAACAACAAATTTCAACAATGGAGGAAGGACGTCAGAAAATGGTGGAGTAGGCAGGAATAGTTAAATTAACATTAAAACTCGACAGTAAGGTAATGAAACATATGAAAAGGAATGGGGAAAATTTCTGATGTATATGGATAAGATGTATGGAATATGAGAATATCAGCAGGTTGAATTGAAACTCATAACTAAACTTTAAAATTCTTTATTGGGAATGAACAATGAAAGAAAAATACAATGTATGGTTGATAGATATAACTAAAATACATTGACACTAAATGTAAGAGATAATGGAGAAAAGTGATAACAATTACGAAATGATTTTTTTATTTTTATTGGGCAAATATAAAGGAAATAATAAGGCAATACAATGTATAGATATCAGACATAAATTGAGTATATGGATATTTTATGAAAGACATAAGGATGGAAATATGGAAATGGCTATCTAGAAGATTGTAACTACTGGAATTTGTAAAATGATCAATTCAATAAGGAAGGTCTAAACTGCGTAAATTAAGAATGACTATAAAAATAACAGAAGAAGGAAGTGGGGAAGTCTTTTTTTTCTTTTCTCCCCCCCCTTTCCCCCTCCTTTTTTATCCTTTATCCTTTTTATTTTTCTTTTCTTTTACGAAGTAACAAATAATGGATTCAAACTACAAGAAAGAAGATTCCACCTAAACATTAGAAAGAACTTCCTGACAGTAAGAGCTGTTCGACAGTGGAATTTGCTGCCAAGGAGTGTGGTGGAGTCTCCTTCTTTGGAGGTCTTTAAGCAGAGGCTTGACAGCCACCTGTCAGGAATGCTTTGATGGTGTTTCCTGCTTGGCAGGGGGTTGGACTGGATGGCCCTTGTGGTCTCTTCCAACTCTAGGATTCTACGATTCTATGAAATAGTTTAGAAACCATCTGTATAATTATGAAATATAAGATGTAATAATCAGATGTGTAAATAATATATTTATGTGGAAACTCAATAAAAATCATTGCAAAAAAAAAGAAGACCTTATGCAGCTGTGAAAATGCATGCATTATTGGATTAACAGAGGACTAAAAAATGAACCCCTTCCCCCACGTCAGGCAGAATAAGTCCTTGCTCTGGAGACCTTAGACAGGAAGAGAATGTAAAAGAAATTGAACAAGGTGTCAGCTTCAAATGCCCTCTGCAAATACAGCCTCGCCATCTCTACACTGTCAGAAATAAACCTCATTGCATTGAGTGGGGCTTCTGCCCTGTTATAAATGTGTTTCGAGTGGATGCATTAACGTTCCTTATTTACAGGCTGGATTATATATATTATTTGGGGGCATCAAATGGGGTGTCCTCTGGATAAAGCTGGACTCTTCCAACTCTGCAATTCCATGATTTTAAGTTGGTTGCCACCTCTGCCTCCAATGGCAGTGAGACACCTGTTTTTCATAATTATAAGTTTTGTTGGTAGGGGGACAGGCATGTTGCAGATGGAGGAGAAAAAAGGAAAAACTTGCTAAATTATACAGTCGTTGGATGTTGAATTTCAGAATTTAAATGGACTCTCATCTTGAAACGTGAATTAAGGAGGTGAGCAACCACTATGCATGGTGGTTTTCCCCGGAGCTGAGGGCGATGAAACAGTTGCTGAGACGGCTAGAGCGCCGGTGGCGCAAAACTCATTCTGAATCAGACTGGACACGGGCTAGAGCTCAACTTCGAGCCTACCAAGTGGCAATGGCGACGGCGAAGAGGACCTTCTTCATCGTTTCTATTGCATCTGCAGAAAACAGCAGCAGGAGACTCTTCCAGGTGGTTCGCAATCTAGCAGAACCACCATCGTCATCGGGGTCTGGTAGGGACCCCAAGATCTCCTGCAATGCTTTTGCAAAGTTTTTTGCAGATAAAGTCGCTCAGATTCGGAAGGAGGTAGACTCCACCGTGGGAGCAGGGCCGGGGCGGGAGAGTGCTAGAGCCCTGTCTAGTCATGTTTCATGGGATCAATTCCAATCTGTTACTTCCGAGGATGTGGACAGGCTGCTTGGACGAGTGAAACCGACCACCTGTCTTCTTGATTCTTGCCCATCCTGGCTAATAAAAGCTAGCCGGGAAGGGCTGGGCGATGGGCTCCGTGGGGTGGTGAATGCTTCCCTCTGCGAGGGAGTCTTCCCAGACCCGCTGAAAGAGGCGGTCGTTAAACCGCTTCTTAAAAAAACATCTTTAGACCCGGCCAATATGGCCAACTATCGCCCAGTCTCAAATCTACCATTCTTGGGCAAGGTGATTGAGCGGGTGGTTGCTGAACAACTCCAAGCATGCCTGGAGGATGCGGACCATTTGGATCCCTTCCAGTCGGGGTTCAGGCCTCATCATGGGACTGAAACTGCCTTGGTCGCACTGGTCGATGATCTCCGGCGGGCTAGGGACAAAGGTGAGAGCGGTTTCCTAGTCCTGCTGGATCTCTCAGCGGCCTTTTACACCATCGACCATAACATCATACTGGACCGTCTCGAGTGGTTGGGAGCTTGGGCCACTGTTATACAGTGGTTCCGCTCCTTCCTCCTGGGCCGTGTTCAAAGAGTGGTGGTGGGGGATGAGTGTTCAGACCCCTGGGCTCTCACGTGTGGGGTGCCTCAGGGTTCCGTCCTCTCCCCCATGCTTTTTAATATCTATATGAAGCCGCTGAGAGAGATCATCAGGGGGTTTGGGCTGGGGGTTCATCAGTATGCGGATGATACCCAGCTCTACCTCTCTTTCAAATCAGAACCAGTGAAGGCGGTGAAAGTCCTGTATGAGTGCCTGAAGGCGGTTGGAGGATGGATGGCGGCTAACAGATTGAGGTTGAATCCTGACAAGACAGAAGTACTGTTTTTGGGGGACAGGGTGCGAGCGGGTGTGGGGGACTCCCTGGTCCTGAATGGGGTAACTGTGTCCCTGAAGGACCAGGTGCGCAGCCTGGGAGTCATTTTGGACTCACAGCTGTCCATGGAGGCGCAGGTTAATTCTGTGTCCAGGGCAGCTGTCTACCAGCTACATCTGGTACGCAGGCTGAGACCCTACCTGCCCGCGGACTGTCTCGCCAGAGTGGTGCATGCTCTAGTTATCTCCCGCTTGGACTACTGCAATGCGCTCTACATGGGGCTACCTTTGAAGGTGACCCGGAAACTACAATTAATCCAGAATGCGGCAGCTAGACTGGTGACTGGGAGTGGCTGCTGGGACCACATAACACCGGTCCTGAGAGATCTACATTGGCTCCCAGTACGTTTCTGAGCACAATTCAAAGTGTTGGTGCTGACCTTTAAAACCCTAAACGGCCTCGGTCCTGTATACCTGAAGGAGCGTCTTCACCCCCACCGTTCAGCCCGGACACTGAGATCTAGCGCCGAGGGCCTTCTGGCGGTTCCCTCACTGCGAGAAGCAAAGCTACAGGGAACCAGGCAGAGGGCCTTCTTGGTAGTGGCGCCTGCCCTGTGGAACACCCTCACAGCAGAGGTTAAAGTCATAAACAACTATCCTACATTCAGAAAATACCTGAAGGCAGCCCTGTTTAGGGAAGTTTTTAACTTGTGATTTTGATGTATTTTAATGTTTGTTGGAAGCCGCCCAGAGTGGCAGGGGAGACCCGGCCAGATGGGCGGGGTACAAATAAAAGATTATTATTATTATTAAGGATTCATTTTAGGCAGTGTGCTAGGTAAAAGAAGAAACCTAGTCCATAGATGCGGCATTGGCTAGTCTCTTTCCTAGGAGTTTGAAGGAATGTTCAGTCAGGAGATACAGTTCAACTTTCAGGGATGATCAAATTTATTATTTTAACTAACATACAACAGTTTTATTTCCAGCATACTGCACACATATTTGGGGAGGGGTGTTTGTGTGAGGTTGATCTCTGCTATGTAGTGTTCGCTGTCAATGTGACATCTTGAAGAGGGCCTCCCCATCCCAAAATTTGAACCCGTGTCCACTCTGCTACACAAGCTTGGCAAGTCCTCCTTCATTGGCCTTGATAGCTCCACAGAAGGAGAGGTTTGCACAGAGCCCTTGACGTTTAGAGAAAACGCTGCATGCAGGAGGGTTTGCTATAACACACACACACACACACACACACACAAATGTCACATCTAACAGCATTGGGAGGAAGAGAGACAGGATCGCCAAATGATGGAAGCATGCCTCCACGTCAGCTGCCCGATAAATGGGGGGAAAGGCACCTCTATAAGTCACCGCTGAGAGCAGCTCTTTGCACCTCTCCCCTGTTCAGAATGGAAGGCAAGGCAGGCATCCAGTCCTGGAGTCCAATGGAACTTGGGCATATTGAAAGGGGGCGTGTTCACTGCAGGAGAGGCGAAGCCAGTACAAACAGGAACTGAGTGGGAAGAGCAAAGAGTATTGTGCATTGTGGATTTTGAGGGGATATTTACAGAGACCTTTTGCAGGCATCACAGGAGGTCCCAGTGGGTATACCAGCACCCTCAGGCTGCCACATCAGCAACCCCCGACTCAAATGAACATTTCCGGCACTCATTTCCCACTGTGTCCTTGTACCTATCTAAACAAGGGGTCGATCTCAAACCCATTTCCCCCCCTCCGCTGTGAGCACGCCTATATCATAGGGCTGTCATACATATGGAATTTCCCAGAATTTGTCTGTTGAAAATAGCGTCCGGGCAGAATTTTCAAAAATCGGTTAAAATGTCCAGAAAAATCCGGACATTTGGCAGCTTGAATCAGCAGTGTTGATTTTTTGGAAAAATTCCCAAAAAATAGATTTAAAACATTCTATTTTTTGCAGGGAGATCTTGCTCAATGTTTGTGTCTGGATTTTCGCTTTTTGGAATATGGCAACCCTACTCTATCATGTCCGCAGTGTGCGAATCCACCCGTGTCTGAGGGGGCTGCATTTTCCCCGCCAGCTCTCCTTTCATCCGGAGCATGTAGAGTTTCTCCCCCGTGTGGAGTCTCTGATGAGCAATGAGGCTCTGGCTCCGGTTGAAGGTGTCTCTCCGCCACTGTGTTGTTTTTTCTTTCTGCTTGTTTGATCCACGTTGATCTCCTGAGCTTTTCTTCAGCTTTCAAAACTCAGCTTCCTCCAAATGCTCATGTGTTCATGTGTTCGTCACCTGCTGATATAGAGAAATAACAAGGAAGAACAATTTACTTACAATTTAGGTACATTACCCTGTTTCCCCTATTTTAAGACGTAGTCATAAAATAAGCCATAGCAGGATTTTTTCACATTTGCGTAATATAAGCCGTACCCTGAAAATAAGCCATAGTGATAGGCGCAGTTCTGGAGGGCGCCAAGGAAAACGCGGGGCTGGGCTTACGTAATAAAAATAAGACATCCCCTCAACATAAGCCATAGTGCGTTTTCTTGAGGGGAAAAAAATATAAGACGGTGTCTTATAATAAGGGAAACACGGTATCTAAGAACACCAGAGCCCACTGAATCAGGACAGCAGCTCACCTAGTTCAACATCCTATTCCTACAGTGGTTTAGTGAGGCAATTAATAAATCGATGGTAATAATAATGATGGTTCTCTTGGCAGATTCCTGTAGCCCAGATACTTCCAGTGGCTCCCAATTTTTTTGGGGGGGAGGCATTGCCTCTTTTGATTCTATAAACACAACCCCTGTGCCCCCTACCCCTACTCTATAAAAAGCCCATAAAAAGGTTGGCAAGACTAAAAGCGTCTCTTTCAGTCTGAAGTTATTTGCCAGCATGCTTAAAACAGATAAAGTTAGAATTAGCAACCAGACTTTTAGGAGTTTTCTTCTTGTCGGAATACGCCTGGGGGCACACACAGCCCCCGGGATAAGACAAACCTCTCCAGGCGTCTTCCTGATGCTGTGCTGCCCTGGGACGTTCTCAAATCTTCAGAGTGCGCAGTAGCAATACATATCAAAAGAATATGTGCACACTCTATTTGCAGAGTATAGCAGAAGCTATTGTGGAGCGTGAGTGTAGCATTCTAAGTATTTATTAAGCAATACGGTACATATAGGACAAAGCAACCATGGTGTCCTCTCACTTCTCAGAGAGAGAGAGAGAGACAGAGAGAAACAGTATAAAAGTACAGTACAGCGGAAGAGATAAGACTGACTTCCGTTCTCACACTTTCCAAGCCTAGATAGTAAACACAGACATGTGATATAGCAATCACACATCCAGCAACGGAGGAGTGAAATGCTAACACCGCTTGCTAAATCAAAACTCCCGTCCATTTAGGTGAGCAGCAGATTTTCTCCAATTAAAAAATGACAAGGAAGCTTATGAATGAAAATGTTACAGTATGAATACCACGGAGTTGTAGTTCCAAAACATCTGGAGTGTCAAGGTTAGCCATCACTGACTTACTAGATAGTGTGTGTTTGTGTGTAATCAAAAGCATGGGAAGCAATCAAGGAGCATTCACTGCTACTTGAGAAAACATTCACCAAATGCAAAGACCTGGTTTTTTAAAAAAAGATCACGTGGTTACTGAGTTTCTGAGTCATTTCAGGAAGGGAAACTCCCAGTGACTAAAAACTGAGAAAGTGAAACTTAACTCGGGTCTTTGGCGCGAAGGAGCCATGGCTACTGCAGGGGGTCACATGCAGCGTCTCCTCGATGAAGCCACTTGCTCCATCTGCCTGGAATATTTTAAGGATCCAGTGAGCATCCCAGAATGTGGGCACAACTTCTGCCGATCCTGCTTGATCCAGTGCTGGGGGGAATCGGAGGCAGAGGCTTCCTGCCCTCAGTGCAGAGAAAGAGTCCAGAGAAGGAGCCTCATCTCCAACCGGCACCTGGCAAACTTCGTAGAAATAGCCCAGAATCTCAGCCTTCAAGAGGGGAAGGAGGAAGGAGGGGGGAAAGGGAGGGTCTGCGAGAAGCACCAGGAGCCCCTGAAGCTCTTCTGCAAGGAGGATGAAGCCCCCATCTGTGTGGTGTGTGACAGATCAAAGGAGCACAAACACCACGAGGTGATTCCTCTGGAAGAGGCTTCCGAGGAATACAAGGTAGGAGATCCCTGGATCTTGAGGGGGAGAAATAGCTGTGGATTCTTCTTGGGAGGTTTTCTTTTTAATTCTCAGGTCCAAAGTAGGCATGGCATGAATTGGTGGTTGTTTAGTATGGTAGAAGCAGCCCAGGGGAAGCCTGAGGGCTCCTGGGATGGAAAGCTGGGAGGAGGGAGTTGAAGTCTTTCTCTCTGCCAGGGGGACAAAGGGATTTTCCCTTGAAATACACACAGTAGCTTCAAAGATTTGAACTGGGACCGTGGCAGGGAGAGAAAGGGTTAACCTCATCCACATCCCCCAGCAAAGTTGCTTTGTGCATATGAAGAACACTACAAATGTAAATTGCACACACACAACTCAGTACATGTCTCCTTTGGCTAGCAGGATGCTTCCTCAATGCCCTGCAAAGCAGGTAGCAGCAAGAATCAGCTGCGGGGGAGGACGAGGACTGGTGGCCAGGGATTGACCAGATGGTGCAGGATCCCCCCCCCCAAGTATCTGTTGGAAGCAGATTTGGGAGTGGGGGTGGAAGCACATACTTGTGGGGAGCACACTTATTCTGGGGGTGCTGTGGGGCTTGTGCAATGAGGTTTCAGCCAGGGGAGGGGCTGAGGATCTCCTTCCACCCCAAATGGCAAAGAACTCAGTGGTTCAGAGTAGCATCTGTAAAGACAAGGAGGAAAGATGACTTTTCCATGACAACTCAGAATTGGACCTGTGATTATATATAAAAAATAAAATCCTCATTCTGGATCCTGCCTCACCCCTTCCTCCTCCTCCTCTTCCCACGTCTCCCTGGGACCTCAAGATGAGAAGTCAGGCTGGAAGTCTCCTTGGAGAAGACAAAGGAGCAAGCATGGCCGCCTTTGCTCTTCTCCAGACTAGTTAGTTGGACTAGAAAACTTTCCCATCCCAGTTCTGTAGTGCTTTTCAACCAGTGTGCTGTGGCACCCTGGGGTGCCTTGAATGATGCTCAGGGGTGCCTCTGGCAACACTGGCCTCTGTCCCTCTTTCCTTCCCTCCCTCCTCGGATGCCATCTCTGCCTCCCAAAGGCTTGCACAGCAGCCCTGGCTACAAGGTCCGCAGGCGAATGGTGCCTCTGGGGCTGGCCAGGGGGTGTTGGCTGCCAGGAGCTGAGGCGGCCTCGGAGTAAACAAGTAAACTGGCGAGGGGCCCTTGCTGTTGGGAATGGACAGACAAGTCCCAGGCCCCTGTGGGCAGAGGCGTAGCAAGCCGCTGGGGCACCTGGAGCGGCAAACACGATGAGCACCCGGGGACTGGGCATCACTACGTAGCGCGCATGCGCAGCGTAGCTATGTAGTGACACTGCGCATGCGTGCTACGTAGCAGGTTGCTGGCGGTGGTGGCGGTAAGCCCCGGAGCGAGGCTTTTTATTGGAGGCGAGGGGCAGTCCAGGGAGGGGTGTCAGTGGCCCAAGAGAAGCATCCCCTCCCACCCCTCACCTCCGCCCGCAGCCCAAGCAGGAAGGAAGCAAAGCTCCGAGCAAGTGAGTGAGCAAGCTGCGGAGTGAGGCTTTTTAGCGGGCGGCGGGGCAACGGCACCCCCCCACCTCCCAAGCCTACAGCGAGTCATGGCCATTGCTTACTGTAGGCTTGGGATTCGTGAGGGGGTGACACTCAGCTAGCACCCGGGGCGGCCCGTCCTCAACGCACCCCCTTGCTCCGCCCTTGCCTGTGGGGCAGTGTGAGGAGGCACCTCTCTTTGGGGCAGCTCAGAGACCAAGAGGAGGACTTCTAAGGAGAGGGGTGAAGAGAGGAGGCTGAGATAGCACTCCGCAAGGGAGGGTGCTTGAGAAAGGGTGAGGGGCTGCAAGCTCTGCAAGCAAGGGGGGACCTACGGTAACTGGGATCCTGAGCCCCACAGGGACACCGCAGAAAGAAGGTAGTTGGTCGAGGGAGTCATGCACCCAAAAAGGTTGAAAACCTCTAGACTCTTATTTCCTCCAGTAAACAACTTCACTATTCTAGCAAGGCCACTGGGCGTAAGAAGCCAGTATAACATTCATCTCCTCTCTGTGTGTCTCAATCAAACCTGAGTTTTCCCTTTTCTGTTCAGGGAGAGATCTGTCACCACCTGGAGATTCTGAGGAAAGAGAGAAAGGAAATTCTGGCCTATCAAGCAAACCTGGACAAGGAAAGCAAAGACCTCCTTGTAGGTGTCTCTATTGTTACTAGACAGGGAACAAGCACTTGAAGAATCGAGTCAGGACTGAGGAGGGATGGGGAAATCTGCCCTTTTCAGCTTCTCTCCATTTCTCCTTTTTCCAAATCAGTTTATTCATTTATTATTCTGAAAATGAATCAGATGTTAGGGTAGCTACCTCCTTGTATACCAAATATTTTGATATGTACTTTACCCTCATAAATACATTTTTGTGAACATTGCCTGACTGGGTCAACCATGAAAATTTCAGAGGTATGAATTTCAAAGGATTGTTCTGTTTTGGTCCCCATATTTTTTCAGCAATTGTGAATTAGGGAAGTTCACCTTTGAATGCAGCTAAATTGAGTTTATTTCCCATTGTTGACTGAAAAGCAGTGAAGGAGAAGCCTGAGGACTTGTGAGCGGAGAGGGTGGAAGCAGTTCAATTCAAATCTTGATTTACCATAAATATTACAAAATAATTGTCTTTCTAAATGTGTGCTCTTGTTCATCTTTAGGAAACTCAGGCCATTTTGAACCTTTAAAGAAAATAGAGGATCTATGGGGATAAACTCTGCACTTTATCCTCCTCCTCCTCCTCTGTTTCTGTTGCCTTCCTACACCTAAATGGTCACAATCTAAACTGAGGGGTGTTTTATGTCCATGGATGTTCTCTGAACAACTTAGAACTCTGGTCTATGCCATGCCCAAAAACATGCAGGGAACATCCGTGGCTAGGAAAAGAGCTCCTTCCTTTAGGCTGTAGCCCTCTGCAAAATAGAAGTAAACAGAAACAGCAATTAAAAATCAGAAGTGCCCTCCCTGTGGAATTCTCATAATTCTCTTCCTGATGTTTTGAAGGCTGACCATCTTCCACACTCAGACCTCCTCTTTTCTTGCAGAAATTAATAGAAACGGAGAGGCTGAAGACTGTGGAGAAGTTCAAAGAACTGCGCCAGTTCCTGGAAGAACAAGAGAAACGTCTGCTGAATCATGTGGAAGAGGTGGAGAAGGCGATTGCAGGGAGAAGGGATGAGCAGCTGGCCAGACTATCCAGGAAACTCTCCTCTCTTGAGAAGATCATCCAGGAGATGGAGGAAAAGGGTCAGCAGGCAGCGAGTGAACTCCTGCAGGTAAGACGGTGGCAGGAACAGCCCAAGGAATGGCAGGAATGTGCCCCTTTCATGTATGCAAAGAGTTCAGCCTCTAGTCAGGTTTGTAATGGACAGGAAGACCCAAGAGACCTGGGATGCTTAATTCACCTGAATGCAGACTAGAGATTCTTCTGTGGTCTTGATGGAGTGGGAGCTGATCTTCTGCTCTTTGCTGATGCTTTGTCTCCGAATGCCTTCCAGCTTGGCAATGCTGCCTTCCTGCCCTTTGATGGGCTTCGCTGAGGATGCATTCAGGCCTTCTTCCGACCTGAGCCAGTCTCTTGACCAAGCTTCTCTTCCTGTTTCCTCCACAACTTCTGGGTTGATCCCTTTCTCCATGGATACAGATCAGCCCAAAATGGTGCTCAGTCACAGTGACCAAAGAGCAAGACAGAGGGACTCATCCAGACTGCTGCTTGTCCCACCCCTTTCCTCCAGGAAAACCCACTGTTTACTGCTGAATGAGAGCAAACATCACCCAGGTTTTCTCTAGATTGATGTTTGCTTTGATGTTTCACTAAGGAGCAGGTTTTTCCTGAGGGAAAGCGGCAGGGCAAAGGCAAAACCACTGGGACCCATGTTTTCTGGGCACAGAAACAGCAGAAGTCTGGATGAGCCCAAAGAAACACTGAGCTGTTTTATTATCCCTTTGGAGGCATTTTATGCTGCAGGTGCTTTTTCTACTTCCAGATGGAAAATAGAATTTGAAATTTGGGGACTTCTATGGAAGACAATTTGGGGCAGTGCCCTGGTAGGATTATCCTGTAGGCTTACTTACGTCTGAATTGCAGAATGCAAACTGGATTAAAGTTAATAAATTATAATCTAAGACAGGAGTTGAGGTGGAATCGTCTCTTGAACCCACAAACGTGAAATTCCCTTAAAAGCTGGTGGATTTTCATAAGATTTAAAAATAATAATTGCAAACTGATGTGGAAATATGGAAAACCTGATACTGGAAAAATTCATAATTTCAGATTGGAAAAATAAAAGCTGTGAGAAACCCAAACTGGCTGATTCAGTCATCCCTACCCAAAACCATGTGCCAGGCAGACTGACATCCAAGGGCCAGGGTCTGAGGGGTCTTTCTAGTGTGGCCTGTGGTGTGCAATGAATTCCCTTATCTTTTCCCCTCTAGGATGTGAGAAGGACCTTGCAGAGGTAAGTGGATCTGGCTCATTTCCATTAGCATCAATGATGCTGGGATGCATTGTGTAGAGCTTAGAACGTCCCAATAGATTTCAATGTCCAACTAGAAGCCCCCCCCCCAACTCTGGTAGCTCTGGGTGAGAGAGAGGGTGCAGGGAGGATTGAGGTTGTTCTCCTTGACCTCTTGGAAGCTTTTGACATCACTCACATCCTCTGGAGAGGCTCCGGGAGGGCGGGATTGCAGGCACCCAATTTCAGGGGTTTGGTTCTTACATTCTGGAACCTTCCCAGAAAGTTGTTATGGGGCAGCATCGTTGGAAGCCGTGGGAGCCCTCCGGTGGTGTCACACAGGTTTACCTCTTGTCCCTTGTGCTGTTTAGCATCCTTACGAAGCCCCTTACAGCTGTCCTCAGGGGTTTTGGACTGAGGTCTCCCCAATCTGTGATGGAAATAAACTTGTTGGGAAATAAACTTCCACTTTGTTCATTTTATTGAAATTACCTGTAATAATTAGGGAGACGCTGCCACAATGGGACCATTCATTGTTTTCCTTTTCACCAGGTATGAGAAAAGAGAGAGTCCAGAGAAGCCACTGCCTTTCCCTCCAGAATTGAGGAACCGGATCTTGGAATCCTGTGATCATAATCACCTTGTGGAGGATACAATGAAACAATGGAAAGGTAATGAAAAATGTCTGCCAGGATTTCACACTGGGAATTCTATGACTTCTTCAGAATTGAACATGCCAGGCTCTTATTGCATGAAATTTAGTAACCCCAGGATACCTTCCTTCTTGGTGCTCCAGCCTTTATTTCCTGCCTCCATCTCCTCTCTGCCTCCTTTTATGGGATTCCTATTGCTCTGCCCCCCTTCCAGTCCTCCAATGTAGAGCCCAATTTCAGGGACAACGTTCAGAGACCATCAGGATTTATGCTGAATGTTTTTATTCTGCTATTTGTAAGCTTGCTTCATGATTGCTGAGTTTTAAAGCTTTAATTATTTTCATATATTATTCCTATGATTATCTTGTTTTTAATTATTTTTTCTACTATTTAATAATTGTACTAGAATTTAAGGATGCTACGTTTTGAAGTGTTACTTACAGTTTATATCTTTTTGCTTTCTCAGATGCTGTGTTATACAGAAAACAGATTCAGAAAGGTAAATTTCCAGGGAGGAACAATTTCACAGGAGGGATGGGGACTGATATTTCATGGGTGTTGAGCCGTCAGTTCTGCAGACTTTGGGACCCCCATCAATGGCGTCACTCTGGGTAACAGTCCTCTAGTAGTGTTTGGGTTCTTTGTATGTCCCATGAATGAACTGGGAGAGGGTTTGAAGGCTTGCATTGGGGGCAGAGCTTGTCCCTGCGAAGAACCTGCATGCCAGTCTGAGTTCCTTTCCTGCCTATAGACTATTATCCTGGTTTCCCCCTTAATTTTATAGATTTTGCTTTATTTCATAAAATTTATATACTGTTTGATTGTGGGGAAAAGCACAGAGCATTAGACTCAGATCTAAGGCACCCAGCTAAGCTAATCTGCAGCAGAGAATCGCAACAGAGCAGCAGCTCTGTTTTAACAAGATGTCTGTTTCTGTCTCTCAGCTGACTCCGCCTAATCTTCTCTTTCCCTCATCTTCTCCCCAACAGCAAATGTCACTCTGGATCCAGACACAGCCCATCCTGAACTCATCCTGTCCGAGGATCGGAAAAGCGTGAGAAGGGGAGACAAAAAGCAAGACCTGCCCAACAATCCTGAGAGATTTGATGTTTGGCCTTGTGTGTTGGGATGTGGGGGATTCACAGCAGGCAGACATTTCTGGGAAGTCTCTGTGGGAAGTGAGGGAGGGTGGGATGTGGGGGTCGCCAGGAAGTCTGTGAAGAGAAAGGGACGCTTCTTCTTAAGGCCTGAGGAGGGGGTCTGGGCTGTGCGGAAGTGGGGAGGCAAGTACTGGGCCTGCACTTCCCCTGATCCCTGTCCTCTGTCCCTGAGTGAGAAGCCCAGGAGGATCCGGGTGACTCTGGACTATGAAGGGGGACGTGTGTCTTTTTTTGACGCCGATTCAGGAGCGGAACTCTACACGTTCTCAGGAGCCTCATTCTCCGGAGAGACAATCCTCCCTTTCTTTTGTCTGGATGACATTGAAACCCCCCTCAGAATCTCCTGAGGAGACTAAATCTGCCTCTCAGGCCCATTAGATGTTTCTCTCCAGACCAGAGTGACTGATATAAAAAAACATTTACCCGCCAGGAGAACGTTGGGCAGATTTTCAAGGGGACCTTTGAGAAGGTTCATTCCACTCAAAATCAGCAAAAATAACAAAACAAAATGGGTTATTGTGGCTTTGCATTTTCCTTCCTTTCCTCATAATTCCCTCTGCAGCTTACTTCTTAAAAAGACAGTACTACTTTTAACAGTCCCAATAAACAATCTTTTCCTCACCTTCCATTTTTTTTCCATTTTGAGATGTCTGATTTGGCAGAGCACGAGACTCTTAATCCCAGGGTTGTGGGTCTGAGCCCCACATTGGGCAAAAAAAATCCTGCACTGCAGGGGGTGGGACTAGATGACCCTCAGGACCCCTGACAACTCTGCGATTCTAGGAAACCGCCCTCTTCCCACAAGACCTTATGCAGCTATGAAAATCCATGCATCATTGGATTAATAGAGGACTAAAAAATGAACCCCTTCACCCACATCAGGCAGGATAGCTCCTTGATCTGGAGACCTTAGACAGGAAGAGAATGTAAAAGAAATTGAACAAGGTGTCAGCTTCAAATATCCTCTGCAAATACAGCCTTGCTATCTCTACACTTTGTCAGAAATGTTATAAATGTGTTTAGGGTTGATGCATTGACGTTCCTTATTTACAAGCTAGATTACCGGTATGTATATTGGGGGCATCAAATGGGGTGTTCTCTGGATAGTGCTGGACTCTTAATCTAAGGGTCTGGACTAGATGACCCTTGTGGTCCCTTCCAACTCTGCAATTCCATGATTTTAAGTTGGTTGCCATCTCTGCCTCCAGTGGCAGTGAGTTCCATAGTTCAATTATGCGCTGCACAATGAGGTTTCTTGCTGTGGGAAATGGCTGCCTCCCACACGAACCAGCTGTGCTAGTAATTCAGGGCTGATATGGGGCTAATTAGCCCTGGCAGACTCCCCAGGGTGGGGGAGGACGGTCTCACAGACCCACGGATCGCCAGTGATCTGTTCTTCCTGATGTTTCATCAGAATCTCCTTTTACATAACTTGAAGCCATTGTTTTGTGTCCTACCCTCCAGAGCGGGAGAAAACAAGCTTGCTCCATCTTCCATGTGACAGCCCTTCAAATATTTGAAGATGGCTATCCTATCTCCCCTCACTCTCCTCTCTTCAAGGCTAAACATACAAAGTTCCTTCAAGCACTCATAAGGCTTGGTTTCCAGACCCTTGATGCACACGTTGCAGTTTGTCAACATCCTTCTTAAATTGTGGCATCCAGAATTGGACACAGTATTCCAAATGTGGTCTGACTAAGGCAGAATAGAATGGACTATTACTTCCCCTGATGTGGACACTATACTTCAGTTGATACAGCCTAGAACAGCATTAGCTTTTTTTGCTGCCACATCACACTGTTGACTCATGTTCAGCTTGTGGTCCACCAAGACCCCCAGATCCTTTTCACATGTACATCTAGTAAGCCAGGTGTCTCCCATCCTATATGCCTCTTGCTTGTAGGATGGAAGACACAGAGGGGCATGTGCAGAAAGCAGCCCATTCTGATTTAATTTGGATAGAGATGTTACCTAGCTAAAATTTCAGAATCCAAAGCAGGATCAGCAGTTGTGTTGTCCAATATACGGCTAAATAAATAGGAGCAAACCCATTTCCTGTGTTTTTCTCCCAACGGAAAGCGTTCCAATTGGAGAACAGCCTTTACCAAAAGTGACATGGGCTTTGAAGACGCTTGAACTCAGGTTGAAAGGGAGAAATGTGCTAAGAGGAAGGCATGCTTGGCAAACCCTCACCATGATCAACTCCCATCCAGAAACCTTTGTCCCCACTGTGGAAGGATGTGTGGATCCAGAATTGGCCTCCATTCATTTATGGACTCACTGCTAAAACCCTGTTTTGGAAGACAATGTTACTTGACAATGAGGGATCGCCAAAGAAGACGACTTCTCAGTACACATATACAGTGTTGGGGTGTAAACTATTGTGCAACACCTAATCCCACCCTTTATGAGGAAATGAGTGCTTAACAATGCTTAATATTTATGTAACACATTTTAATGGATTGCTCATATGCTCTACAAAGCTCATATTACACCAATGCCTTTATTAGGGGAAATAAAATGTCAGAAAACAGCTTGCCAGCTTTCAAAGTTTTCATCAGGTTAGATGGTAAACAAAAATTGGGGGGGGGGGTGAGGAAATCCAAATGGGGGAAGGAAATGGCTGAGGTTTGTGTGGCCAGCATTGAACTGAGGCTGTGAGGAATCTAGTCAACGTTTATATTAACAAAACTAAGGATTCGTTTTAGGCAGTTTGCTAGGTAAAAGAAGAAACCTACAGGCCCCCTCCCTGGCTCTTACCATCTGGCCAGGGCGCGGCCTGCTGGGCCCATATAGGACTGCAGTTTCTGCTGGAGCTGGAGCTGCTGCCCGGGATTCTCCTGCTGTGAGTGCCCACAGGCCCCCTCCATGCCCCTTACCATCTGGCCCAGGGCACGGCCTGCTGGGCCTCATATAGGACTGCTACTGCTGCGGCTCAGCAGAACTCAAAACAGCATAGAGTTCTTTTAAAAATGCTTTTTAATTTTCTATTATTATTTTTTGGTAGGGTGGGTGGGGTGGATTCTTAGTTAGGTTCGGGAATTTGTGTAATTTTAGTATACCTGTAATTTTATTGTTTTTGGGTTGTATTGTTTTATTGTGTTTTTCTTTGTTTTGTTTTGTTTTTCCATTCCTTGTTTGTTTTTGCTGTTGTTTTTATATAGGTTTTATTTTTGTTCTTAAGGGGAGGGGTTAGGGCTGCCGGGGAGTGGGTCCCAGCCAACAGAATGGCTGGGGCAAGTTCCACAGGGGGGGGATGCACTGGGACACCCGATCTCAGTGATCATGGGCAGGAGGAGACCAGACCATGTCATTACCGAGGAGACAGGCTTAGTCGTTGGTTGAGGACTATCCCTACCTCCAGGTCTGGCCCTAACTGGACGGGTACTGGAATCAACAAGGGATACCCACATGACCTGAAAGTGTTGCTGTGTAATGCCAGGTCAATGATGAACAAAACAACTGCCATCCACGACCTGATTGTGGATGGAGGATTTGACCTGGCATGTGTGACAGAGACTTGGTTGGATGAGGCAGATGGGCCAGTCCTTGCCGCTGCTTGTCCACCAGGTTTCTCTTACGCACAGCAACCCAGGCCATCTGGGCGGGGAGGGGGGGTTGCAGTGATTTTTAGGAAGTCATTAGTTTGCACCAGGCAGCCTATTGGAAAAACCGAGTTTTCTGAGTGCATGTTCTGGAAGTTGGGCAATAGGGGCAGTACAGGATTCCTTTTGGTGTACCGACCTCCCTGCTGCACCAAGGATTCCCTGCCCGAGCTGCTTCAGGTCGTGGCGGATGTGCTCCTGGAGACACCTAGTTTGGTTGTCTTAGGAGATTTTAATATCTATGCCGACACGACCTTACAAGGGGCCGTTCGGGACTTCGTGGAAAGCATGGCCTCCATGGGGCTGTCCCTGAATAAGTTTGGCCCAACTCATAGCCGCGGACATGCCTTAGACCTGGTGTTTACCTCTATGGATGTTGGTGATCTGACACTAAGTAAAAGCGAAACAAAAGAAGTGCCATGGTCAGATCACTTCCTGGTGCAACTAGACTTCTCCGCGACCCTTCCCCTCTGCCGGGAGGTGGGACCGATTCGGATGGTCCGCCCCCGCTACTTAATGGATCCAATTGGCTTCCAGAGAGTGGTAGGGGATGTTTTATCCCATGTTGATGGCCTTTCAGCTGATTCCCTGGTGACCCGCTGGAATGTGGAGTTAACCAGGGCTATCGACTGTCTGGCTCCGAAGCGCCCTCTCCGATTGCATGGAGCCCGGACAGCCCCGTGGTTTTCCCCGGAGCTGAGGGCGATGAAACAGTCGTTGAGACGGCTAGAGCGCCGGTGGCGGAAAACTCATTTGGAATCAGACCGGACACGGGTTAGAGCTCAACTTCGAGCCTACCAAGTGGCAATGGCGACGGAGGACCTTCTTCACCGTTTCTATTGCATCTGCAGAAAACAGCAGCAGGAGACTTTTCCAGGTGGTTCGCAATTTAGCAGAACCACCTCCATCATCGGGGTCTGGTAGGGACCTCATGATCTCCTGCAATGCTTTTGCAAAGTTTTTTGCAGATAAAGTCGCTCAGATTCGGAAGGAGGTAGACTCCACCGTGGGAGCAGAACCGGGGCGGGAGAGTGCTAGAGCCCTGTCTAGTCATGTTTTATAGGATCAACTAGTAAATTAAGCCCGTTGAGAAAACGGGCGCTAGAAGAGATTTATGTGAAGTTGTTAAGAAGTAGTGGAAGGAGAGTTGTAGTTGTGGAGGAAGTTTTGGCGTGTAGAATGGTTTGTTTTTGTATTGTAAGTGTTAATGTTGATGTAGTGAAGGAGAAGCAGGTGTGTCAGGTAAGTCGTGTAGTGTTGGTGTTGTGACTCATGAAGCAGCAGGAACGAAGGTGTAGTAAAGGATGTTGATATGAGAAGTTTGCGAGCAATGGTTGATTTAGGGTGTTGGTTTTTTTTTTACAGAATTTCTTTATAGATAACATTTCTTGTGTAGATTGTGTCAGAGTTTTGAAGCAGTTTGCCTTGTTGAGGGCCTTCCAGGATCTTAATCATGACATCATTAAAACTCCTGACTCTTGATAAGGCAACATATAACTGTCCATGGCTGAAGACTGGTTGTGGCAAGTAAATTCCAACCTTTTCTAAGGTTTGTCCTTGAGATTTGTTAATTGTCATGGCAAATGCTAACGTTATTGGGAATTGTCTCCTCCGTAATATAAATGGTAATTCAGTTGTTGACGGAGCCAAGTCAACACGGGGAATGAAGACTATGTTTCCTGCTGCTGATCCTGTTATTACTTCAGCAATGATGAGGTTGTTTTTAAGTTCTTTTACGATAAGACGTGTGCCATTGCATAAACCTTTTTTGGTGTTGAGGTTTCTAAGAAGCATAATGATAGCGCCCACTTTAAGGTTCAGCTTATGTTTGGGCATACCTGTTGGTGTTAATTCATTGAGGAACTCAATGGGATAGTTTTGAATGTCTTCATCAGTTGCGTCATCAATAGAATTGGTGCTGAGGTATGTAACTGTGTCTCCTTGTAAAATTTGAAGCACCTCTTCATTGATGTTGTGAACATCACAGTTTTTTGGAGAAAGAATAGTTTTGAGGGCAAAGTCATGGACATGTGTTAGAGGAATGTGTTCTCCAAAGAACTCTTTAACAATATCTCCTGTGCATAAAATATTGGAAGGAATTTCAATAATATCTTGTGGTAAGCCGTCAATGTGTGGTGTATCACCATTGCCAAGTTTGAGTAGCCAACTGCTGAATTCAATATCAATTGATCGTACATTACTTGTAAGTGGAAGAACTTTGAAGTGGCTCCATAGTGGATTATTTTTAATGCAGGTTTCGACAATTTTGGTTTGGTCTCCGTGAGGCACGACGGGAAGAGTTTGTCTGAAATCTCCTCCCAGTAAGAAATTTTTCCCTCCAAAGGGTCGTTTGTTGTCCATTAGTTCTTGTAGGAGTCTATTAACTACTGAAAGAGCTACAGAGGGGGTCATAGTACATTCATCCCAAATGATTAATTTTGCTTTTCTTAAACGTTCTGCATCAGAAGAATTGAGTTTTACATTAGATGTTGTATTCTCAACTATAGGCACAGGTAACTTGAATTGGGAGTGGTATGTTCTTCCCCCTGGCAGAAGATTGGCTGCTATGCCTGTGGATGCTACAGGTAGTGCAATATGTCCTTGTCCACGAACTGTGCTAAGCAGGGTTTTGTAAAGATATGTTTTTCCACTACCTCCTGGGCCATCTATGAAGAAGCAGTGGTTGTGAAGGTTGTCATTTTCATTTGCTTCCAAGATTGCTTGGAAAGCTGCTGTTTGTTCTTTGTTTAATGTGCTTGTCATTTTTGCAGCGTTCTGGGTTTCAAAAAGTTGGTCGTAGTGATCTGAATGTAAGTATGAATGTGTTTGTGTAGCTGGTAATCCAAAGTCTTCACATTTCTTTCCATGTAGTATAAGAATGTTTGAAATGTCTTGCAGTGCGATAGAACGGCAGTTCGTGCATTCATTGTTGTGATGTATATGTTTTTGAGCAATATCCTCTGTGAGGTATTGTTCAAATTTCTCAAAAAGAGTTTTCATATTTTGTAGGGACGCAAAGACACAAATGTAGGCAAACAACTCTCTGAGTTGTTTTGGCATGCTGAACTGGATAGCATCTTCCAAAGTGTTCTCCCACACTTGTTCATCAGTGATGAGGCCTAATTGTTGTGCAGCAGCTTTGAAAGTGGGGTAGATATTGCCATTGACCGTTCTCAGATGTTCAAATGACAGGGCACCCGGAACATGTAGCAGTAGGAGACGCATGCAGTAGCGTTCTGGATCTGATGATAAATTGACGGAATACATTCGTGCTATGATTTTTTCTGCACCCCGCTGTCGTAATTTCCATTTACAGGTTTTTGAGTCAAATACATAGTGTATTGGAATGTCTGAATATAAGAATTGTCTGGATTGCTCATCGTCTTGATTTAAGTGAAACCAAGCCGTCAATTGAGTATTTTTTGCTGATGCTCTTTCAGTTGCTGTATGTATGTCATTTGGATTGAAAAATACAGATTGCTCATCAGGGAGATGCACTGGTAACCTATGTATGGTATGTGATTGGTAATGCATTTCAAATCCATTTAAGCGCCATGCTGCTTCAGGAGCGCTGACATATCTTGAATCCATGAAGGTCTGAATTTCATCGTGATTTAAAGTGCCTTGTTCTTGAATTACAACATTAGCACAATCATGGCCTTTGTAGACATATTTGAAGAGGTATTTTACACTTTTGATTGACGCACAGACTTCAACATTAATGTGGCAATTGTACTTGAGGGCGAGATGTGGGTTGTATGGTACAACCCATTGGTTATCTATTTTCCTGCCTTTCACAATGGATGTTTCATTAGTGTTTCTTCTTCTATATTTTGGATAACCATTTGTATTAGGTGATGTTTTTTCCTGGTATGGTTTAGGAAATTCCTTACTGCATTTGTCATTTGACATACATGGTGAATTAGGATTGAGTGCTCCGCACGGTCCATGAATCATATGTTTAGTTACAATTGCATGTAAGCGAGGAGTGTTGTGTATATTTGGAATTTCAGCAGATACAACTTTATCTATAAGTTCTTCATTTTTTGGTTTGCAGTCCTCTTTAAGAATCAGGAGTATGTGTGCATGTGGTAAACCCCTCTTCTGGAATTCGATTACGTAAACAATTGCTTTTGGTACTCCAAAGAGATGATTGTTACAGATATCATGAATTAAAGCTTTTAGTTTTAGATGAAATACTCTTGCGACTAAATCAGGTCGAGCATCAGTAGTTTGTCCATGTTGTAGGTTTTCAACAATCTCATCCCATTTGGGGTTGCATGTCATTGTAATGAAGAGATCAGGCTTGCCATATTTTCTAACAATTGCCATTGCATCTTGATAATTTTGAAGCATGTTTCTGGGGCTACCTGCAAATGAGGAAGGTAATATATATGTTTTACCAGGAATTAGGCCTTTCTGATTGGATTCATTAATTAAGTGGTCCATCAATCCTGAGTATTTTTCAACTCTCAATTTGGGCTGATTTTGTCGTACGTAGTTGAGCCTGTTGGATTCAGTTTTGACATATGCATCAACTATATACTGTTGTGTAAGGCGTCCAGCATTTAAGAAGGGGTTAAAGTCTTTTCGGATGGAAAGACGATACCCGTAATATTGCATTTGTGTAACTCGCATTCTAGGATTTTGTGATTGATTTTTTAATTTTAATAAGGCTTGAGGTCTGTGTTGTAAAGGTATATCAATTCCCCAGCTTTGATCACCATTAGGGAAGAGTAATGGATAAACCATGGGTTCCAGATTGGGGTCAAGGACAGAAATCCTTTGTGTTTTTCTGGGATTTAAATCATCTGCACTTGGTTTGCAGTGTATCAGAAGATCTCTTTCTAGTGGAGGTTCCCCATCATCATTTTGAAAAATGAAAGCCACCTCATTATGTTTGGGTGCATTGTAGCGTCTTTTGTCATTTTTACGATCTTGCACTATTGTCATGGACACTTCCTTAAGAACGTTTCCAGTTTGTGCAGCATCGTGTTCATATTCTTTTTCCACTTCGTACAACATTTTGCAGGCTTCTGCAAATGGATTTGTTTGAGCAATGAGTGTGCTTAGTATGTTCATAAGGTCTGGATGTATTCCATTATTTGCGGAAATGTGCATTCTTTCCTCTGCTGCTTCAGAAGGATCTAAAATATATAATTGAGCAAACTGTCTGTTTTCTCCCTGTTCTGGGTGCAGTGTGCCTGTTCTGTGACAAATTGATCCGTGGATCCGAAAGCAATATGGACCATTGCCAGGTGGTGGAGTAATGTTTGCTCCCATGGAAGCAAATGCTAATGCACTATTTATAGATCTAATATTTTTGAAGAAATTTTTGCTGTAGAAATGCTGGCCAGTCATTAGCTGCTGAAGTAATGGATTGGTAGTAATTGAGGGAAGATTTACTTTTCCTTTTGAACAACATTGTGTAAATTTTTTATCTGAAGGTCTTTCAGCTTCAAAATGTTGTGCACTACAAAATTGGCATATGTGATCTAAATGTCCACACGTGTGTGTTTTAATTATGTCCTCATTAAAGTTCTCCATTTCATTCATAAGTGTCTTTTGCGTCTCAATTTTTTTTCTTTGTCGTAATTCTCTTTTTCTCTGTGTTTCATAAATTTTTCGTAATTCCCGTTCATCGTTAGTCAGATGTGTTAACCTTTCTCTTTGTAGTGTGGCATGTATTTGACATTTAATTTGTTTTTCCTCTGGAGTTCTCTTTGCTCTTATTGCTATTTGTCTTTCAGCATCTCGCTGTCGTTTTAGAAATTGTTTTGTAGCAGTTCTGCTTTTCTCTATAGAAAGTAATGTTTTTTGTCTGTGAGTGAGTGTCTTTGCATCTTCATGTAAATGTATGTTTATGTTTTTGTTTTGATGTACAGTTTTTTGGTCAGCATGAGTGGAAGTTTGTTTTTTAGATTTTTTTGCTTCCGTGTCTTTCTTTTGAGCTTTTAGCTTATCTTCAATACATGTATTTAATCGTCTTTGTCTTTGTCTTTCGGTGTTTTTCATACGTATTTGTAGTCGTTCATCTGCGGTTTGAGTTGCTCTCTTAGCTCTCTGTCTTTGTGTGCAATTTTTTGGCTCTTTATGTAAATTTTTTTGGTGGTTGTTGGCTGTTGTTTGCATTTCATTTAGTGTATTTTGTTTTTGTAAAGATTGTAGTTCGTCAGGAGACAGATTTGTTCCTCTTTGTATGCTCATGTTTATGCTGTTAAATATATATATTTATGAATTATGGTTTCTGGCCTTTGTACTGTTAAAGTAATGTTTCAGACTTTAATAGTGTTATTCAGAATATTGTTTGACTGTGGTGTGCAAGCGGCAGCGCTTCGCGCTGCTTGTGTTCCAGAGGGCAGGTAGAACTAAGGAAAATAGGCTGAACAAATTAATTTTTTTCCCTTCCAGAAGCACCTTAGAGACCAAGTAACTTTCTTATTGGTATGAGCTAAGATGGCGGTGGCGGTTGAAAAGTGCTTATGTATGTATGGATTTGTTTCACATACAGAGAGAGGGTGTTCCACAGGGCAGGTAGAAGTAATGAAAATAGGCTGAACAAAATAATGTATTTTGTCCTTCTAATAGCACCTTAGAGACCAACTAAATTTATTATTGGTATGAGCTTAGATGGCAGTGGCGGTTGGCGCCGCTTGCGAGGCTGGTAACCAAGGAAAGGCGGCGGGAGCCTCCAGTAAGGCGAGCCTCCGCTTGAGGTGTGCAGGTGGCAGCGCTTTGCGCCGCTTGTGTTGCAGAGGGCAGGTAGAACTAAGGAAAATAGGCTGAACAAATATAATTTTTTTCCCTTCCAGAAGCACCTTAGAGACCAAGTAACTTTCTTATTGGTATGAGCTAAGATGGCGGTGGCGGTTGAAAAGTGCTTATGTGTGTATGGATTTGTTTCACATACGGAGAGAGGGTGTTCCACAGGGCAGGTAGAAGTAATGAAAATAGGCTGAACAAAATAATGTATTTTGTCCTTCTAATAGCACCTTAGAGACCAACTAAATTTATTATTGGTATGAGCTTAGATGGCAGTGGCGGTTGGCGCCGCTTGCGAGGCTGGTAACCAAGGAAAGGCGGCGGGAGCCTCCAGTAAGGGGAGCCTCTGCTTGAGGTGTGCAGGTGGCAGCGCTTTGCGCCGCTTGTGTTGCAGAGGGCAGGTAGAACTAAGGAAAATAGGCTGAGCAAATGTAATATTTTCCCCTTCCAGTAGCACCTTAGACACCAACTAACTTTTTTATTGGTATGAGGTAAGGGAAGCCTCCGCTTGAGGTGTGCAGGTGGCAGCGCTTTGCGCCGCTTGTGTTGCAGAGGGCAGGTAGAACTAAGGAAAATAGGCTGAGCAAATGTAATATTTTCCCCTTCCAGTAGCACCTTAGAGACCAACTAACTTTGTTCTTGGTATGAGCTTAGATCGCAGCGGCGGTTGGCGTCGCTTGCGAGGCTCCTAAGTAAGGAAAGTCTGCGAGAGCCTCCAGTAACGGGAGGCTGCGCTGGAGGAGTGCGTGCGGTGGCGGCTTGCCCCCGCTTTGCCGAGGCTGGTATTGGAGCCTGCAGGCAAGGAAAGGCGGCGGCGGGAACGGCAGGCAAGGAAACGTGGCGGGAGCCTCCAGTAACGGGAGGCTCCGCTGGAGGAGTGCGTGCGGCGGCGGCTTGCGCCGCTTGAGGAGGCGGCTTGTGCCGTTTCCCCCCGCTTTGCCGAGACTGGTGTTGGAGCCTCCAGGCAAGGAAAGGCGGCGGCGAGAGCGGCAGGCAAGCAAACGCGGCGGGAGCCTCCAGTAACGGGAGGCTCCGCTGGAGGAGTGCGGGCAGGGAAGACCCGGCTTTGGCGAGACTGCTGTGCGAGCCTCCAAGCAAGCAAAGGCGGGCTTTGCCGAGGCTGGTGTGCAGCCTCCTTGCCGAGGCTGGTGTGCGAGCCTCCAGGCAAGCAAAGGCGGGCTTTGCCGAGGCTGCTGTGCAGCCTCCTTGCCGAGGCTGGTGTGCGAGCCTCCAGGCAAGCAAAGGCGGGCTTTGGCGAGGCTGCTGTGCAGCCTCCTTGCCGAGGCTGGTGTGCGAGCCTCCAGGCAAGCAAAGGCGGGCTTTGCCGAGGCTGCTGTGCAGCCTCCTTGCCGAGGCTGGTGTGCGAGCCTCCAGGCAAGCAAAGGCGGGCTTTGGCGAGGCTGCTGTGCAGCCTCCTTGCCGAGGCTGGTGTGCGAGCCTCCAGGCAAGCAAAGGCGGGCTTTGCCGAGGCTGCTGTGCAGCCTCCTTGCCGAGGCTGGTGTGCGAGCCTCCAGGCAAGCAAAGGCGGGCTTTGCCGAGGCTGCTGTGCAGCCTCCTTGCCGAGGCTGGTGTGCGAGCCTCCAGGCAAGCAAAGGCGGGCTTTGGCGAGGCTGCTGTGCAGCCTCCATGCCGAGGCTGGTGTGCGAGCCTCCAGGCAAGCAAAGGCGGGCTTTGGCGAGGCTGCTGTGCAGCCTCCTTGCCGAGGCTGGTGTGCGAGCCTCCAGGCAAGCAAAGGCGGGCTTTGGCGAGGCTGCTGTGCAGCCTCCTTGCCGAGGCTGGTGTGCGAGCCTCCAGGCAAGCAAAGGCGGGCTTTGCCGAGGCTGGTGTGCAGCCTCCTTGCCGAGGCTGGTGTGCGAGCCTCCAGGCAAGCAAAGGCGGGCTTTGCCGAGGCTGGTGTGCAGCCTCCTTGCCGAGGCTGGTGTGCGAGCCTCCAGGCAAGCAAAGGCGCGGCGCTTCGCGCCGCTACCCCCCGCTTTAGAAGCAAAAAAGGCGGCGGCGGATACGATTTAGAAGCAATAAAGGCAGCGGCGGATGGTGGCGGCTGCAGCAACAGCCAGAAAATAGCAAAAGGCGAACGACGGTAAGGTAGACAGCAGCGAGCTACTGTCAGCCACAACGGTCGCTAGCACAATGGCCGTTAAACCCACACAACATTCGAAAGGGCTCGGAGCTGCGGGGGTGGGGAGGAAGAGGCGTAACCGCCATCGCCTATTGGTCTCCTTGCGTCCGTCTGTGTCATGCGTCACTTCCGTGACACACAGAAAATTGCCGATGGACGCAGGGACACTTGAAGATTATAATATAGGATTCCAATCTGTTACCTCCGAGGATGTGGACAGGCTGCTTGGACGAGTGAAACCGACCACCTGTCTTCTTGATCCTTGCCCATCCTGGTGATTCAACAGATTGAGGTTGAATCCTGACAAGACAGAAGTACTGTTCCTGGGGGACAGGGTGCGGGCGGGTGTGGGGGACTCCCTGGTCCTGAATGGGGTAACTGTGCCCCTGAAGGACCAGGTGCGCAGCCTGGGAGTCATTTTGGACTCACAGCTGTCCATGGAGGCGCAGGTTAATTCTGTGTCCAGGGCAGCTGTCTACCAGCTACATCTGGTACGCAGGCTGAGACCCTACCTGCCCGCAGACTGTCTCGCCAGAGTGGTGCATGCTCTGGTTATCTCCCGCTTGGACTACTGCAATGCGCTCTACGTGGGGCTACCTTTGAAGGTGACCCGGAAACTGCAATTAATCCAGAATGCGGCAGCTAGACTGGTGACTGGGAGTGGCCGCTGGGACCACATAACACCGGTCCTGAGAGAACTACATTGGCTCCCAGTACGTTTCCGAGCACAATTCAAAGTGTTGGTGCTGACCTTTAAAGCCCTAAACGGCCTCGGTCCTGTATACCTGAAGGAGCGTCTCCACCCCCACCGTTCAGCCCGGACACTGAGATCTAGCGCCGAGGGCATTCTGGCGGTTCCCTCACTGCGAGAAGCAAAGCTACAGGGAACCAGGCAGAGGGCCTTCTCGGTAGTGGTGCCCGCCCTGTGGAACGCCCTCCCAGCAGAGGTTAAGGAGAGGAGCAACTATCTGACATTTAGAAGATACCTCAAGGCAGCCCTATTTAGGGAAGCTTTTAACCTGTGATATTTTAATGTATTTTTATACCTGTTGGAGGCCGCCCAGAGTGGCTGGGGAGACCCGGCCAGATGGGCGGGGTACAAATAAAATAATAATTATTATTATTATTATATAGAAGCGACATTGGCTTGTCTCTTTCCTAGGAGTTTGAAGGAATGTTCAGTCAGAGGATACAGTTCAACTTTCAGGGATGATCAAATTTATTATTTTAACTAACATACAACAGTTTTATTTCCAGCATACTGCACACATATTTGGGGAGGGGTGTTTGTGTGAAGTTGGGCTCTGCTAAGTAGAGTCCACTGTCAATGTGACATCTTGAAGAGGGCCTCCCCATCCCAAAATTTGAACCCGTGTCCACTATGCTACACAAGCTTAGCAAGTCCTCCTTCATTGGCCTTGATCGCTCCACAGAAGGAGAGGTTTGCACAGAGCCCTTGACGTTTAGAGAAAATGCTGCATGCGGGAGGGTTTGCTATAACACACACACACACACACACACACACACACACACACACACACACACACACACAAATGTCACATCTAACAGCATTGGGAGGAAGAGAGACAGGATCGCCAAATGATGGAAGCATGCCTCTACGTCAGCTGCCCGATAAATGGGGGGAAAGGCACCTCTATAAGTCACCGCTGAGAGCAGCTGTTTGCACCTCTCCCCTGTTCAGAATGGAAGGGAAGGCGGGCATCCAGTCCTGGCGTCCAATGGAGCTTGGGCATATTGAAAGGGGGCGTGTTCACTGCAGGAGAGGCGGAGCCAGTACAAACAGGAACTGAGTGGGAAGAGCAAAGAGTATTGTGCATTGTGGATTTTTGAGGGGATATTTACAGAGACCTTTTGCAGGCATCACAGGAGGTCCCAGTGGGTATACCAGCACCCTCAGGCTGCCACATCAGCAACCCCCGACTTAAATGAACATTTATGGCAGTCATTTTCCACTGTGTCCTTGTACCTATCTAAACAAGGGGTGGATCTCAAACCCATCTTTTCCCCTCCACTGTGAGCACGCCTATATCATAGGGCTGTCATACATACAGAATTTCCCAGGATTTGTCTGTTGAAAATAGCGTCCGGACAGAATTTTCAAAAATCGGTTAAAATGTCCGGAAAAATCCGGACATATGGCAGCTCGAATCAGCAGTGTTGATTTTTTTTTTTGGCAAATTTCCAAAAAATTAGCTTTAAAACATTCTCTTTTTTGCAGGGAGATCTTGCTCAACAACATTTGTGTCTGGATTTTCGCTTTTTGGAATATGGCAACCCTACTATATCATGTCCGCAGTGTGCGAATCCACCCGTGTCTGAGGAGGCTGCATTTTCCCCGCCAGTTCTCCTTTCATCCGGAGCATGTAGAGTTTCTCCCCCGTGTGGAGTCTCTGATGAGCAATGAGGCTCTGGCTCCGGTTGAAGGTCTTCCCGCAGTCCGAGCAGATGTACAGCTTCTCTCCCGCGTGCGTCTTCTGGTGCGTGATCAGGCTCTGGCTCCGGTTGAAGGTGCTCCCGCAGTCCAAGCACTTGTACGGCTTCTCTCCCGTGTGGATTCTCCGATGAGTGATGAGGTTCTGGCTCCGGTTGAAGCTGCTCCCGCAGTCGGAGCACTTGTACGGCTTCTCCCCGGTGTGGATGCTCCAGTGCCTCGTGAGGTTCTGGCTCCAGCGGAAGGTCTTCCCGCACTTGGAGCACTTGTACTGCTTTTCGCTCATGTGGGTTCTCTGATGTGTGGTGAGGCTGCTCCTCCAGCTGAAGCTCCGCCCGCAATCTAAGCAGGTGTACGGCTTCTCGCCCGTGTGGCTTCTCCAGTGTCTTTTGAGGCTTGACTTGAGACGGAAGGCTTTCCCGCAGGCGGAGCAGGTATAAGGCTCGTCTCCTAAGAACGCATCGTGGCCTGTGGCATCACTCGAGCTTTCCTCACACACGGGCACGTCCCTGCTCTCTCCTGTGGGGATTCTCGGTTGACCTCCAATACCACCTGCCTGACAAAGAACAGAGTTCTCTCTCCGCCTCTGCGTTGTTTTTTCTTTCCGCTTGTTTGATCCACGTTGATCTCCTGAGATTTTCTTCAGCTTTCGAAGCTCAGCTTCCTCCAAATGCACCCCATTCACGTGTTCGTCACCTGCTGAAATAGAGAGATAATAAGGGAGAACAATTTACTTACAACTTAGGTACAGTATCAAGAACACCAGAGCCCACTGAAGCAGGCCAGGAGCTCACCTGGTTCAACATCCTATTCCTACAGTGGCCAACAAGATGCCTCTGAGTAATCCACACAACCTTTGTGCAACAGTCACACTCTCCCCACTTGTGATCCTAAGCAACTGATCTTCTGAGGCATGTTGCCTCCAACAGTAGGACACAGCTAGCTCTCCTCCATGAATTTGTCTAATCTTTTAAATCCATCCAAGTTGGTGGCTGTCACTGCCTCATGTTGGAAGCTAACGCCATAGTTTAATTATGTGCTGTGAGAATGATGTTTTTTGGTCTGTCCTGAAACTTCTAACATTCAGCTTTCTTAGATGTCCCCGAGCTGTAGTGTTATGAGAGAGAGAGAGGGGGGGGAAACCTTTTTTCTACCCACTTTCTCCTCACCATGTGTAATTTTATACAGTCAAACCTCAGATCCTGAATGCCTCCGTTTTGGAACGTTTCGGCTCCCGAATGTCGAAAACCCGGAAGTAAATGCTCTGGTTTTTGAATGCTTTTCGGAAGCTGAACGTCCGACGCGGCTTCTGCTTGAGTGCAGGAAGTTCCTGCAACCAATCAGAAGCTGCGCCTCGGTTGTCAAACATTTTGGAAGCTGAACGGGCTTCCGTTGACTGAACAACTATATCATGTCTCCTCTTATTTGTATTTTCTCTTAAAGTAAAAAGCCCCAAATCATAAAATCATAGAATAGCAGAGTTGAAGGGACCAACAAAAATCATGTAGTCCAACCCCCTGCAATTCAGGAATCTTTTGCCCAATGTGGGGCTCAAACCCATGACCTTGAGATTAGCTAGTCTACTGACTGAGCTATCAAGTTGTTGCAATCTTTCCCCATGATCTTTGTTCCATTGCCTTGACTCATTTTGGTTGCCCTTTTCTGAACTGTTGCCAGCTGCACAATATCCCTTTTAAGGTGAGGCAACCAGAACCGGACACACGATTCCAAGTGCAGTCACTTTAGACATTCCCCCCGAGTAGGAATCCCCAAATTAAAGCCCTGCCAGGCTCTTTGTAGTAAGCAATGGATGGTAACAACAGGTCCTTACTTGGGGAGCTGGAATCCCTTTCATCTTCCTGCTTGATCTCCCGGTGGGACTGGCTCTGTGAGGTTTCCAACAAAGCCTGTTCATCGCCAGGGAAGCTGACTGTGATCACGTGAAAGTGCTCCTGAAACAGCAAACAAGGAATTATTAAATTTGTGTAACTCTCTGCCATTGTGCGTTCCTGGTCTGGGAAGCGCCCAACATATGACAGTAACAACTCAAAAGCATTTTGAAGCAGTAGGGGCTGCGTTAGGGCTGCCTGTGAGCTACCGAGCCCAATTCATGGGTTTAGTTGAAAGCCCAAAATGGTTTGGGACCTAAGGGAGAGAGTCCCACAATATCAACCTTCCTGGGTCTTACAATCAGCAAGGAAGACCCCATTGGCAGTGCCGCCTCTGGCTGCCACCCGGTTCGCATTGACCCATGACAGGGCCTTCTCAGTGGTGGTTCTCCATCTGTGGAATGCGCTCCCTGGTGAAGTGCCTCCGTTTCCCTCATCAACCTTCAGGAGCAATTTAAAGGAAGTTTAAGGAAGTTAAACTTGCTTTAAGTTTAAGGAAGCCCGTTTCTCAGCTGATCAAGGCAATTTGCGATGGTGATACGTTGCAGCTTCCCGAATGCTGCCAACACAGTGCAGGCAGGCAGGCAGGCAGACAACAGTGAGGCAGACGCTGTGCTGGCAGTGGCCGGGGAGCCGCGATATATCCCCAGTTCAAAAAGTCTGAAACCGGTATCGTGGTTTGACCATCATACCGGTTAACTGCAATATCGCCCAGCTCGAGCTACTACCGGAAAGGCTTCTGGCCTAGAGAACCAAAGGTTCCCAGGCTACTACGAGAAAGGCCTTAGGCCTAGAAAGCAAAAGGCTCCAATGCCAGGACAGGCAATAATGTCCTTTTGCCCATTTTGAACTTCTCTCCTTTGCCCTTCACCTGTTCTTCCTCTTTCTTAGCATCTTGCTGCCTCAGCAGGAAATCTTCTGCCAGGTCTACCGCCTGGGAACAGGTCTCCGGGCCATGTTCCTTCACCCAGCTCTCCATTTCCTGAGGGAGGACGGCCAGGAACTGCTCCAGGATCACCAGCTCCAGGATCTGCTCCTTGGTGTTCCTCTCCGGCTTCAGCCACCGATGACAAAGATCCCGTAGCTGGCTGCAAACCTCTCGGGGACCCTCGGTCTCCCGGTACCTGAGCTGCCTAAAGTGTTGGCAGGGTACATCTGAGCTGACGGCGGCCTCCTCGTTCAGGATATCATGTCTTTCTCTCTTGTGGCCTCCTTGCACCATGGAGTCCAGCCTGTCACAGGCCTGTTGACTTGGTTTCTGAGCACATGGCAGGATTTGGGCCAATTGCTTTGCTGCAACTACTTTAGCATCAACGGTTTCTGGCAGCGGTGGGATTCCCTGTCTGGAGCAAGGGGCCTGGTTTGTCTTCACGAACTCCTGTAACTGAGCTCCATATTGGTGGGACCAGAGACCCACATCTGGCTCTGCTTTAACAGATAGGGCTGTCCACTGATGCTGAAGAGCTTCTCCCATTTCCTCAGATCCTGGCTGGGGGGCAGCTGCCGGCTCATCCTGGGTCTCCCTTTTAAGTCCCATCTGCGCATCCTGAAACTGGAGACCAAAGGCTGATGAGGATTCATAATCCGTAGTCATTTTATTCTGACGGGGGGAGAGCCGAGTTGAAGTCAAGCTTCAAATCTCACAGCAAGAGGCAAGAGAAACGCTTAACTTGTGCCTGAATCAAGAGTCTCCAGAGATACTCCAGAGATACTTTCTTGGAAGTCCGTAACTGGAAGCCCTTTCACCTGAGGGAGAAAGAACAAAGATAAACAGGAGTTAGACAGTATATTTGCAGGGATGGTGAACCTGTGGCCCTTGAGAAGCTGCTAGACCACGACTGCCACCATCCCTGATCATCTGCTGTAAAGTATTGTTAAAGATAAAATGACTGAGCGTATAGAAGACCAAGTCTTGCTGAAGCAGAACCAGCATGGCTTCTAAAAGGAGAAGTCCTGCCTCATGAACCTAATGGAGTTATTTGAGAATGTCAGCAAGCACGCTTAGGCTTTCAAAAAGCTTTTACCAAGGCATCTCACCTAAGACTCCTAAGTAACCTTAGCATAATAATAATAAAATTCCTTAAGTTTGTTCTTGGTATGAGTTTTATATAAAAGTGGATTTAAAATCCAACACAGGCACAGACAGGGATGATGATGATTGGGTTGCCCCAGCCACTCTGGGTGGCTTCCAACATATATAAAAACATAATAAAGCATGACGTATGAGAGTTTCACTTGTGTATTACAAACTGGACAAGTGGCAGGAAGCAGACAGTAGGAATAAATGGACAGTTCTCAAAATGGAAAAATGTAGAAAGTGGAACACACACTGCCCCGCAAGGATCAGTACTGGCCTGATCCAGCAGGCTCTTGTGTTCTCAAGTGTGGAATTTGCCTGCAAGCCTGCAGTCCTCACATGCTATCTACTGGTAAATGCCTCTTTTGGGGATCTTTTGACACTGAGACTTGGGACACGCTTCAGAATTTGACACCTCATGAGTTAACAGAGCCACACAGACAAAGCAATGGTAAAGTCATTATATCAAAAATGGGAATTAACACATTCCTTAAGGATGATTAGCAAAGTTAATAAAAATGTTTGAACGGAAGGAAGAGTAAAAAACTACTCTTTTAATGTATTTTTAATCTCTTGTTAATGTATTTTTAATCTCTTGTTGGAAGCCACTCAAGTGCCTGGGGAAACCCAGCCAGATGGGCAGGATATACGTATTATTATTATTATTATTATTATTATTCTCGAAACATGTATCTGAAAACACACTGAAATTAAAGCAGTATACAAAGAGGATGGTCAAGGAAAGAGAGGGGAGGTGGACCAGCTGAAGGGGCAATGAAGGTGTTACTTGCTATTGGAAGAGAAGGGACGATTGCCAGAAGCGGTCTGGGTAGTGATTGGGGGGGGGGTAGGTAACATTCAGAAGGGAGCAATTGGACTGGACAAGTGGAAGAAAGAGGCCTCCCCCAAGAAAGAGAGGACCAGATTGGGCTGGAAACAGAAAATATGGAAAGAAGGAAGAGTGACGCTGATGGTCTTACTGGGGAAGATAATTGGGAAAGAGATGGTAAACACTTTATTTACACATAAGGAAACTGATGTTGCAGCAGAGCTGCATCTTACTGTCACTGCTACTTTAAAAAAGGGCATTGTCTAGGGGAGGGGAATGTCTGTGCCACACTAGCGGTGGGGAGCCTCCTTTTACAGCAGCAGTCTATCCCCAAATATTAGGTGCCGGGGGTTAAACAAGGGTAGACGATCCGTTTTCATAAGAACCTAAGAAGAGCCCGCTGGATCAGGCCGTTGGCCCACCTAGTCCAGCATCCTGCTCTCACAATGGCCATCCAGAGGCCCCATTGGGAAACCCGCAAGCAGGATTCAAGCACAAGACCACTTCTCCCCTCCTGCTGTTTCCGGCACCTGGCATCCAGAAACACTGCTGCTTCCAAATGTGGCAGGGCAAAAGAGAGCCCTCAACAGGTCGCCCTCTCCTCCACGAAAGCCACCTAGGTTGGTGCTCATCACTGCCTCCTGTGGGAGGGAGTTCCGAAGTTTAACGATGTGCTGCAATTAGGAAGTCCTTCCTTTTAACTTCCCTTCCAGTGCCAGGGGACAAATGGACTGTAGGAAGGACCTCTGACCTGCTCTGCGTGCCTTTCCCACGTGCATTGCTAGGTTTTGCTCCCTTAAGAGAGAGGATCTAGGGGAGAAAGGGGGTGCACCCCCACCCTAGCCCCCCACCACCCCCTGCCTCTCCTCTGCACCCTGCACCTTCCCAACACCCTCCACCCACCCAAGGTCCCTTTATTATTGAACTTGGTGTCAGCTGCTCACCCCGCTCAAAGCTGCAAAGGAGCCATTCTGCCCCCTCCAGCGAGGAAGATGAGTCCATTACTGACCTCCCCTTCCGCCCGCCCCCACCAGCTTTATTGAGCCTGTCTAGGAATCGGATTCTTTGGATTTAACACTTGCAATTCCTTCCTTCTTCCCCCCCCCCCCGCAAGTGGTGCCTCCCGGGCCGAATTTCAGGGCAAGAGCCCCCCCCCCCATCCCATCCCATCATCTTTTCACGCAGCAGGGCTGGCTTGCTACATTTGTAAGTGAAGAAAGAATGGATATCTAATGGGAGGGTGCATAAGAACATCGAGTCCCCGAGTCTAAAATTCCCAAACTGCACCCCTGCAGTGATTTAAATATTATTATTATTATTATTATTATTATTATTATTATTATTATTATTATTATTTTATTATTATAAAAAGCAAAACGCATGCAACTTTTTTTGACGGAGGGTGTTTGGCCTTTCTTTATCCGAGGCTCCCATGACACTGTCAGCTGCATAGTAGGCAAACAGGTTTTTTAAAAAGAAGATATAAATAAATACAGACAACATAGGAAAAAATAAGAACCTCACATTTTATTGATGGGTGTTATTAAAAACTTTGCAAATTAGTTACATATAATATTTTTTTAAAAAAGTTTTTTATTTATACTTTTCAAATTTATACATTCCATTAGTTTTACAATCATAGAATCATAAAGTTGGAAGAGACCACAAGGGCCATCCAGTCCAACCCCCTGCCAAGCAGAAAATCAATTTAACATTTCAAAATTTGACTTCCCCCTCTTTCTGCGGTTCCTTAAATTTATTTTTTAATATCTTCTGCATATCCAAATTCATTTAACTTCCTCATTTAATTATCTACTGTAAGTATATACTCTTATAAAACTGCAGGTTATTACAATACTCTTGCTAATGTTCTTATCTGTTTACAATTTATCTGTAAATATTCAATAAACCATTTCCATTCTTTGATAAAAAAAAGTTTGTTATCTTGGTTTGTTATTCTTCTGGTAAGTTTTGCCATTTCTGCATGTTTCATAAGTTTTTGTATCCATTACTGGGATGCATATAATATTTCTACAGTCGTTGCCAAGAAAAAGTAAAATACAATACAATAAAATGGAGAATAAAGGGAAATATATCTAGCTATTTAATTACAGGTAGGTAGCTGTGTTGGTCTGCCATAGTCAAAACAAAATAAAAAATAAAAAAATTCCTTCCAGTAGCACCTTAGAGACCAACTAAGTTTGTTCTTGGTATGAGGTTCTGTGTGCATGCACACTTCTTCAGATACTCATAAAAAAGCTCATACCAAGAACAAACTTAGTTGGTCTCTAAGGTGCTACTGGAAGGAATTTTTTTTATTTTTTATTTTGTTTTAGCTATTTAATGTGATATTTTGTCCGTATTATTGTGACAGTTTTCCTTTAATTGAATCTTGCTAGTTTCCCAAGAAGCATGGGGCAGCAGTCCCCTTTCTGCCTGCCTGCCTCCCCCATCTCTCTCCCTCTTCACACACACACAATTTATCTTCACAACAACCCTGAAATGTTGGTTAGACTTTAAGGTAACGGCTGGCCCAAGCTTATGCAGTCAGCATCATGGCTGAGTGGGAATTTGTTATGGGCCTCTCAAGTTCCTAAATGCTGGGAAATTGCAAGGATATCCAATGAAGCTGGATGTTGGAAGATTCAGGGGCAGATAAAAGAAAATACTTCTTTATGCAGCTCATTGTCAAACTATGGAACTCCCTGCCACAGGAGGCAGCGACAGTCACCAACTTGGATGGCTTTGAAAGAAGATGAGACAAATTCACGGAGGAGAGGCCTATCGATGGTTACTAGCCATGAAAGCTATGCTCTTGGGTCTCCAGCTGTTTTTGAACTACAGTTCCCATCACCCCGACCACTGGTCCTGCTAGCTAAGGATGATGGGAGTTGTAGTCCAAAAAACCCCACGTCTGGGAAACACCAGCCTACAAGGTTGGAAACACCAATGCTTCTGAATGCCAGTTGCTGCAAACCACAGGAGGGGGAAGTGCTTGAATCCTCCTTGTTGGTTCCCCAGGTCAGCCAGTTTGAGAACAGGATGCTGGACTAGATGAACTATTGGCCTGATCCAGAGGCTCTTCTTATGCTCTTATGTAGAGCAGCTGAAGTTAATGACCTTGACAAGGCCCCATCTGCACTATACATTTAAAGCGGTATCATACCACTTTAAACAGTCCATCTTCCTCCAAAGAAAGAAGGGAAGAGAAAGAAAGGTGCACATGGCCGGAAGTTTCCTCTGGTGTTTTAATTCCCCCATGCGCTCTCCATTTCCTGTCCTCTCTAGGACTCTCTAACTCAGGCCCTTTAACCCCTTGGGTACCACAGCTGAGTTGTTGGTGGGGCTGCATTGCCCTGGGCAGAGCGGGGCAGGGGACCTTCCAACATGGGTAGAACTTGTGCTTGGGACAGATGAGGTTCCCAGCTTTTCAGAGCCTGCGCCATGGCAGGCAGGAATATGAAGGGTCCGGTGGGCCCTCTGAGCATATGCAAAGTGCATTCATTGCCCTTGGGGAGGTGCCGCGCGGCTCAGTAAAAGAGCACGCGGTTTACATGCAGGAGGGTCAAGCCCTTCCGATATGTAATTGCTGCATTTGCAGTGGGTTGGACTAGATGACCCTCGGGAACCCTCCCAGCTCTGTGGGGATTAGCACGGCTGAGTGCATTCCCTCCAACATTCCTCTGATGAAAATGGGGACATCATTCCATATCGTCCAATATTTCTCTTGATAAAATGTGTGTTTTATAAGATCGTGAGGCTAAAGGTGCGTCTCTGGTTGGTTGGTGTTTTTTTTTTTACAGGCACACGAAGGGTTACATTGTGAGTGCTTTGGTTCCTAGAGAGACTGAGGAGTTGGGGGGGGGGTGAAGGGGAAATAAATTAGGGCTGCCCACTTCCTGTTCTGGATGCTCCCCCCCCCCCTTCAGCCCCTCTGTTGCAGGATACAGCCAGACCAGAAAGAGGACAGCTAGGTGCCTCTGTGGGGCTGAAGCAGATCCCGCGCAGTGGGGCAGGATGTGCTGTGAGTTGCATGAGGAGGGGGAAAGAGGTGTTTTCTAAATGTGAAAGTGGTGCAGAGCAGATGCAAACCATTGCCCTCTGCCACTTCGGTTCACTTTTGACCTAGATCTCTGATAAAACTGATTTTCGTATGTTTTCCTGTACATGTGTTTCCCTGTACATATGCACCACCTCTGTCTACAATTATAGGGTCCCTTCTCCCTCTCCTCCTTCTTCTTCTAAAGTATTTTATTTCTCCTTTATAAATGCTACGGTGTGCCATTGCATCTTTTTGCCGTTTTAGGATGGGAATGTCACTTTCGTGCAATTGGAGTGGGGGGGGGCGGGAGAGGAAAAAGTGAAGAGGGAGTGGTTCGATAGAGGAATCTTGCAAAAGTGGGGAGGCTTTTAAGAAGAACGTCTCCCCCTTAATACACATTGAAGTTGTGCCGTAGAACATCCTGATAGATCGATATTTTTAACCAGCCACCAAGCATTGCAATTTGTGCACAAAGAACAGACACATATGAAGGCAGCTAAGCAGACAACGCTGCCCAATTTAAATTAAAAACCACACAAAATTAAAAGCTCATCGTTGTGACCTTTATTTCTAACAGCAACTCCTAGAAATTTTGCGGTTTTTGCTTATCTTGGTCCACAACGAGGGAAAAAGTCACACAATAATCAACTGGATGTCCTAGTTGGGATAATAATGGGGTGGTAGGTTAACTCTTTACACAAAACTCTGTTTTGGGGTTTTGGTTTTTTTACTTAAAAGTTAATTTTGAGGTTGTTTGCTAAGGAGTGTCAGGGGTTTGAAACAGCAAAGGTGCCTTCAGGTGATTGTGAGCAAGCATAAAATGAAGGAATGAACTAGGTGTTTAAGCAAATGGATTCAAAAGAAGAATAGGTATTACCAAGAGTCACTTACCTAATAATAACACTGGGAGTGTGATTTATTTTATTCATATATATATATATATATATATATACCTTCTTTTTTGCCATATGGTTAGAGGAGGGAACTTCATTTATTGCATTTGTATCTCACCTCTTCCTACAAGGAGCTAAAGGTGTGGCCTACATGGGTTCTCTTCCTCCTCATTTAATCCTCACAACGACCCTGCAAGGTAGGTCAGGCTGAGAGGCAATGAATGGCCCAAGGTCACTTAGTGGGTTTCATGGCTGTGGGGTAATTTTAACTCTGGTTGCCCAGGTCCGAGCCTGATACTCGAACCACTAACAGCTCGCATCATCCCTGACCTCTGGAGGGCTGCATAGGTCAGTCACGCCGAGTTGGAGTGCTGGACTAGGAAGAGGGAGATGCGAGTTCAAGTCTCCACATGGCTGTAAAGCTCATTGAGCGACCTTTAGCCCCTCACGTTCTCTCTCAGCCTAAAGACTACTTAACTGGGTTGTTGAGAGGATAAAATGACAAAGGAGACAAGCATTGGTCCATCTATGGACTATGTTGTGCCATCGGTCCATCTAGCTCAGAACAGAAATGTTCTTCCCATGATGTTGCATTAGCCGCTAGATCTGGACAGCAGGCCCAGTTTAGCAAAGCGCTTTTAGCTGGTACCCTGGCATAAGGGCCTGAGGCTTTGCAAAGCTTGCCAGTTATATTTGCAGTTTTGCATATAGAAAAAGCAAAGGTTCGGTCTAGCTGCACAAGCTCTGATCATGAAGAAAGGAACTGGAGGAAAGGGAAAAGTTGAAGGAGCACGCTCGGGGGGGGGGGAAGGCAAGGCCTTCTTGGTAGTGGCGCCTGCCCTTTGGAACTCCCTCCCATCAGATGTCAAGGAAATAAACACCTATCTGACTTTCAGAAGACACCTGAAGGCAACCCTGTTTAGGGAAGTTTTTAATGTTTGATGTTTTTTGCTTTATTATTATTATTAATAATATTCTGTTGGGAGCTGCCCAGAGTGGCTAGGGAAATCCAGCCAGATGGGCGGGGTATAAATTATTGTTGTTGATAACAACAACAACAATAACATCAACATGGAATGCCAGCTTATCCTGAGCCCTGCATGGAGATGCCAAAGATTGAACCCAGGATCATGCAAGGCAGATGCTCGGTGTGAAGGCTTAAAATATGGTTTCTCTTTTAGAATGACTTATCAGCCAAAACAGCTTGGTTTGGCTTATTTACTTTTGTCTTCTTCCTTCAGGGAAAAGAAGTTCCTTTGTGATGGCCTGGGATTCAGACTCGGATGCTGAACCTGAGGAATCCCAGCCTGCACAGGATTCCCCGCCTCCAAAACCAGCAGAGCCGGGGCTAGGGCTTGAGCTTGAAGGGTCCTCACCTGTGCTGGATCCTCAGGTGCAGGCATCAGTTGAGTCTGCTCTGGCGCCTGATGGGATGGAGGACTCATTGCCTGCAGGTGCTCCACGCTCAGCCCCGTCAGGGGAAGCTGAGGCTGCCCCTGGGTCCGGTAGCGCACCAGCCTCTCCTGAGCTGCGGAGGCTCAGGGCAGAGAGGCGAAGGGAACTAAGTTCCTGCAGGAGGAGTGCTTGCCTCCAGGCCAGAAGGAGAGGCGAGTCACCGGAGGATCGGGGCCGCCCTGTGCCTCGGGGCAGATAAAGGCCGGCCAGCCCCAGGCCCAAGTTGCGTGAGCAACACAGTTGCTACGTGTGCCTGCCTATGTCCTCGTGCCTGCTCCTGCCCTGTACCGCGCACTGCTTCCTGCCTTGCTCCCTGCTTCACGGACAATCCCCCGGGGGCCAGCACATCCTTTCTTGCTGGCTGGAAGTTTTGCTGAATCTAGCATAAAGTCACCATTTTACAGGAGTGACTTGCGGCACAGATCCTGCTGGTGGAACCTGGAGGAATCAGCCTGGCAGGTGAAAACATGAGATGCGCTTATTTTAAAGGAGGTGCGACTGATGGCAAGGTCCACCCTGGCATCACCTGTGGTACCTCCAAAAAGGCACAAGTCTCTCACACAATGGATAAGGAGGAGTAAACTCTTTGTTTAGCTCTTTTTTAAGGAGAATGCTACAAATTTTCTGTTTGTTTGTTTGTTTTAGGCCTGCAGGTCTCGATGTGGCAACATTTCAGAACCCTCGTCTTTCCGGTGATGGGCTTTCCAGCTTAAAATAACACTTTCTACGCTCTCTGTGAACATTGCCTCCGGTGTTCAACACCGTCGGACAAAATGGCTGCCGCGCTGAGGGCCGGCGGAGTGATGAATCTCCCTTTGCAGAGCGTTCTAGAACACGAGGCGATCCCTGGCGCGAAACTGAGGGAGGAATCCCAAGCGGGGCTTCTGGAATCCGAAGGGGAACGGGTGGTCCCTCGCGTCATCCAGGTTGGGACTATTGGGGAGCTTCTGGGCTGGGTGCCCCCCCAAGAGTTGACGCAGGGGTCCGAGGAGGGCTTGGCGCAACGCTGGGAAACTCAGTGGCAGGAGGTCCTAAAGGCCGTGCAGCCGTTTCCTTCCGGGTGGGGAAGCCAACAGCCGGCGAAACCGTTGCTGTGGGGCTCTTGTGAGGCCGTGACGGTCGCTGGCCAGTGGCCCAGTGGAGATGGAGTCGCTCAGCTTCTGGTGGGCAATGGCAGAGGAGTTCCAGGAACCTTTAGCAATCCGGTCGCTGGAGAAAACAGGACATCGGAGAAAGAGGCCGTGGGAAAGGACGACACTGGCACCGATGTGCGGGGCAGACATTTCGGGCAGTTTGGCTACCAGGAAGCCGAGGGACCCCGAGAGGTTTGCAAGAAGCTCCGGGAACTCTGCTGGCAGTGGCTGAAGCCAGAGAAGCACACCAAGGAGCAGATCCTGGAGCTGGTGATCTTGGAGCAGTTCCTGGCCATCCTGCCTCCAGAGATGCAGAGCTGGGTCAGGGCCCGTGGCCCTCAGGCCTGTTCCCAAGCGGTGGCCCTGGCCGAAGATTTCCTCAGACGCCAGCAACCAGAGGCTGAGGTAAAGGGGAGAAAGTTTTAAGATTTTATTTTTAATAATAATAATAATAATTTATTATTTATACCCCGCGCATCTGGCTGGGTTTCCCCAGCCACTCTGGGCGGCTTCCAACAGAACATTAAAAGGCAGTAATCTATTAAACAGTAAAAGCCTCCCTAAACAGGGCTGCCTTCAGATGTCTTCTAAAGGTCTGGTAGTTGTTATTCTCTTTGACATCTGAAGGGAGGGCGTTCCACAGGGCGGGTGCCACTACCAAGAAGGCCCTCTGCCTGGTTCCCTGTAACTTGGCTTCTCGTAGTGAGGGAACCGCCAGAAGGCCCTCGGCACTGGACCTCAGTGTCCGGGCAGAACGATGGGGGTGGAGACGCTCCTTCAGGTATCATTCATTCATTCATTCATTCATTTGAACGATGGGGGTGGAGATGCTCCTTCAGGTATCATTCATTCATTCATTCATTCATTTGAACGATGGGGGTGGAGATACTCCTTCAGGTATCATTCATTCATTCATTTGAACGATGGGGGTGGAGATGCTCCTTCAGGTATCATTCATTCATTCATTTGAACGATGGGGGTGGAGATGCTCCTTCAGGTATCATTTTTATTTGATTTTAGAAATATAAAATTATAACAATCCAAATGTATATCCATATATAGAGATTACTCTGAATCTCGAGACTTCCCCCCACCCCTTCCATGGGTCCTATTCTCAACATTTACAACTGCATATTATTCCATAGTCTGTATTTTGTATCGTTCCATATTGTCCATAATAATTGTTTCATTACAAGTGAGATTAAAATCCTGCTCGTGTTTTCATCTGCTTGCAGTGGTCTCCTAAATAAGTTTTTTTAAAATCCCATTCTTTTAAAAAGTTTTTGTCCTCTTGGTTCCTGAGTTTTCCAGTCCATCAGCTTAGTTTGCCATTCCTCTCTGGTAGGGACTCTTTCTTCTTTCCATCTCTGGGTTATTAACATCCGTGCGGCAGTTGTATACATAAAAAGTCTTCTTTGGAATATCGGTAGCTATAATTCCTAATAGAAAAGCTTCTGGTTTTTTAACAAAAGTTATTTTAAGCATTTTTTTCCCATTTCATTATATATCATCTCCCAGAAAGCTTTTATTACCTTACACAACCACCACATATGATAAAAGGTACCTTCTTTTTCTTTACATTTCCAGCAGGTACTTGCACTAGTTCGATACGCTTTTGCTAACTTAAAAGGTAAAGGGACCCCTGACCATTAGGTCCAGTCGTGTCGGACTCTGGGGTTGCGGCGCTCATCTCGCATTATTGGCCGAGGGAGCTGGCATACAGCTTCCGGGTCATGTGGCCAGCATGACTAAGCCGCTTCTGGCGAACCAGAGCAGCGCACGGAAACGCCGTTTACCTTCCCGCTGCAGTGGTACCTATTGATCTACTTGCACTTTGACATGCTTACGAACTGCTAGGTTGGCAGGAGCTGGGACTGAGCAACGGGAGCTCATCCCGTCGCGGGGATTCGAACCGCCGACCTTCTGATCTGCAAGCCCTAGGCTCTGGGGTTTAACCCCCAGCGCCACCTGCTGGTCCTTTGCTAACGTACTAGGCATCAAATACCACTGGTACATCATTTTCATATAATTTTCTTTCAGTGTACAGCATGCTGTAAATTTCAAATCCGTTTTCCATAAACTTTCCCAATCTGCCACCTGGATATTATGTCCCAAATCCTTTGCCCAGTGTATCATTACTGATTTGACCTGGTCGTCTTTTGAGAAAGTTTTAAGATTTGATCTTTCTCAGGGTGAGCCTGAGGAGGGTCCACCCTCCTGACTCCGAGGCGTTGACTTGACGGGGGAATCCTCTCTGCTCTTTTAGGTGCCGGGAAGACATGAGGAGGAGGTGATTGTGGTCTCCCCTGAGGCCGAGTGGTCGCCGTTGGAGGGCAGCCTGGGTCCCAACTCACTGGGTATGTATAATAAATAAATATATAAATTTTTATTTGTACCCCGCCTTCCCCGGCCGGAGCCGGGTTCAGGGCGGCTAACCTCATAAAACTAAAACAGTATACAAAGAAGATAAAAACAGGCAATCAATTAAAATGCATCTTAAAATTAGTTCAGAACAAAGTAAAATCTGGACAGATGGCAGTCCACGGGTAAAATTGAGAGTGGTTAATATTCTCTAGGGCCAACTGTTACCACTGTTGGTTAATATTCTCTAGCCAACTGTTACCACTTATAAAGGACCTGTGAGCAGGCTAGGAGGCCTCTTTAATGCTGGTTCTTATACAGAAAGCAAAGAATCAGACTGAACCCCTACCAAAGGCCTGGCGGAACAGCGCCGTCTTGCAGGCCCTGCGGAAAGATGTCAAATCCCGCAGGGACCTGGTCTCTTGTGAGAGAGCATTCCACCAGGCCGTGGCCACGGCCGAAAAGGCCCTGGCTCTGGTCGAGGCCAGTCTGATCTCCCTGGGGCCTGGGATCTTGAGGGTGTTACTATTTGCAGATCTTAAGGTCCTCCGTGAGGTATGCCAGGAGAGGCGGTCCCATAGGTACGAGGGTCCTAGGCCGTATAGGGCAGGCATAGGCAACCTTGGCTCTCCAGATGTTTTGGGACTACAACTCCCATCATCCCTAGCTAACAGGACCAGTGGTCAGGGATGATGGGCATTGTAGTTCCAAAACATCTGGAGGGCCAAGGTTGCCTATGCCTGGTATAGGGCTTTAAAGGTTAAAACCAGCACCCCCCCCCCCAATTTGGGATCTCTGTCCAGGATGCTGGACTGGGTGGGTCCTTGATGTGCTTCTGGACATGGGCGAATTATCGACTCTGTCATTGCTGTTCTGCTTTAAACTGGACATAAAATAGCAGCTCAGCTTCCAGGCTTCAAATGCTCTGTAGACCAGTAGGCAGCCCCCAGCCCCGGATATTGGAGGGGGTGGATTTTCAATGGGACCTTGCGTGTGGAGAAAGGGGTTAAATACCGTATTTTTCGCTCTATAACGCGCACTTTTTTCCTCCTAAAAAGGAAGGGGGAAAGTCCGTGCGCGTTATGGAGCGAAGGCACTGGCTGGCAGCGGGATCCCTCGGCTGCCACAGCAGTCGTAAGCAGAGGGATGCCTCTGCCAGCTGAGCCATGGCTCCCAGCCAGGCGGGAGAGGAACGGACAGCCCAAAAGCAGCGCTTTCGGGATGTCCGTTCCTTTCCGCACCCTCCCCCTTTCTCTCCGTCAAGGCGGGCGCGGAGGGGTGGGGGGGAAAAGAACGCACAGCTCCAAAGCAGCGCTTTGGAGCTGTGTGTTCCTTTCGCCCTCCACCCCTCCGTGCCCGCCCGCCCGCTTTCTCTCCTTCAAGGTGGGCGCGGAGGGGTGGAGGGGAAAGGAACGCACAGCTCCAAAGCAGCGCTTTGGAGCTGTGTGTTCCTTTCGCCCTCCACCCCTCCGTGCCCGCCCGCTTTCTCTCCGTCAAGGCGGGCGCGGAGAGGTGGAGGGGAAAGGAACGCACAGCTCCAAAGCAGCACTTTGGAGCTGTGCGCTCCTTTCGCCCTCCCCCCCTCCGTGCCCGCCCGCTTTCCGTCCGTCAAGGCGGGCGCGGAGGGGTGGGGGGGAAAGGAACGCACAGCTCCAAAGCAGCGCTTTGGAGCTGTGCGCTCCTTTCGCCCTCCACCCCTCCGTGCCCGCCCGCTTTCCGTCCGTCAAGGCGGGCGCGGAGGGGTGGGGGGGAAAGGAACGCACAGCTCCAAAGCAGCACTTTGGAGCTGTGCGCTCCTTTCGCCCTCCACCCCTCCGTGCCCGCCCGCTTTCCCTCCGTCAAGGCGGGCGCGGAGAGGTGGAGGGGAAAGGAACGCACAGCTCCAAAGCAGCACTTTGGAGCTGTGCGCTCCTTTCGCCCTCCACCCCTCCGTGCCCGCCCGCTTTCCGTCCGTCAAGGCGGGCGCGGAGGGGTGGGGGGGAAAGGAACGCACAGCTCCAAAGCAGCGCTTTGGAGCTGTGCGCTCCTTTCGCCCTCCACCCCTCCGTGCCCGTCCGCTTTCCGTCCGTCAAGGCGGGCGCGGAGGGGTGGGGGGGAAAGGAACGCACAGCTCCAAAGCAGCACTTTGGAGCTGTGCGCTCCTTTCGCCCTCCACCCCTCCGTGCCCGCCCGCTTTCCGTCCGTCAAGGCGGGCGCGGAGGGGTGGGGGGGAAAGGAACGTTCCGTTCGTTTCCCCCTCCACCCCTCTGCGCCCTTTCTCCACCACCCCGCGCCCAGCGCCGAACCTGGGATCGATCGGGGCGCGGGGTGGTGGAGAAAGCAGCGGAGATGCTGCCGCTTCAAGCTCTGAAGCGGCTCATCCCCGCATGCTTTCAAAGGAGCTGGGGACAAGTTCACCCCTTGTCCCCAGCTCCCTTTAAAGCAAGCGGCGACGAGCCGCTCTGAAGGAGGAGCGTTCACCCCTTCAGAGCGGCTCCTCCCCGCTTGCTTTAAAAGGAGCTGGGGACGAGGGGTGAACGCTCCGGTTCACCCCTCCTCCCCAGCTCCTTTAAAGCAAGCGGCGACGAGCCGCTCTGAAGGAGGAGCGTTCACCCCTTCAGAGCGGCTCATCCCCGCTTGCTTTAAAAGGAGCTGCTCCCAGCCGCCGCTCCCAGCCTTTTAGAGGAGGAAAACCAGAAAAAAATATTTTTCTGGTTTTCCTCCTCTAAAAACGACGTGCGCATTATGGTCCGGTGCGCATTATGGAGCGAAAAATACGGTACTCCTTCCTCTGCCCTCCCAGCCATGACTGCCCCCATCTGCGATATGGCGGGCAGGGATGGGGAGAAAAAGAAACAGCTATAAGGATATTGGTATTTGGAAAGGGAAGGGTTAAAGTGAAGTTTTAAGCCAGGGAAGTCTGCCTGGCGCCTTCATTATACACCTTTAGGCGCCAGGCAAAAACGTTCCTTTTTAACCAGGCCTTTGGTTGATCCAATTTACATCCTGTGCCCTTTTAAAATGTGTTTTTGTTTGGGAGGGAGGGGGGCTATTGGGTTGTTGTTTTCATTTTTATTAGGTATTTTGTGGTTTTATATCTTGATTTTATTCTGTGAACCGCCCTGAGACCCCTGGGTATAGGGCGGTATATAAATTATTATTATTATTATTATTATTATTATTATTATTATTATTAGGGTGGTATATAAATAATAATAATAATAATAATAATTAATTATTATTATTATTCCTTGACAGAAGAGACAGGCCATAGAGAAGGAACAAAACAAAAAAAAATCCTTCCAGTAGCACCTTAGAGACCAACTAAGTTTGTTCTTGGTATGAGCTTTTGTGTGCATGCACACTTAGAATCATAGAATAGAATCATAGAGTTGGAAGAGACCACAAGGGCCATCCAGTCCAACCCCCTGCCAAGCAGGAAACACCATCAAAGCATTCCTGACAGGTGGCATTCTTCAGATACATAGAGAAGGAAACAGCTAGAGCAATCTAGGAAGATGCTAGCTGCTAGAGCAAAGTAAATAGAGCCGTAACTGACCAGAATAGCAGAGCAAAAGGCCATTTATACCTGTCATAATTGTGCGGCTTGTCCAATGAGATAAAGAGAGTCAGATTTCTCTGAGCTTTAGAAGCTAAAATGAGAGAGGGCGTTTAAGATGTCATGCAAATGCCCCGTCAAAATGTAGCCCTGTGGAAGCAGCGTTGGTTTCCAGCAGAGCTCTTTTGTATGTTTTAAAATATTGTGCAGTAAAATCCAGCCTGATCCTTCTGTTTCCTTTTCCTGTCTCATGGAAAGTGAACCTGGATGGCTATGCAGTCTCAGCTGGAGAAACAACTCTGAATGGGGGCAAGCTGGGTCCTTTCCAGCGAGGAAGTCCCAGGCTACCGGTGATGCTCGGGACGTTGTTGGGGCGGCCTGGTTCCCTCGAAAGCAGCTGTGACCTGGAACAGGAGAATGAGACGGAGAGGTGGGACGAGGCCACGCTCTGCAGCGAAGGGGTCTACGAGACGGTTGTGCGCTTGGAGGAACATGGCCACTGGTGCCTCGAATGCGGCGAAAGCTTCCAGGATGCATGGCAGCTGGATAGACACCAGAAGACCCACACTGGCCGCAAGCGTCCCGAATGCCCGGAATGCGGCAAGAGTTTCCGGGATATCTCGCATGTCCTCCGGCATCAGACAGTCCACACCGGAGAGAAACCGTATTCCTGCTCCGAGTGTGGGCAGAGCTTCACCCAGAAGCCGGCCCTCAATAGACATATCAGAAAACATCTGGAAGAAAAGAACTACACAGGTACGTACGCCGTGATCAATTTTGCGGGTGCCACAAAAGATGAATATGCTCGAGGGAATAGAATCTGCACACACACAAAATACAAAGCTTTTAAATAACTGCACAAACCCTGCAGCTCCATCCACATTATTGAAACTATGCAACTTACAATAGAAAATGTAATACAGTGGTACCTTGGTTCCTGAACAGCTTGGCTCCTGAACAAATCGGCTCCCGAACGCTGCAAACCCAGAAGCGAGTGTTCCGTTTTGCGAACGTTTTTCGGAAGCCAAACGTCCGACGTGGCTTCCGATTGAGTGCAGGAAGCTCCTGCAGCCAACCGGAAGCCGCACTTTGGTTTTTGAACCGTTTCAGGAGTTGAACAGACTCCCAGAACGGATTAAATTTAAGAACCAAGGTACCACTGTACAGATTTGGATTCCAGCTTTGGTGTGTTGATATACTTAATATTCCACAATAATATGAAACCACGGGACTTCCCGCAGGATTATCAGGGGCATTCAACTTTCTGCATTCTGCTATGAATAATTGCAAGGGACAAAGTGATTCCCTCCTGCTGTGTGAGAGATAAGGAAATGTCTCTTCTAATATTATCTTAAGAGGAATTCCATCTGTGTGTGTGTGTGTGTGTGTGTGTGTGTGTGTGTGTGTGAGAGAGAGAGAGAGAGAGAGAGAGAGAGAGAGAGAGAGAGAGGGGCAGAGTTCCTCTCCTAAAATGACAGTGGAAGAACTATTAGGAGGAGGAATGTCTATTCTTAGATGTTCCTGATACAGTCCCCATAAGATATTGTATTAAACATAACCGTCACAGAAAAACAAAATCTGCTGCCCAGTTAATAAGAGACACCCTTTTTAGCTTATCAAAAATATTTTTATCTATATCATCTATCTATCTATCTATCTATCTATCTATCTATCTATCTATCTAATCTACTATATTTACTTAATTGCTTACTTACGAGCAGGCTCGTACTCAATAATTATCAGAAACCTAAAAACCAGTGCAGTTTTGAGAGGTTCATTCTGCAACCTTGATTCAAAATGGCATCCAATTGTAGAGACACATAGACAAAAAAAACCCTGCTTCTTGATCTTGGGAACCATCATGCAACATTTGTTTGTGATCTCTTAAGACGTATCTAAATAAACAGCAAACGAGTAACTTCCCAAAACGTATGGTAGTTTTCAATAACGTATGATACACACACGCTGCTTGGCACCATAGTTTCCAACTGGTGTACTGAGGAATCATACAAGTTTTGCATCGGTTAAAATTCACGTAAGCAAATGACCTTATTTAAACCTTGCGACGCTCCTTCCTCGTGCGGGATCTCATACCGCTCCCCCACCTCTGGCCAAACAGGTGTCAGCATCCCCGTCCGACCCCCGAAGACCCTTGTGGGCCGCAAACGCCCTGAGTGCCTAGAGTGCGGGAAGAGTTTCCGGGACATTTCGCAAGTCCTTCGTCACCAGACGGTCCACACGGGAGAGAGACCGTACAGCTGCCTCGAGTGTGGACAGAGCTTCACTCAGAAACCCGCCCTCAACAGACACCAGAGGAAGCACCTGGAAGGCAGCCACGGTGCAGGTATGGGGCTGGGCTTACCCTCCGAGACCACCGCTTCCAGCCAGAGCTGGCTATGGATTCGGGGGAGCCCTTGGGCAAAGACCCCCTTTCCGTGTATCTCTCTCCTCGCTGCCACTGATGCCACCCCTTCCCCATTAGGACTATTCTCATCACCTGCTTTCTGGTTCTTTTTTGAAGTAGGGAATAAAGATAAGGAATAATAAGGAATAAGGAATAATTTTATTGCCAAGTATCAATCATGCTTGGAATTTTGCTTCGACTACATTGCAATGTAAGAAAAACGTACAATGTACAAACACTATTCCCCTCACGCTACAACAGCACAACAAAGGAACCCCATACCACCAACTGACCTCCCTTCTGCACACAACTGAAGTAGGGGTGCCAGAGATTGAACCAGGGGTGTGTGTGTGTGTGTCAACCTGAACAACAACAACAACAACAACAATTTATACCCCGCCCATCTTGCTGGGTTTCCCCAGCCACTCTGGGCGGCTCCCAACAGAATATTAATAATAATAATAAAGCGATAAAACATCAAACATCAAAAACTTCCCTAAACAGGGCTGCCTTCAGATGTCTTCTGAAAGTCAGGTAGTTGTTTATCTCTTTGACATCCGAAGGGCAGTTCCACAGGGCAGGCGCCACTACCGAGAAGGCCCTCTGCCTGGTTCCCTGTAATCTCACTTCTCGCAGTGAGGGAACCGCCAGAAGGCCCTCGGAGCTGGACCTCAGTGTCTGGGCTAAACGATGGGGGTGGAGACGCTCCTTCAGGTATACTGGGCCAAGGCCATTTAGGGCTTTAAAGGTCAGCACCAACACTTTGAATTGTGCTCGGAAACGTACTGGCAGCCAATGTAGGTCTTTCAGGACCCGTGTTATATGGTCCCGGCGGCCGCTCCCAGTCACCAGTCTAGCTGCCGCATTCTGGATTAGTTGCAGCTTTCGGGTCACCCTCAAAGGTAGCCCCACGTAGAGCACATTGCAGTAGTCCAAGCGGGAGATAACCAGAGCATGCACCACTCTGGCAAGACAGTCCATGGGCAGGTAGGGTCTCAGCCTGCATACCAGATGGAGCTGGTAGACAGCTGGCCTGGACACAGAATTGACCTGCGCCTCCATGGACAGCTGTAAGTCCAAAATGACACCCAGGCTGTGCACCCGGTCCTTCAGGAGCACAGTTACCCCATTCAGAATCCCATTCACACCTGCCTGTCCCCCAAAAACAGTACTTCTGTGACGGAGATTTGATATCTCCCTTGAGAGTTTTCGGAGCCCTCTGCATCGCCTCGGTGGGACAGGTGGTGCGATTCGCTGCTAAGTGCAGCAATTGAACATAAAACGGTGGATTAAGCAGAGAGTTGGATCCAGTGTTTTGTGGTGGGTTAGAGTTTCAGAGGACGCGGGTGGCGTAGATAAATAGGTACCGCTCCGGCGGGAAGGTAAATGGTGTTTCCGTGCGCTGCTCTGGTTCGCCAGAAGCGGCTTAGTCATGCTGGCCACATGACCTGGAAGCTGTACGCCAGCTCCCTTGGCCAATAATGCGAGATGAGCGCCGCAACCCCAGAATCAGTCCTAATGGTCAGGGGTCCCTTTACCTTTACCTAGAGTTTCAGAGTAGGACCTGGGCGACCAAGATTCAAATCCCCACTTACTCATGAAGCTCGATGGGTGACCTTGGGCCAGTCACACACAGGCGCGCTCTCCCTCTCTCAGCCTAACCTCCCTTTTTTGGAGAAAAAGGTGAGATATAAATGCAAATAAATAAATCAAAAAGCTGGAATCATAGAATCATAGAGTTGGAAGGAACAGCCGTCCCATATGGGGATCAAACTTACCACCTTGCCGTTATCAGCACGTTATCTCACTAGTGCAACAAGATTTCCCCCTGTCCACGCATGCACACAAACGCCCCAAATTGGCTTGTAGGATTGGATTGGCAGAACCCACCCAGAACAGTGTGGAGGGAGAAGAAATGCGCTGATAGAATGAAAGCCATTTGCATGCTTTAAGAGGTTTGAAAAGGTCTTGGATAATTAATGATAACAGAATGTTATAATAGTATAACGGATACGAAAGCTAGTGGTACCTCCAGTTATGAATAGTATGCGTTCTGGAGGCCCGGCTGTATCCTGAAGATTTCATAACCGGAGGAGCCACTTCTGCATATGCGCAAGGCGCGCAGAGCGCTTCTGCACATGCGCAAGCGGCAAACCCACTTCCGGGTTTGCCCCATCTGCAACCCGAAGTTTAGGTTAACCGAAGGTAACGTAACCCGAGGGTCCACTGTATACAGAAATGGCAAATCTTACCAGAAGAATAAGATCAAGATAACAAATTTTTAATAAAAGAATGAAAATGGTTTATTGAATATTTACAAATAAACTGTAAATCGATAAGTACATTGGCAGGAGTATAGTAATTACCTGCAGGTTTATATTTAAAGTAGATGAATAAATGAGTAAGTTAATTTGGAATATGTAGAAAATACAAAAAATCAATTTAAGGAACCGCAGAAAGAGGGGGAAGGAAGATGAGTTTTGAAATGTTAAAATGATTGTAAAATTATTGAAATGTATAAAATTGAAAATCTTAAAAACAGTAACTTATTTGCAGGTGCAACATTTGTGTGCGTACATTTGTGAAATATATATATTTTTTTAATCCTTTCCTAAGAACGAGATATGATATCTGCTTGGATTCTCTCTTTCTCCCTGCAGGTGATGGAAAAGTGTCTTCAAGCCAGGAAAAGGCCTGCATGCTGCCAGGATCCTTGCAACCCAGCCCGTCAGCGACATCCCAAGAGAGCGTTGCTGGCGCCTTCTCCAGTGGATACTGGCCAGCGGGGGACTCTCCGTGGGGAGCCGTCCCAAGCCGGGTTGGGGCAGCGAACAAAGCTCCCCGAAAAAAGCTGAACCGCAGGGGGCAAAGAAACCACTGGTGCTTTCTCTGCGGAAAAGGCTTCCGGGACAAGGCGGACTTGGTGAGGCACGAGAGGATCCACACGGGTGAAAAGCCCTACTCGTGTCTGGACTGCGGGCGGCGGTTCAGCTACACGTCGAGTTTGTACAAGCACCAGCTCATCCACCGACAGCCCGTCAATCTAGAGTTGAAACCGGTGGCGGAGGAGCACTTAAATCATGTGCAGAATGGTGTTGCGCACCTCCAGGCGGCTGGGGAGGAAGGGGCGTTGGGCAACGGCGTGAAGGTCGAAGACTGCGAAGGGGAGCCTTACGCTGGGAATGTGGTGCTGTTAGTAGGGGGGGCTGCAGAGAGGTGAAGTGCTTTTTGACGTTTTTAACAGGCAGAGTCAAAACCTCCTGGCTGAAAAAAACAAGCAGAGCAGAGACAGCTGCCTGGGCCAGGGGGGTGATGAATGCCTCCTTGAGAGAGGGGGTGGTCCCTGGCTGCTTGAAGGAGGCACTGGTAAAAAGATGGTTCGGAAACCTCAGCCGGTGCAGAATTCAACGGCCAGGTTGCTCACCGGGGCAAGGCATTTTGAGCCCGTCACACAATAATCCTAGCCTGTCTGCATTGGTGTCCTGATCCACCGGCCCAAAGGGGGGCTCATGGGAGTGGTGGGGTGCAGGGATACCAAAGAAGGGTGTCAAAAACATCAGTTCTAGGGCTTTATTAAAAGAAAGGCGTAGGCTTGTCTGCATTGCAGGGGGTTGGACTAGATGACCCATGGGGTCCCTTCCAACTGTACAATTCGACTTGCAGCAAATCATTCGGTCAGGTCCCCCAGCCTTTAGTTTCTAGGCCGATTCAAAGTGCTGGTTCTGACCTGCTGGTTCTGACCTGTATTTTTATCTTGTGAACCGCCCTGCGATCTCCGGATGAAGGGCGGCATGCAAATTCAAACAATAACAAATATAAATAATAAATAAAATAGCCAGCTCAAGAGTCGCCTTCGGTTTGCTCCCACCACCTGCAATGTACATATTGTGTAAAGAGGGTTTCTTATGCTTAATGTAATGATTACCGTTAATAATGTTATTGACAATAACACTGGACTTCAGTGACCCCTTGCTTTCAAGTATTTGGACTGTGGGGACCCCAGCCACAAATAACAAAAAATAAAAGTATAAACTAACTGCGGATCACAAATGTGTGTTATTTCTAGAAATAAACCCCTTATAAATGCCTTGAGGGAGATTGCTTCTTAAGCTACCTTCTGTTATTGATTGACAGCCTTCGGCCTTATGTGCCCAGGACATCACTACAATTTGTGGGCAAATTCCAAAGATCTCAGCAGCCTGCACCTTCCAGAAAAAAGTGAACACATTTTTGTTCCTACAAGCTCTTCCAACTGGGTGAATAGGATGACAGGCTTTAGGGGTCCATTTCCTATTGTTTTTCCATTTGTTAGGTTTTTTTTTTAATGCTGTTTTTATTATACCGGTATTTCGTACATCACCATGGGACATAGGTGGATGACATCGGATTGTAGGTCAACGGATACTTGCTGTTCAATCCAGAACTGCAAAGGGCTTTGCTGTTACTCCAGTGCAGCCAATGATGCCTGTCTCAATCTGCTTTCAGTTTGTTGTTGGTTATATCTTCTGAATGTTCTGAAGAGTTGGTTTTACTGATATTTTTGCCGTTCTGTTCTCTCTGTGAGCCGCTTTGAGATTGGCTTGTTTTTTGGAACAGTGCAGCGGTGGACAACATTCAGGAAATAAATAAACGGATAAGATCTCGCTTTGAAAAGTGCCAAATTCTCAGGAGAATCTCAATGAGGGCATAATAATAATGATGATAATAATAATAATAATAATTTATTTATCCCCCACCCATCTGGCTGCATCTCCCCATCCACTCTGGCTGGCTCCCAACAGAATATTAAAAACACGATTAAATATCAAACATTAAAAACTTCCCTAAATAGGACTGCCTTCAGTTATCTTCTAAAAGTCAGCTAGTTGTTTATTTCCAATTTTACACTGGAAGTGAGCGAGGCTGCCTGCCATCTCCCTCTTGCCCTGAACTGAACTGAAGGAAGAGGGACTTGAGATGCTCTCTTGCGAACTGAGACTTCAAAGGGCTTTCCACCTCGAGCACAAGCCCAGCTGCCTGTTTGCGTTTTTTATTCCCCGCCTTTTCTCCAAGGGGCTCATGGCGGCCTCTGGTGCTCTCCGCTTTCATAGCTACCATCACAACAACCCTGTGAGGTGGGCCAGCTTGAGAGGCCGCCAACGGCCACTGATCGCTCCCTGATCAGTACTTTTGGTTTAAATGGGGGGGGGGGTTAGCTCCACAGGGTCTCAGGGTCTTAATCTCAGGGTCACGGGTTCAAGCCCCAAGTGAGGCAAAAGAGTCCTGCGTTGCCCAGGGTTGGACTGGATGACCGTCGGGGTCCCTTCCAACTCTAGAATCCAACCACGTTGACATGCAAGTTTGCTTCGCCTTCTCATTCTTCTTGCTGGGCAGCAATACTTTACTGGTGTGCCAGTAAGTGAGTAAATAGAAAGGAAAAATAAAAATAAATGAGCACACTTCCCCAGAGCCCAAAGGCACTTTTTTCCCCTCAGAGAGGAACAGACTACAAATCCCAGAATCCTTTGGGCCTGGGAAAAGGGAAGAAGCCAAGGACCAGGACATCCCAAGCGTATAGGGTTGCCAGGTGTCCACTATTAGAGCGGACAGTCCGCTTTTTTCACATTATGTTCACTATTTTTTTCCACAAAATAGTGGACATTTTTTTTATTCAAAAGCTTTATGATGAAATGGTACGTAATCTAAAGCTGTAAAGTCTAAGAGAATAAGGATAGGAGAATCGCGTTTTGTCTTTTTTTTCATAAGTAAGAATGAGACAAAGATCGAATATCCATTGAACTCGAATCTCCGAAAAAATTATTAATCATACTCAATTGTTTCACAAGACATTTAAAAAATGGGGGGGGGGGAGCCTCTTGCCGGAGTTCTGCCCCGCCTGTTCCTGACTTGCGGGGAGAACAAAAGGGAGAGGTGAAGGAACCCCTGTTGGGAACTTGGGTAGCTTTGCCCCAAGGATCCCTAAGAAGCAAGCATAGAAACATAGAATTGTAGAGTTGTTGGAAGGGACCACGAGGATCATCTAGTCCAACCCCCCTGCAATGCAGGAATCGAACCCATGGGGGCTCGAACCCATGACCCTAAGATTAAGATTATAAAATTAAGATTAGATTAAGATTATTAAATTATATTTAATATTTCTCAACGTTGTACTGAAATTAAAGAATTATTCCTTAAACACAAAGAATTGATCAAAGCTGCGCAGTCAAAAAAAAAATACACACGACAGCAAAGTAAAATGTAATTTAATATTTTACATATTATTATAATATATTTGATGTTTTGAATTTTAAGTAAAGTTTTGAAGTGATTATTTTAATATGTGTTAAAATGCTTGTAAGAAAATATATAATTTAATTTAATTTAACCCCCCCCTCCCGCTTGTCCGCTATTTTTTGGAAGCAGACCTGGCAACCCTAACTGTAATGTTGGTAGTACAATAGCTCTGTAAACAAGCATTTGAGTTTCCTCAAACACTCTGCACTTCAATCGGAAGAAAGCTGCACTCGCAGAGCTCAGGCGATGCTGGATTGTAAGCGAGTAAATAGAAAAGAGGGGCCATGAGCAGCCTTTCCCAGAGCCCAAGACTACAAATCCCAGAATCCTTTGGGTCTGGAAAAAGGGAAGAAGCGAAGGACTAGGACATCCCAGACCGCCTGTTTCCTCTGGCGAGTCCGCATTTGTGTGGGTCTTTTGCAGGAGACGCCGGGCTAGCGGGATCTCTGGGGTGCAAAGAGGTTTTGCAGGGGAGGCTGAAGGTCGGAGCAGGAAGGAGTCTGCTTGCAGAGGCGCCCTTCGGAAGCTGTACACGGGTGAGAGGGCACCGTCTGAACCCTGCAACACGTGAATGCCGGTGAGGGGGGCGGGGCAGGAAGGGCGGCGGGAAAGATGGGCCATTTTGGCTTTCCCCATTGCACGAATAAGTTTGCACGTTGCATCGGTGTGAAAGAGGAGATTCTCCAGAGCAGAAGAAGAAAACTCACTTACTCATTCCTCTTTGAAATGAAATGGTAAAATGTAAAATTTTGTCAAATGGAATATTACCAGAGGTAAATAGCAATCTGAAACATAGTAATAGTAGATGCTAAAGATGCATCAGTGCTGTATACTAACGTGTCACGACACAGTTTGGAAAACTCCGGTATACAGCATTAAAAGTCTCACATTGAAGATAAGTGATCTGAAAAAAGGACTTTTACGATCTGAAAATGGAGGCAATGTATGCACTTTTTTGGTAACCCAAGAAAATCTTGAATAATAATAATAATAATAAACCCCAAAAAGAATGAAGTTGCAAGCATCTATGGCAGGCATGGCCAAACTTGGTCCTCCAGATGTTTTGGGACTACAATTCCCATCATCCCTAGCTAACAGGACCAGTGATCAGGGATGATGGGAATTGTAGTCCCAAAACATCTGGAAGGCCAAGTTTGGCCATGCCTGATCTATGGGGAAGACCGAGATTCCCACTCTGCGCTTGCCACCAAAGGCGTTCCTTGGGTGCTGCAGTTTTTGCTGAGGGCGTTTTGTCGTTCCAGAGACCACCAACCTTTGAGGACGGGGCTGTTTATTTCGCCAGGGTCGAAAGGGTTCTTCCTGCTGGACGTTGGCCGAAGAGCCTTAGGCAAGGGAGGCCATGCTGGAGAATGAGGGGAACGTGGCCTCTCTGGGTAAGGAGCCTCCTTCTCGCTGCAAGAGTCTGAAGCAGTCCTTTCGGGACATTTTCTTGTCACCGTTCTTTTGGGGTGGAGGGGCAGGTGGGGAGCAGGTTTGTTGCACAAGAGCTGCAAATGTACTTTATTCTCAATGCCTCCCCATTTAATCCCCACAACAAGCCCTAAATGGCCTTGTATACCTGAAGGAGCATCTCCACCCCCATCGCTTACTCTGGACACTGAGGTCCAGCTCCAAGGGCCTTCTGGCAGTTCCCTTACTGCAAGAAGTGAGGTTACAGGGAACCAGGAAGAGGGCCTTCTCGGCAGTGGCGTCCACCCTGTGGAACACCCTCCCAGCAGATGTCAAGGAGATAAATAACTTTATTTAATGTTGGACATTTTATTATGTTTTTATAGGTGCTGGGAGCTGCCCAGAGTGGCTGGGGCAACCCATTCAGATGGGTGGGGTAGAAATAATAAAGTATTCTTATTAGTAATCTAGCATAGGTATGGAGAACTCAGACTGTTGTGTGGCTGTAAGGTAGGATGCTGTGCAAAATGAAAAACGTTGGATGGGCAAGGAATAATAATAATAATAATAATAATAATAATAATAACAGCTCTGTGAGGTAGGCTAGCCCTGAGAGGGAATGACTGGACCAATATTTCCCAATGATTTTCATGGCTGAGGGAGGATTTGAACCCTGGTCTCTCAGGTTCTAGTCTGGCACTTTAACCACTGTGCTGCACTTTAGCTGTGCAAAATGAGTTTGCTGGCATGTGAGGGACTGCCACCAGCGTAACAGCAACAGTCTGCAAATGCCAACCAAGTTCCCTCCCTGGGGTCCTGGCAGTGCAGTCCCGACCCCCCCACCCCACCGACTTCTTCTGCTGTCCTCCCTCCTCCTTCCAACACAGAGCGAAGGACCACCTTGCCCCCCCCCACAAAAATGCAGCCCCCTAACCCAAGGTACTATTTAGTTATGGGTCCTTCTTTCCCAGAAATGTTTGAGAGAGCTTTAGATGAGCGGCCGTTGGGGATAGTTTGGGCCAGGCATCCCCAAACTTCAGCCCTCCAGATGTTTTGGCCTACAACTCCCATGATCCCTAGCTAACAGGACCAGTGTTCAGAGATGATGGGAATTGTAGTCCAAAACATCTGGAGGGCCGAAGTTTGGGGATGCCTGGTTTGGGCCATGAAACCGAATGCTTCCTCTACGCTTCCTCCTTCTCAGTAGTACTTCTTCTTCTTCTTCTCATTTCTTTCCCACATAGCCCTGCTGCTTCCCAAGACAAACCTCAACCCCAGTGCAGAGAAAGCGGAAGAGCCCAGGCCGCCACAATATCAGATCTCAGATGGAACAGGGGTTGCCATTTCAGACACCAGCTCAGGTGAGGCGGTTTGGGTGGATGACAAGTCCATTCAGAGTTTCTCCTCCGTTGATGAGAATTGACAAGAAAAATGTTCTCTGTTACTTCATTCCTAGGGATGGTAAGGATCTTCTCCCACAGACGTGGCCACTGTTCTTCCTTTCCCCACCCCTTTCCTTCCTCCTGGATTTACGCTTTTTAGGAACATGAAAACTCAGAATCTTGACCTTCTCATAATCCCTGCTTTGGTCCGTCCTGCATTTCCCAAGGTTCAGCTTCATGGGGGGCCCTGCGTTTTCACACGATGAGAGAAGGAGAGAAACCTCGCTTTTCCTTTTACACCTCTGCCCTGTCCTCCCTCTTCCATCTTTGCTGTTCTTCCTCTAACTCTGCCCTCGAGGAGGGAGAGAAGAAAGTGGGGAATGAGAGCAAACAGGCAAATGCGATGATGGTGATTGCCAAGCTTTCTAGCTCCATGGGCACATTTGGGTTTTGTTTTTTCTTTAAAGCATCTTCTGTGGGCACCAGCCATTCCAGTCATTTCTCCCTGGACTGAGATGAGAGCAGAGAGAGACATGGGCAAGGGATTTGGGCGGAAGTCTGAACAAGGAGAATTTCTCTTGAGCCTCGAAAAGGACCTAGAGCTGAAAGAAGTGGGGAAGAGTGTCCCACTTCCAGCTTCCTCCTCCAGCTCTGTGTCGTTTTCAAGGAGGAGGAGGAGTTTGGATTTGATATCCCGCTTTATCACTCCCTGAAGGAGTCTCAAAGTGGCTAACATTCTCCTTTCCCTTCCTGCCCCACAACAAACACTCTGTGAGGTGAGTGGGGCTGAGAGACTTCAGAGAATTGTGACTAGACCAAGGTCACCCAGCAGCTGCATGTGGAGGAGCGGGGAAGCGAACCCGGTTCACCAGATTGCGAGTCTACCGCTTTTAACCACTACACCACACTGGTTCTGGCACTGGCACTTGAGACGGAGGTAGCAGCCCTTGGTGCCTTAGGACCAAGGGGGCAGTGGGGGGGGCAACTGGCTAGAAGGTTTGAAATGGCTCTAATTTTGGTTCCACTGTTTCATTTCTGTCAGGTTGGTGTTGGTTAAATCTTTAGTTGAGGTTTACGGTTATTTTTATTTGGGTATAACTGTAAACTGTTTATTATTGTTGTTATTATTGATTTATTGGTTGGTTTGATGCTGATATAGGATATCTTGTTTTATTGTGTTTTATATGTTGCAAGCCGCCCGGAGTGACCGGGGAAACCCAGTCATATGGGAGGAATATAATGTTGTTGTTGTGAAAACTGGGGCTGGAGAGCCTATGAGGGTGTGAGGTCCACCCTTGTGTTGGTGCAAGAACAGTTTGCTCAGCACCCACTCAAGAAGAAGCTCTTCCACTGGTTATTATACCTTATGCAGGGGGTGGGGTGAGTGGGGGGAGAGAAGTGGTACCATGGGCGTACCCAGGGGGGACAGAAGCAAAAATGAAGCAAAAATGATCAGCGTCTGTTCAAAGCAAACCTGAACGACCATGGCTTCCCCCGCCCTAGTTTTGATCCTGGGTACACCCCTGAGTGGTACAACCTCCGTCTCTCACGCATCATCTGGTCCAACCATCTCAGTTTGGATTTTGAGGCTACTTTAAGCTTACCAGATTTTTTTCCAATGAATCTGGGGACACTTTTCAACTTCCTACTAAATAGATAGAATTTGTCAGGGGACTGATTTGTAAATCCGGGGACTGTCCCTGGGAAACGGGGATGTCTGGTAACCTTAGGCTACTTCTCTGCCATCTTCAAACCCTGATTCCGCTTTGTTCACTCTCTCAGCAGGAAACTCGAGGAGGAAACACTTCTGCCAGGAGTGTGGCCGATGCTTTGCCTTCAGATTGGCTCTTGCTAGACACCAGAGTATCCACACAGGGGAGAAGATCCAGGAAAGCTCTGAGAGCGGGGAATGTTTGGGTCAGAGTTTGGAGCTTGCAAGCCATTCGGAAACCCCTAAGTCTTCGGAGTTCAGGAAGGTTCTTGCTCATCAGCCCTTCGTTCTGATCCACCGGAACATCCATGCAGCAGGAGGAGATAACTCATATCGCTGCTTGGAGTGTGGGGAAGGTTTCTCCCAACTCTCAGATTTTGTGAAACATGAAAGAGGCCACACAGGAGAGAAACCCCGCAAATATGGCGAGAGTAGGATCGGGTTCCCCAAGAGATCACAGCTTAATGGACACCGTAAAGTCCACACAGGAGAGAAGCCCCACAAATGCAGTGTGTGTGGGTTATGCTTTTCTGTTAGGTCACAACTTGTTACCCATCAGCGAACCCACACTGGAGAAAAACTCTATAAATGCCCAGAGTGTGGGAAATCATTTGCTCACAAATCAGGCCTTGTGGTCCATCAGAGACTTCACACAGGAGAAAGGCCCCATAAGTGCTTGGAGTGTGGCAAGTGTTACACCACACAAAAAAGTCTCAGGGGACACCAGAGAATCCACACAGGAGAGAAGCCCCACAAATGCCCAGAGTGTGGGAAATCATTTGCTCAAAAGTCAGTCCTTGTAATCCATCAGAGACTTCACACAGGAGAAAGGCCCCATAAGTGCCTGGAGTGTGGCAAATGTTACACCACACACAAAAGTCTCAGGCGACACCAGAGAATCCAGACAGGAGAGAAGCCCCACAAATGCCCAGAGTGTGGGAAATCATTTGCTCAAAAGTCAGTCCTTGTAATCCATCAGAGAACCCACAGAGGAGAAAGGCCCCATAAGTGCCTGGAGTGTGGAAAACATTTCCCCACAAAAGGAAGTCTCAGGCGACACCAGAGAATCCACACAGGAGAGAAGCCCTATGAATGTAGAGAGTGTGGATTATGTTTTTCTGTTAGGTCAAAACTTGTTACCCATCAGCAAACCCACACTGGGGAGAAACCCTACAAATGCCAGGAATGTGGGAAATCATTTGCTCAAAATGTAGGTCTTCTGAACCATCAGAGACTCCACACAGGAGAGAAGCCCTATGAATGCTGGGAGTGTGGGAAATGTTTTGCTCAAAATGCACAGCTTTGGAGCCATCGGTTTGTTCACATGGGGGAGAAACGGTATAAATGCTTTGAATGTGGAAAAAGGTTTGCTCACCGTTCCAGCCAAATAAACCATCAGAGAACCCACACAGGAGAAAGGACCCATAAGTGTCTGGAGTGTGGGAAATGTTTCCCCTCAAAAACAAAACTCAAGCGACACCAGGGAATCCACACAGGAGAGAAACCGTATAAGTGTACGGAGTGTGGGAAATGTTTTTATTTGAAAGATCAGCTTCTGAGGCATCAAACTGTTCACACCAGAGAGAGGCCCCATAAATGTGCGGAATGTGGGGAAAGTTTTACTATACCCTCACTACTTGCAATCCACCAGAGAATCCACACTGGGGAGAAACCCTACAAATGCATGGAGTGTGAAAAATGTTTTGCCACGAAATCATACCTTCCTGTACACCAGAGATTCCACACAGGAGCGAGGCCATATGAATGTGGAGAGTGTGGGAAATGTTTTTCTACTTCATCAAGCCTTACTAGTCATAAGAGAGTTCACACAGGAGAAAAGCCACATAAATGTTTAGACTGTGGAATGCTCTTTACTTTAGCATACAGCCTTAGGGAGCACCAGAGAATACATACAGGAGAGAAACCCCACAAATGCTTGGAGTGTGGGAAATCTTTTTCAAGGAGAGTCAACCTTGTGATCCATCAAACAATCCACACAGGAGAGAAACCTCACAAGTGCCTGGAGTGTGGGAAATGTTTTTCTCAGTCACCACATCTTCGCAGACACCAGAAAGTCCACACAGGAGGAGAGCTTCCCAATGTGTAGAGTGTGGGAAACCATACTTCTTCCCCCTTTTAAAAAATTTTTATTTATTTAAAATCAAAGTAGTGCATACGAAACACTCCCAAGTCAGAAAAACACTGGCAAACAATTCAGCCTGATGCAATCTCACTTTATGCAAGATAAGTAAGAAAAACAACAAAAAATTAAAGGAAGGGAAGAAAAAACTAATGAGTAGGACTACTAACATAGAATCATAGAATCGTAGGGTTGGAAGAGACCACAAGGGCCATCCAGTCCAACCCCCTGCCAAGCAGGAAACACCATCAAAGCATTCCTGACAGGTGGCTGTCAAGCCTCTGCTTAAAGACCTCCAAAGAAGGAGACTTCACCACGCTCCTTGGCAGCAAATTCCACTGTCGAACAGCTCTTACTGTCAGGAAGTTCTTTCTAATGTTTAGGTGGAATCTTCTTTCTTGTAGTTTGAATCCATTGCTCCGTGTCCGCTTCTCTGGAGCAGCAGAAAACAACTTTTCTCCTTCCTCCATATGACATCCTTTTATATATTTGAACATGGCTATCATATCACCCCTTAACCTCTTCTCCAGGCTAAACATACCCAGCTCCCTAAGCCGTTCCTCATAAGGCTTATTAAGTACATTGAAGTTCAAATTTCACATCATCATAAAGTAAATGTACATTTTCCATTTTGCTGTTCCTTACAGATAATACTAGGATACAAAACCCATATAGCTCTGTAATCTTATATGCTTGAAGAGTATAGGTCAATGGAGAATTGCTGTTCAGTGCAGAACTGCAAAGGGCTTTGCTGTTACTCCAGTGCTGATGATGATGCATGTCTCAATTTGCTTTCAGTTTGTTGTTGGTTATATCTTCTGAATGTTCTGAAGAGTTGCTTTTACTGATATTTTTACCATTCTGCTTTGAGGTTGGTTCGTTGTTTTTTAACAGTCCCACTGTTGGCAGCTGTCAGGAAATAAATAAATAAGATCTCGGTTTTGAAAAGTGCCCAATTCTCCTCGGGACATCGATTGTGGCTGCTATTATTACTACTACTACTACTACTACTACTACTACAGTAATACCTCGGGTTAGAAACGCTCTGTGTTACAAACACTTCGGGTTACAAACTCTGCTAACCCGGAAGTAGTACCTCAGGTTACAAACTTTGCCCCAGGATGAGAATGGAAATTGTGTGGCAGTGGGAGGCCCCCATTAGTGGAAGTGTGCCTCAGGTTAAGAACAGTTTCGGGTTAAGAACGGACCTCCAAAAACTTCCCTAAATAGGGCTGCTTTCAGATATCTTCTAAAAGTCACATAGTTGTTTATATCCAGTTTTGCACTTGAAGTGAGCGAGGCTGCCCACTGTCTCCCTCTTGCCCTGAACTGTTTGCCTCTTGCGAACTGAGAGGGGATTGCAGAGAAAGCAGCGTTTGGCCTGCTGCAGTGGCCAAAATACTCCATTTCGATCCCAACTGTTAAAAATGTGTTGGGAGAGCCTTAGTCAGAAGACATGACACCACCACACACTTCAAAAGGCTTTCCACCTGGAGCGCAAGTCCAGCTGCCTTTCTGCGTTATTTAAAAGAAGAAGAAGAGTTTGGATTTGATATACCGCTTTATCACTACCCTGAAGAGTCTCAAAGCAACTAACATTCTCCTTTCCCTTCCTCCCCCACAACAAACACTCTGTGAGGTGAGTGGGGCTGAGAGACTTCAGAGAAGTGTGACTAGCCCAAGGTCACCCAGCAGCTGCATGTGGAGGAGCGGAGACACGAGCCTGGTTCCCCAGATTACGAGTCTACTGCTCTTAACCACTACACCACACTGGCGCTCTTCTCAGCGCTTTCTAGTTCTGTACAATGAGGTTAATTCCTGGTCACAAGACATCTTTCCTAACCTCCACCCCCAACAGAGCAAGAGAAGAAAGGCTCTTACATCTCTGGGTTATTTGTGAGGCATAGGAATTCGTTCACACACACACACAGGACCGGTGCTGGCAATTTTTGCGCCCTAGGCGAGGGGGTGGGGTACGTGACGTCATTGCGCATGACGTATGGTGCCCCGCTGCCGGGCGCCCCGTGCTGCCGCGATTTTCGCCGCTGATTGGGGCGGCACCGAGGGGCAGGCTGGCCAGTGCCCCCTCCATTTTGGTGCCCTTGCCGCCGCGGTTTTCGCCCCAACCTGCTTGCTCCGCTGCTGGTTGGGGCGGCACCGGGGGGCAGGCTGGCCAGCGCCCCCTCCATTTTGGCGCCCTAGGCAGTTGCCTAGTTCGCCTAAATGGTCGCACCGGCCCTGCACACACACCCAAATATAGTCCAGCCCCCCACCAGGTCTGAGGGATGGGACGGGTCCCCTGCTGAAAAAGTTTGCTGACCCCTGGCCTATGGGCTGGTTCCAGCCCATGAGCTTCCTAGAACCGGCCCACGGCCATTCTGTGGGTCAGCGTGGGGATTCCGTGCTTTCCCCTCCCGCTGTGCCATTCCCCCCCCCCCTTTGCGGGACCGACTTTGGGGTTGTAAGAGCGCCAGCCCCCTGAGAGGTCAGCTGGAGAGTGGACCGGACCGACCTCAAAAAACGTTGCCGACCCCTGCCCTAGGCTCTGTGGTTTAGACCACACTGCCACCCAGGCTGTAAGCCAGTACTGGGGATGAGCAGCCTTTCCCAGAGCCCAAAGGCATATTTTTTTCTTCCCAGGGAGGAAAAGACTACACCTCCCAGAATCCTTTGGGTCTGGAAGAAGCAAAGGGGCAGGACATCTCGAGAGGTGCCTGTTTCCTCCGGCCAGTCCCCATTTGTGTGGGTCTCTTGCAGGAGGCGTCCGGCCATCGCCATTTCTGGGGTGCAAAGAGGTTTTGCAGGGGAGGCTGAAGGTCCGAGCAGAAAGGAGTCTTTGCTGGCAGAGGCGCCCTTCGGAAGCAGCTCCACACGGGTGAGAGGGCACCGTCTGAACCCTGCGACACGTGAGTGCCGGTGAGGGGGCGGGAGCAGGAAAGGGCGGCGGGAAAAACAAGCCATTTTGGCTTTTCCCATTGCACAGATAAGTTTGCACGTTGCATGGGGTGAAAGAAGAGGAAGGAGATTCTCAAGAGCAGCAGAAGGAAATAAACTGTCGGGAAACCCGCCTTGGTCTGGTCTCTGTCATTTATGCTGCCGGTAAGCGCCTTCAAACTGCTCTCTCTCCGGGGTTTTTTTGGACTCCCTCCTGGGAACGGAACCCATTCCTTTATCGGGTCTAGGGGAGACCCTCTTATCTCATTGGGTGGAGGGGGTGTGTGCATGTAAAGAGACCTCTGGTTTCTGTGTGGCTGAAATGTATCTATGGCTTGTGTGTATTTCACTTCCTTACATTCATGCCCCACCGATCCTGCGAAGAACTCAAGGTAGTTTGCATAGTTCCCCATCTCCCCATTTCTTCCTCATAACAAACCCAGTGGGCTTCATGGCCGGGTGGGGATTTGAACCCAGGTCTCAGCACAGAACTCTAACCACTACACCAAATTGCCACACTGGACTAGCTGTGCTCCCTGGTATTAAACGGGTCCCCCCCCCCACCAGCCTCTCTCAGATAGATCACAAATTGGACCTGGGGGTATATGCTTTGCCAATGAGCTATGGCTGCTCTCCAATTCCCCCCCCCCACCTTATACTGCAAGCAGCAGAGCTTTCCAAACTTTCACAACACAGTAATTCAGTTTTGCATCATTTCATGACGCAGTAATTCAGTTTTTCTAACAAACTAGGGGTTAAACTAACCCCTTTCCTGCCCGGGGAAGAATGTGGGGAGCGTTTAAACGGCACACCTACACACTGCAGCCGACACACTAACGTGTTGCGATGTTAGTGGTGAAAGCTCCGGTATATAGCATTAAAAACTCACATTGAATATAAAAGATCTGAAGAAAGGACTTTTATGATTTGAAAATGGAGACGATGTATGCACTTTTTTGGTAACCCAACAAAATCTTTAATAAAAACAAACAAACATAAAAAAAAATAAGTTGCAAGTATCTGTGGGGAAGACTGAGATTCCCACTCCGCGCTTGCCACCAAAGGCGTTTCTTAGGTGCTGCAGTTTTTGCTGAGGGCATTTTGTCATTCCAGAGACCACTAACCCAGTGTTTTTCACCCTCTTCTGGGCAACGGAACACCTGTGTCCTGAAAAAAATCTCACGGCACAGCACCCACAGCGCGCGGATTTTTTTCCATGGGGGGGGGGCCGGCACAGTTTTTTTTCGGGCCTCCGAGGCCCAGCGCGGCTTCCCGCGCTGGGGAGGCCCGGCGGGGCTTTTCCCCGCGTCGGAGAGGCCCGGCGGAGCTTCTGCTCACGCCGGGAGGACTCCGACACAACTTTTTAAATCGGGCCTCCGAGGCCCAGCGCGGCTTCTTCCCACGCTGGGGAGGCCCGGCGGGGCTTTTCCCCGCGTCGGAGAGGCCCGCGGCACAGCAGCCGGTGTCTCGCGGCACACTAGTGTGCCACGGAACACCGGTTGGGAAACGCTGCACTAACCACCTATCTGTTTATTTCTCCAGGGTCGAAAGGGCCCTCCCTGTTGGACGTTGGCCGAAGAGCCTTGAGCAAGGGAGGCCATGCTGGAGAATGAGGGGAACGTGGCCTCTCTGGGTAAGGAGCCTCCGTCTCACTCCTTCCGGGACATTTTATTGTCACTCTTCTTTTGGGGTGGAGGGCCAGGTGGGGAGCAGGTTTGCTGCACAAGAGCTGCAAATGTACTTTTTTCTAAATGCTTTGCATTTTGATCCCGTTTCCCCCCTCCAAGGACCTCATGGTGGGGCACACGGGTCTCCCACTCATTTAATCCCTACAACAAGCGCTAGACAGACTGGGCCCCATATACCTTAGGAGCATCTAAAAGGTAAAGAGACCCTGGACCATCAGGTCCAGACTCTGGTGTTGCGGCACTCATCTCACTTTATAGGCCAAGGGAGCCAGCATACAGCTTCCAGGTCATGTGGCCAGCATGACTAAGCCGCTTCTGGTGCACCAGAGCAGCACACGGAAGCGCTGTTTATCTTCCCGCCGGAGCGGTACCTATTTATCTACTTGCAATTTGATGTGCTTTAGGACTGTTAGGTTGGCAGGAGCAGGGACCGAGCAACGGGAGCTCACCCCATCGTGGGGATTGGAACCGCCGACCTTCTGATCGGCAAGCCCTAGGCTCTGTGGTTTAGACCACAGCGGCACCTGCGTCCCGGGCATCTACACCCCACCAATTAGCCTGGACACTGAGGTACAGCTCTGAGGGTTCCCTCACCGTGAGAAGCGAAGTTCTACGGAAACAGGCAGGGGGCCTTCTTGGTAGTGGTGCCCGCCCTGTGGAACTCCCTCCCAGCAGATGTCAAGGAAATAAATAACTATATAACCTTCAGAAGCCCTGTATCAGGAAGTTTTTAATGTTGGACATTTTATTATGTTTTCATATGTGCTGCCCAGAGTGGATGGGGCGACCCAGCCAGATGGGTGGGGTTCAAATCATAAAATATTAGTAGTAGTAAGCTAGCATAGGTGTAGAGACTTTTGTTTGGCTGTAAGGTAGGATTCTGTACAAAATAGAAAATGTCAGATGGGCAGAGAATAATCATCATAATCAACAACAACATCGTCTCCGTGAGTTGGCTGGCCAAGAGAGCGAATGACTGGACCAATATTTCTCAATGAGTTTCATGGCTAAGGGAGGATTTGAACCCTGGTCTCTCAGGTTCTAGTCTGGCACTTTAACCACTGTGCTGCACTTTAGCTGTTAAAAATGAGTTTTCTGGCATGTGAGGGACTCCCACTGGCATAACAGCAACAGTCTGGAAGCGCCAACCAAGTCCCCTCCCTGGGTTCCTGACAGTGCAGCCCTGACCTCACCCCACCCTGCCGACTTCTTCAACCGTCCTCCCTCACCCTTCCGACACAGAGAGAAGGACCACCTTGCCCCACACAAACACGCAGCCCCCTCACCCAAGGTACTATTTAGTTATGGGTTCTCCTTCCCCAGAAATGCTTGAGAGCGCTTTGAATGAGCAGCCGTTGGGGATAGTTTGGACCATAAGGCTGAATTCTTCCTTTTCCTCACTTCTTCTTCCTTCTTCTCGCTTCTTTCCTGCATAGCCCTGCCGCTTCCCAAGACGAACCTCAACCCCAGCGCAGAGCAAGCGGAAGAGCCCAGGCCGCCACAATATCAGATCTCAGACGGAACAGGGGCTGCCATTTCGGACACCAGCTCAGGTGAGGCGGTTTGGGTGGGATGCTGAGTCCGTTCAGAGTTTCTCCTCCCTTTCTGAGAATTGGCAAGAAAAATGTTCTCTGTTATTTCATTCCTAGGGATGGTAAGGATCCTGTTGTTTTAAAGTTGCTTCTCCCACAGCCCTGGCCACCGTTTTTCCTTTCCCCACCCCTTCCTCTTGATTTCCTATTTTTTAAGAACATGAAAATTCAGAATCTCGACCTTCTCAGAATCCCAATACCCACTGGACCCTCCTCTCAGCAATCCTGGCCAACATTATATCTATGGACTGCGACTGCTTTGGTCTGTCCTGCATTTCCCAAGGTTCAGCTTCATGGGGGCCCTGCGTTTTCGCACAATGCGAGAGGGAGAGAAACCTCGCTTTTCCTTTTACACCTCTGCCCTGTCCTCCCTCCACTATCTTTGCTGTTCCTCCTCTAACAGCAAAGAGGGGACTAGAGAGCCTCTGAGGGCCATCCCTGTGTTGGTGGAGAGAGATTGCCCATTGGACAGTTTGCTCAGCAGCCTCTAATAAAAAATAAAAATAGCTCTTCCACTGGTTATACCATATGGAGTGGGGGGTGGGGAGAGAAGTAGTACGACCTCCGTCTCTCATGCATCATCTGGTCGACAATCTCACGTTGGATTCTGAGGCTACCTCTGCCAACTTCAAACCCCGATTCCGCTTTCTTCACTCTCTCAGCAGGTAACTTCAGGAGGAAACATTTCTGCCCAGAGTGTGGCCAATGCTTTGCCTTCAGATGGGCTCTTGCTAGACATCAGAGAATCCACACAGAGGAGAAGATCCAGGAAAACTCTGAGAGCGGGGAATGTTTGGGTCAGAGTTCAGAGCTTGCGAGCTATTCAGAAACCCCTAAGTCTTCGGAGTTCAGGAAGGTTCTTGCTCATCAGCCCATTGTACTGATCCACCGGAACGTCCATGCAGGAGGAGATAACTCATATCGATGCTTGGAGTGTGGGGAAGGTTTCTCCCAACTCTCAGATTTTGTGAAACATGAAAGAGGCCACATGGGAGAGAAACCCCGTAAATATGGCGAGAGTAGGATCGGGTTCCCCGAGAGATCACAGCTTCATGAACTCCGTAAAGTCCACACAGGAGAGAAGCCCCACAAATGCAGTGTGTGTGGGTTATGCTTTTCTTTTAGGTCACAACTTGTTACCCATCAGCGAACCCACACTGGAGAAAAACCCTATAAATGCTCGGAGTGTGGGAAATCATTTGCTCACAAGTCAGAATTTGTGGTCCATCAGAGACTGCACACAGGAGAAAGGCCCCATAAGTGCTTGGAGTGTGGCAAATGTTACACCACACAAAAAAATCTCAGGGGACACCAGAGAATCCACACAGGAGAGAAACCGTATGAGTGCACAGAGTGTGGGAAATGTTTTCATAGGAAAGGTGAGCTTCTGAGCCATCAGACTGTTCACACCGGGGAGAGGCCCTATAAATGTGCAGAGTGTGGGAAAAGCTTTATTGTACCAGCACAACTTGCAATCCACCAGAGAATCCATACAGGAGAGAAACCCTACAAATGCATGGAATGTTGCAAAGGCTTTTACCAGAAACAACAGCTCAAGGGGCATGAAAAAATCCACACTGGGGAGAAACCCTACAAATGCCCTGAGTGTGGCAAATCATTTCTTCACAAGTCAGTCTTTGTAATCCATCAGAGGCTCCACACAGGAGAGAAGCCCTATGAATGCTGGGAGTGTGGGAAATGTTTTCCTCAAAATGCACAGCTTTGGAGCCATCGTTTGGTTCACACAGGGGAGAAACGGTATAAATGTTTGGAATGTGGAAAAACATTTACTCAGAGTTCTGCACTTGTGGGCCATCAGAGAACCCACACAGGAGAAAGGCCCCATAAATGCCTGGAGTGTGGAAAATGTTTCCCCACAAAAGGAAGTCTCAGGCGACACCAGAGAATCCACACAGGAGAGAAGCCCTATGAATGTAGAGAGTGTGGGAAATGTTTTCATGAGAAAGCAGAGCTTCTGAGGCATCAGACCGTTCACACCGGAGAGAGGCCCCATAAATGTGAAGAGTGTGGGAAAAGCTTTATTTCAGCATCAGAACTTGTAATCCACCGGAGAATCCATACGGGAGAGAAACCCTACAAATGCATGGAGTGTGGGAGATGCTTTTCCCAGAAACAACACCTCAAGAGGCATGAAAAAATCCACACTGGGGAGAAACCCTACAAATGCATGGAGTGTGGCAAGTCATTTGCTCAAAAGTCAGTCCTTCAGATCCATCAGAGATTCCACACAGGAGTGAGGCCATATGAATGCAGAGAGTGCGGGAAATGTTTTTCTACTTCATCAGGCCTTACTAGTCATAGGAGAGTCCACACAGGAGAAAAGCCACATAAATGTTTAGACTGTGGAATGCTGTTTACTTTAGCACAAAGCCTTAGGGAGCACCAGAGAATACATACAGGAGAGAAACCTTACAAGTGCTTGCAGTGTGGGAAATGTTTTCCAAGGAAAGACACCCTTGTGATCCATCAGAGAACCCACACAGGAGAGAAACCCCACAAATGCATGGAGTGTGGAACATGTTTTACAAGGAAAGACACTCTTGTGATCCATCAGAGAACCCACACAGGAGAGAAACCTTACAACTGCTTGGAGTGTGGGAAAAGTTTTTCTCAGTCACCACATCTTCACAAACACCAGAAAGTCCACACAGGAGGAGATCTTCCCAATGTGTAGAGTGTGGGAAATGTTTTTCACAGAGTGGAAACCTTCAAAGACTCCTTGTGGAATAAAGAGCATATAAATGTTGGGAGTGAGTATGGAACATAGATGTTAGACTGCTAGAATAATATTTAGAATATACTGGACCCCATTACGTTTGTTTTAAAAAGGCTATCTAAGGCAGGGGTCAGCAAACTTTTTTAGCAGGGGGCCATTCCACTGTCCCTCAGACCTTGTGGTGACTATATTTTGAGGGGGGGATGAACGAATTCCTATGCCTCACAAATAATCCAGAGAAGCATTTTAAATAAAAGCACACATTATATTCATGTAAAAACACCAGGCAGGCCCCACAAATAACCCAGAGATGCATTTTAAATAAAAGGACACATCCTCCCCATGTAAAAACACACTGATTCCCAGACCGTCCATGGGCCGGATTTAGAAGGTGATTGGGCCAGATCCAGCTGGAAGGGAAGCTGGTTCCGCATCAGGGATCCCACACAGGAGAGAAACCACAAAAATGTTTGAGTGTGTGTATTGCCAGATATTTTCAGAAAGTGGTGTCTCCGGATCTTGATGTAATTGTCACTTTAAACATTTATATATGTATCCTATATTATAATCTTAAAGTGTCCCTGCGTCCACCTGCAATTTTCTGTGTGTCACGGAAGTAAATTCTGCGCATGGCACAGACGGACGCAGGGATTGGAGGGGGCGGAGAGGGGGGCGGGACGACGCAGAGACACTTCCGGCCGGGCGAAACTGCGCCGCCGCCATTGCTGTGTCCCTGCGTCCTCCCGCCGCCGCCTTTGCTTGCCTGCCGCCCGCAGGGAGATAGTTCGTTCCTCAGCGCGCGCGCACCCTGCTCCCGCGGTTCGAGCTGCCTCGGAGGGGGGGAATGGCGAGGGAGACCCGCGGCTTCGTGAGGGGAGCCTCGGCCCAGGACCTGAGGCGGCCGCTCTCCCCTCCCTTTCTCAAAAGCAGCCCTGAGGAAGGGCGAGCGCGCAGGACGACGACACGCCGGCCGGACCTCGCCGCCTCCTCCCTCGCACCGCCTGCAGCAAACAGGTCCGCCGACAATTCAGCAGCGCTGAAACTGGAGAAACGGCTCACGCCGCCTCGGCCGCGAAAATAAAAATCCCCAAACATAACCTAAACCCTCCCTTCTGAAGGCGAGCCGGCGCCTCCACCTCGGCCGGGCTTTTGAGCGGCTGCAGAGCCTGCAAAGCCGGGGGGGGGGGGAGAGAGAGAGGGCGCGCGGGAACTGCGCACCCCGCGGGGCACAGGAAGGGCCGAGCGAAGGACGGCAGCCCTGCCCCGCATGCACAGCCCAAATGGTCGCTGGAGGAGCCTGCAAAGCCGGGGGGGGGGGAGAGAGAGAGAGAGAGCGCGGGAACTGCGCACCCCGCGGGGCACCGGCGACGGCGAGCGAGTGCCACAGCGGGCGGAGAACAGCAGCGGCCGAGGGCAAGGGATCCCCGCGCGGGGACCACCGCAAGGGCAGCGGCCCCAAGCAGCAGCCCCAGTATAGCGATGGGCTCCCCAGAGCCCCCGAAGACAACATGCCCCTTCATAAAAACTTTCAGATCCCCAGGAAGAGCAAAGAAAAGAAAGGTGGTTCCCTCGCTGCGGTGGGTGAAGAGTATGAGGGAGGGAGGGAGGGAGGGAGGAAAGAAGGAAGGAAAGAAACAGGGAAGGAAGTATGGAAAAATGTAGTGAGGGAGGAAGGAAGGAAGAACAGAGGGAGGGAGGGAGGAAGGAAGGAAGGAACAGGAAAGGAAGAACGGAAGGAGGGAGGGAGAATAGAGGGAGGGAGGGAGGAAGGAAGGAAGGAAGGAAACATGGAAGGAAGAATTGAAAAATGTAGGGAGAGAAAGGAAGGAACAACAGAGGGAGGGAGGGAGGGAGAAACGGAAGGAAGAACGGAAAAATGGAGGGAGGGAGGAAGGAAGAACAGAAAGGGACGCAGGGAGGGAGGGACCACATATGTTCTAGAGCCCGTGGAACGAACTATCTCCCTGCGGGTGGCAGGCAAGCAAAGGTGGCGGCGGGAGGACGCAGGGACACAGCAATGGCGGCGGCGCAGTTTCGCCCAGCCGGAAGTGTCTCTGCGTCGTCCCGCCCCCCTCTCCGCCCCCCTCCAATCCCTGCGTCCGTCTGTGCCATGCGCAGAATTTACTTCCGTGACACACAGAAAATTGCAGGTGGACGCAGGGACACTTGAAGATTATAATATAGCAGCGTTTCTCAACGGGTGTTCCGCGGCACACTACTGTGCCGTGAGACATTGGCTGGTGTGCCGCGGCGCGTGGCGGCGGCTCCAGTGGGGGAAAGGGAGCGCAGAGGGCCACCGCCGAGAGGAGGCACCGCGGAGAGGCTGCCGGGCTCTGCCGTGCATGTGCAGGCTGGGAGCAGCCTCGCCGCGGGAAGCGCGCTAGGACCAGGGAGGGAGGGAGGTGTGTCACTCGGCGCGGCTGCTGCCGCTTCTGCTGCGCCTCCGCCGCCGCCTCCTCCTGCTCCTCGGCCGTCCCTTCCCCTTTCCACCCGCCGCCGTGAGGCAAATGAAGCTGAAAGCCTCACAGGGCGCCCGATGGCAAGGCGCGCGAGAGCCCGGCGTGGAAGTCGGCCGCTCAGAGGGCGCGCAGGGTGCCTGATGTTAAAGGCTCCCACGGCCAGCGTGGGTCCGGCGTGGAAGGCGGGCGCTGCATGGAAGGCGGCCGCTCACAGGGCGCGCAGGGCGGCTGATGTTAAAGCCTCCCGCGTGGAAGGCGAACGGCGCGCAGGGCGCCCGATGCAGGGCGGTTGAAGGCGGCCGCTCACAGGGTGCGCAGGGCGCCCGATGTTAAAGGCTCCCGCGGGTCCGGCGTGGCAGGCGAACGCCGCGCAGGGCGGCCGATGCAGGGCGCTGGAAGGCGGCCGCTCACAGCCGATGTTAAAGCCTCCCACGGCCGGCGTGGGTCCGGCGTGGAAGGCGGCTGCTCACAGGGCGCGCAGGGCGCCCGATGTTAAAGCCTCCCGCGGGTGTGCCGCGATATTTTTTTTCATGAGACAGGTGTGCCGTTGCCCCGAAAAGGTTGAGAAACACTGTAATATAGGATGTGTTGTATTGTGTTGGTCGGTGCAGCTCCACCTACTGGCCAGAAAGAATGTTGCAACGGATGGCAGTTGCTGGCAGTTGCTGGCAGAGGTATATGAGGGGAGAGAGTTTAGTGAGTGAGAAAACCTGAGAGAGTACTGTTACATGTTCTCCATCTGTGAGATAGCATCGTTGTTTTACCACACTTAATACTTGTCTTTCACACATTCAATACTTGTCTTTTACACTTAAAACTTGTCTTTATCACTTAATACTGGTCTTTACCAGATTTTTGTTTTTATTTTGTTCTGGACTGTTAATAAAGCAAAAGATTAAAAGACAGTCTCTCTTTTTGATCGAAGACAAGAAGGTTTAGCTGTATGTCGAACTACGTACGTCACCAGGCACTGTAGTAAGGACACAACAGGGCTGTTTAGTTCTCCAGGGTCGAAAGGGTTCTTCCTGCTGGACGTTGGCCGAAGAGCCTTAGGCAAGGGAGGCCATGCTGGAGAATGAGGAGAACGTGGCCTCTCTGGGTAAGGAGCCTCCTTCCTCACTGCAATAGTCTAAAGCAGTCCTTCCGGGACATTTTCTTGTCACTCTTCTTCTGGTGTGGAGGGGCAGGTGTGGAGCAGGTTTGTTGCACGAGAGCGGCAAATGTATTTTATTCCAAATGCCTTGCATTTTGATCCCATTTCCCCCCTCCAAGGAGCTCAAGGTGGGGCACATGGGTCTCCCCCTCATTCAATCCCCACAAGAAGCCCAAAACGGCCTTGGCCCCGTATATCTGAAGGAGCATCTCCACCCCATCATTTAGCCTGGACACAGGTCCAGCTCTGATGGTCTTCTGCCGGTTCCCTCACTGTGAGAAGCGAAGTTATAGGGAACCAGGCAGAGGGCCTTTTCTGTATTGGAGCCCGCCCTGTGGAATGCCCTACCTTCAGATGTCAAGGAAATAAATAACTGTATAACCTTTAGAAGACGTATGAAGGCAGCCTTGTATCAGGAAGATTTTAGTGTTTAGTCGCTTTATTATACTTTTACGCTGTAAGCTGCCCATATGTGAGGTAGGCTAGCCCTGAGAGGGAATGACTGGACCAATATTTCCCAATGATTTTCACGGCTGAGGCAGAATTTGAACCCAGGTCTCCCAGGTTCTAGTCTGGCACTTTAACCACTGTGCTGCACTTTAGCTGTGCAAAATGAGTTTGCTGGCATGTGAGGGACTCCCACTGGCATCACAGCAACAGTCTGGAAGCGCCAACCAAGTCCCCTCCCTGGGGTCCTGGCAGTGCAGCCCTGACCCCCCCCCCACCCTGCCGACTTCTTCAGCCGTCCTCCCTCACCCTTCCGACACAGAGCGAAGGACCACCTTGCCCCACACAAACACGCAGCCCCCTAACCCAAGGTACTGTTTAGTTATGGATTTTCCTTCTCTGGAAATGTTTGAGAAAGCTTTGGATGAGTGGCCGTTGGGGATAGTTTGGGCCATTAGGCCAAATGCTTCCTCCTTCTCACTTCTTCCTCCTCCTCCTCTTCTTCCTTCTTCTCACTTCTTTCCCGCATAGCACTGCCGCTTCCCAAGATGAACCTCAACCCCAGCGCAGAGCAAGCGGAAGAGCCCAGGCCGCCACAATATCAGAACTCAGCCGGAACAGGGGCTGCCATTTCGGACACCAGCTCAGGTGAGGCGGTTTCGGTGGGATGCTGAGTCCGTTCAGAGTTTCTCCTCTCTTTCTGAGAATTGGCAAGAAAAATGCTCTCTGTTACTTCATTAAAAAAGCTCTTCAACTGGTTATTCCTTTTGCAGTGGGTGTTGTGGGTGGGGGGAGAGAAGTGGTACGACCTCCGTCTCTCATGCATCATCTGGTCCAACCATCTCAGGTTGGATTCTGAGGCTACTTCTCTGCCATCTTCAAACCCTGATTCCGCTTTGTTCACTCTCTCAGCAGGTAACTTGAGGAGGAAACATTTCTGCCCAGAGTGTGGCCAATGCTTTGCCTTCAGATTGGCTCTTGCTAGACCCCAGAGTATCCACACAGGGGAGAAGATTCCGAAAAGTTATGAGAGCGGGGAATGTTTGGGTCAGAGTTCAGAGCTTGCGAGCCATTCAGAAACCCCTAAGTCTTTGGAGTTCAGGAAGGTTCTTGCTCATCAGCCCATTGTACTGATCCAAAGGAACATCCATGCAGGAGGAGATAACTCATATTGCTGCTTGGAGTGTGGTGAAGGTTTCTCCCAACTCTCAGATTTTGTGAAACATGAAGGAGGCCACACGGGAGAGAAACCCCGTAAATATGGCAAGAGTAGGATTGGGTTCCCCAAGAGATCACAGCTTCATGGACTCCGTAAAGTCCACACATGAGAGAAGCCCCATAAATGCAGTGTCTGTGGGTTATGTTTTTCTGTTAGGTCACAACTTGTTACCCATCAGCAGACCCACACTGGAGAAAAACCCTATAAATGCCTGGAATGTGGGAAATCATTTGCTCAAAAGTCAGAATTTGTGGTCCATCAGAGACTCCATACAGGAGAAAGGCCCCATAAGTGCTTGGAGTGTGGCAAATGTTACACCACACAAAAAAGTCTCAGGGGACACCAGAGAATCCACACAGGAGAGAAACCGTATGAGTGCACAGAGTGTGGGAAATGTTTTCATAGGAAAGGTGACCTTCTGCGACATCAGACTGTTCACACAGGAGAGAGGCCCCATAAATGTGCAGGGTGTGGGAAAAGTTTTATTGTACCAGCACAACTTGCAATCCACCAGAGAATCCATACAGGAGAGAAACCCTACAAATGCGTGGAGTGTGGAAAATGCTTTTACCAGAAATGACAGCTCAAGGGGCATGAAAAAATCCACACTGGGGAGAAACCCTACAAATGCCCGGAGTGTGGCAAATCATTTGCTCACAAGTCAGTCCTTGTGGTCCATCAGAGGCTCCACACGGGAGAGAAGCCCTATGAATGCTGGGAGTGTGGGAAATGTTTTACTCAAAACGCAGAGCTTTGGACCCATCGTTTGGTTCACACAGGGGAGAAACGGTATAAATGCTTTGAATGTGGAAAAAAAATTTACTCAGCGTTCCGGCCTTGTGAGACACCAGAGATGCCACACAGGAGAAAGGCCCCATAGGTGTCTGGAGTGTGGCAAATGTTTCCTCACAAAAGGAAGTCTCAGGCGACACCAGAGAATCCACACAGGAGAGAAACCCCATGAATGTAGAGAGTGTGGGAAATGTTTTCATGAGAAAGCAGACCTTCTGAGCCATCAGACTGTTCACACCGGAGAGAGGCCCCATAAATGTGAAGAGTGTGGGAAAAGCTTTATTTCAGCATCACATCTTGCAATCCACCAGAGAATCCATACGGGAGAGAAACCCTACAAATGCATGGGGTGTGGAAAATGCTTCTCCCAGAAACAACACCTCAAGGGGCATGAAAAAATCCACACTGGGGAGAAACCCTACAAATGCATGGAGTGTGGCAAGTCATTTGCTCAAAAGTCAGTCCTTCAGATCCATCAGAGAATCCACACAGGAGTGAGGCCATATGCATGTGGAGAGTGTGGGAAATGTTTTTCTACTTCATCAGGCCTTACTAGTCATAGGAGAGTCCACACAGGAGAAAAGCCACATAAATGTTTAGACTGTGGAATGTTGTTTACTTTAGCACAAAGCCTTAGGGGGCACCAGAGAATACATACAGGAGAGAAACCCCACAAATGCTTGGAGTGTGGGAAATGTTTTCCAAGGAAAGACACCCTTGTGACCCATCAGAGAACCCACACAGGGGAGAAACCCCACAAATGCATGGAGTGTGGGAAATACTTTGCTAATAAATCAGTGCTTAACATGCATCAAAGGATCCACACAGGAGAGAAACCTTACAAGTGCTTGATTTGTGGGAAATCATTTTCTCAGAAGTCATGCCTTGTGAGCCATCAGAGGATCCAGACAGGAGAGACACCTCACAAATGCTTGGAGTGTGGGAAATGTTTTTCTCAGTCACCACATCTTCACAGACATCAGAAAGTCCACACAGGAGGAGATCTTCCCAATGTGTAGAGTGTGGAGAATGTTTTTCACAGAGTGGAAACCTTCAAAGACTCCATGTGGAATAAAGAGCATATAAAGGTTGGGAGTGGGGGGAATGTTTTGATCAGCGGTCAGCCCTTGTGGCACACCAGTGTGTCCACACAAAAAGCAGGACGTACAGATGTCAGGAGTGTGGGAAATGCTTTGTAAGGAAATGAATGTTTAACAACGCTGGAGATTCCACAAAGGAAATACAAGGCAAGTGTCTGAAGTGTGGGAAATGGTTTGCTGCTCGTTCGGACCTTCAAAGGCACCAGAGAATCCACAAAAAATGGAAACCCCATTAATGTTTCGAGTGTGGGAAATGTTTGGCCAGGAAGGGGCAGGCTTGTGCCGCATCAAGGAGCCCACACAGGAGAGAAACCACAAAAATGGTTTGAATGTGTGTATTGCCAGATATTTTCAGAAAGTTTGGGGTTTCCCACCTTCCCCCCCCCCCCTTACACTGTTTCTATTTCTCTTTTTCTCTTTTATTTATGTCTCACCACGTTTGGTGCACAAATAATTATCTACTTTTTGAACTTTCAATAAAGTTCCTTTTTTTAAAGTTAGACTGCTTATTTGGCTTTTCTTGGTTTGCTTAAATTAATAAAAGCTGCTTCCTGTTCCTTTGTTGCCACCAAAGAGTACCGGTATATTGAGGTGGAGAATTCAAAAACCAGAGCACTACTAACATACTAAGTACTGTACGCTGAAGTTCGAATTTCAAAGCACCATAAAGCAAATGTACATTTTCCATTTCGCTCATGGTATTCCTTTTACTGATATTTTTACCATTCTGCTTTGAGGTTGGTTTGTTTTTTGAATGGTCCAGCGGTGGACAACTTTCAGTAAAGTAATAAAGAAATAAGATCTCCTTGGTTTTGAAAAGTGCCAAATTCTCCTGGTGACAACCTCAATGGGGCTTAAGGCGATTTTACACTGGAAGTGAGTGAGGTCCAGCATCTACCTCTTTCGCCTCTTGTGAACTGAGAGGGGATTGCAGAGAAAGCAGCGTTTGGCCAGATGCAGCATCCAAAATACTCTTATTTCTAGCCCCGCTATTAAAAATGTGTTGGGTGAGTCTTGGCCAGAAGGCATGACACCACTGTATGCATTCTCCATATCTTGCCTTTTCTCCAAGGGGCTCATGGCGGCCTCTGGTGCTCTCCGCTTTCATAGCTACCATCACAACAACCCTGAGAGGTGGGTCAGCTTGAGAGGCCGCCAACAGCCACAGGTCGCTCCCTGATCAGTACTTTTAGTTTAGATGGGGGCATAAGACTCTTAATCTCAGGGTTATGGGTTCAAGCCCCTCGTGAGGCAAAAGAGTGCTGCGTTGCCGGGGGTTGGACTGGATGACCCTCAGGGTCCCTTCCAACTCTTAGAATCCAACAGCGTTGACATGCAAGTTTGTTTCATCTTCTCATTCTTTTTGCCGAGAACCACTGTGAGGTGTTAGGTAGTACAGAGAAGTGTGCCAGTAAGTGAGAAAGGAAAAATAAAAATAAATAAGCACCCTTCCCTTGAGCCCAAAGGCACTTTTTCTCCCTCAGAGAGGAACAGACTACAAATCCCAGAATCCTTTGGGCCTGGGCAAAGGGAAGAAGCGAATGACTGGGACATCCCGGGCTGCCTGTTTCCTCTGGCCAGCCCCCATTTTTGTGGGTCTTTTGCAGGAGGCGTCCGGCCATCGCCATCTCTGGGGTGCAAAGAGGTTTTGCAGGGGAGGCTGAAGGTCCGAGGAGGAGGGACTCTTTTCCGGCAGAGGCGCCCTTCGGAAGCAGCTCTACACGGGTGAGAGGGCACCGTCTGAACCCTGCAACCCGTGAATGCCGGTGAGGGGGGCGGGGCAGGAAAGGGCGGCGGGAGAAATAAGCCATTTTGAATTTTCCGATTGCACAGATAAGTTTGCACGTTGCATCGGGGAGGAAGGGGAGATTTTCGAGAGCAGAGGAAGGGAACTCTTTCACTTGTTTATTCCTATTTGAAAGCTTTGAAATGAATTGGTAAAATGTAAAATTTTGTAAACCAGAGAAATATGAATATGAAACGCAGTAATAGCAGATGATAAATACGCAGCAGGAATGGAGTGCAGGAAACCACTTAAGCAAAATGGTATTAATTTGTATAAAGCCTATAAAAATAATTGACAAAAAATGAAATGGAATCTTTGTGGTAGATTGTTCATATTTTTAATTGAAAAATCTGGACATTAAGAAAAAATCAGGGAAAATTATAACCCCATTACAGTAAAAGAAACAAAGTCTGCAATTGGAGTATCCCCTTGAATATTTTAAAGTGCTCCAAAATGCCCTGTATATCATGGGGATGGGGGAGGACTCTCAGCTCCAGGGGCCAAATGGGGGTCTAGCTGGACTCTGCATCCCCCCCACCCATGTCAGCCCCATCTCCCTAGGGTGCTTCAGTCCTGCTCTAAGTTGGGTGCTTTTGCCTGGCTAGAATATTCCATTGATTATTCCCCTGACCTGCTTGGATGGACGGGTGTGTGCATGTAAATAGACCTCTAGTTTCTGTGTGGCTGGAATGTATCCACAGCTTGCGTTCATTTTCATACATTCCTTACATTCATACCCCACCGATCCTGCGAAGAACTCAAGGTAGTTTGCATAGTTCCCCATCTCCCCATTTCTTCCTCACAACAACCCTGTGAGGGAGGCGATGCTGAGAGACAGTGACCGGCCCAGGGTCACCCAGTGGGCTTCATGGCCGGGTGGGGATTTGAACCCAAGTCTCAGCACAGAACTCTAACCAGTACACCAGATTGCCACTCTGGACTAGCTGTGCTCCCTGGTATTAAACGGGGGTCTTTTCCCAGCCTCTCTTAGATCACAAATTCGACTTGGGGATATATGCTCTGCCAATGAGCTATGGCTGCTCTCCAATCTCTTTTTTATTATTTATTTATTTAATTTTAAATATTACAAATTCTTTTAAAATACAAGCGTAACTAATTTCTCATACCGTTGACTTCCTATCCACCCTCTCATGGTGTTTTTTTATTTCTTTACAAAGCTGCAATGTTACTTATATTATATCCATTCTGGACTTAACCATCCAGAGTCCTTTTCCTTTTTAAATTATTATTAACTCTAAATTGTTAAACTACAAATTCTCATCTGCTGCTATGCTTCAAATCCTGCCTATGTTCTAACATAACCATGATATTATTATTTTTCAAGTATTCCACAAAATATTTTCATTCTTCTAGAATCTTATTTTCTCATTTTGTTCTCCAACTTATTTTCTCATTTTGTCCTCTTCAGCTATCTCTTGCACTCTATGAAGCTGCCTTAAGCATGTGACACTAAGACGAGAACGGCCATAGCTGAAGGGCAGGATCCGTCCCTTCAAGGCAGAGCTTCCTGGGCTCAGTCCCGTCATTTCCCGTGAACAGAATCAAGTTGCAGGCATCTATGGAGAAGACTGAATTCATATGGCTGAATTGACTCAACAACCCTCCCCACCCCCCAAAAAACTCACTGCAGCCAATGGAAGGCAAACAGCCATATGCTGGGGGCCCCAATCTTAGGAAACCCAAAAGTAAAAAACAGAACTCCCCAAAATTTAGCTTTTTAAAAAACAAACCCCAAAGTTTTCGAGATCATTTTTTCATAAATATGCAAAAAGCCAGCGATTTTTCAATCAAACATTTCGCGCTGTCAATGAAAACTGATAAATGAATCGAAAAATAACCTACCCACGTGACACTGAAACAAAAACCTTTCACATCCACTATGTAAAGGAATGAAAGTCTACTTCCCCCCCCTTCTCTCCCCCCCCCCACAACCTTATACTGCATGCAGCAGAGCTTCCCAAACATTTCATGTTGGTGACACACTTTTTAGACATGCATCATTTCCAAACACAGTAATTCAGTTTTGCATCATTTCGTGACACAATAATACAGTTTTTCTAGCAAACCAGAGGTTAAACTAACCCCTTTCTAGCCCCGGGAGGAACATGGGGATCATTTAAACGACACACCTACACACTGCAGCCGACACTCTAACGTATTACAACAAACAGTTTGGAAAGCTCCAGTGTAGAGCGTTAAAATCTCACATCTATATATATATATAAATGTTCCCATTGCGTGTGCGGCGGACACCACCGTGCTCCGTAACCGCTGGACCAAATCGCATCAAATTTAGGACACAGCGTACCATGACCATCAAGGAAGGATCTGGCATAATAAAAATTCAAACAAACCACACCTATCATACCTAAAATATAGAATAAAGGCAAAAAAATTTGGTGCACATATTATATGTCACCATCAGCTTCCAATAGAAAGGCTCATTGCAGGACAGTGTCATATCTCAATAGACTCTTCAGGCCAGGGCCGCAAGGATGTCTGGGAAATAGAGTTCAAAGAAGCGATGGCCTGCCTCTTTCCCTGATAGTCGACTTGGCTTTTAATAGCCGCAAGGCACGCTGGGAAATGGAGGCCGCCGCCTCCCACAGTTAACTAGGCCGGACCCGCAAGGTGTTGTAAGAATATCAAGGTCTTATCGATATATATAATAATTGTTCATAAGTGTGCCAAGCAAAACAACGCCACATGTCTGAAGACAGGCCACAGGCCTGTCTCCCATTTTCACTGTTTCTCTGCAAGGAAGGAGCGGGTGATTGTCTCAGTGGCTTCCTGATACCTGGGTGCCAGAAAAAAGGGTGTGATTAACTTGGCTGGGATACAGGGAAATGTAAATATCTCTTTTGTCAAAGGCACGCTGGGAAATGGAGGCCTCGGCCTCTCGCAGTTAACTAGGCCGGACCCGCAAGGCATGCTGGGAAATGGAGTCACAGCACCCTGTGGGTGAACTAAGCTCTTTCGCCCAAACTGCAAGGCATGCTGGGAAACGGTGGGCTTATTATCCCAACCAACTCAAGGCAATCTGGGAAATGGAATCAAATCCTCTCTGTAGAGGGTTACTAGCACTTTTCCCCTTGAAAAGGCCACAGGCAAGGCACGCCGGGAAATGGCCACCATGATCGTCCCTCAGTGATCTCCCGATGTGTGTTTTTTATCTGTGCGTTTCCATAGTGCTCTTCCCTCAGACGGCGTCAGAGGCCTCCTTCCTTGGCTTTTTCTGCCACAGGCCGCGATAGGACACCTGTGCACGTGCAAAGTGCACACAACGCCGGTGGGGGTAGGTGGGGGTTTATTTTGGCTGCGGCTGCTACTGATGGTAATAAGCATAAAATCAGCCACAGCAAGGCGTGGCCGGGCCCACTAGTTGAATATAAAATATCTGAAGAAAGGACTTATGATTTGAAATGATTTGAAAACGCAGACGATGTATGCACTTTTTTGTAACCCAACAACATCTTTAATAAAAACCCAGAAAGTATGAAGTTGCAAGGATCTATGGGGAAGACGGAAATTCCCACTCTGCGCTTGCCACCAAAGGCGTTCCTGAGGTGCTGCAGTTTTTGCTAAGGGCGTTTTGTCATTCCAGAGACCACCAACCTTTGAGGACGTTTCTGTTTATTTCACCAGATTCGAAAGGGTTCTTCCTGCTGGACGTTAGCCAAAGAGCAAGGGGAGGCCATGCTGGAGAATGAGGGGAACGTGGCCTCTCTGGGTAAGGAGCTTCCTTCATCCTACAAGAGTCTGAAGCAGTCCTTCCGGGACATTTTCTTGTCACTCTTCTTTTGGGGGGTAGGGGTAGGTGGGGAGCAGGTTTGTTGCACAAGAGCTGCAAATGTACTTTATTCCAAATGCCTTGCATTTTTATCCCACCTTTTTTCCCCACCAAGGAGCTCAAGGTGGGGCACATGGGTCTCCCCCTCATTTAATCCCCACAAGCCCTAGACAGCCTGGGCCCCATATACCTAAGGAGCATCTACACCCCATCATTTAGCCTGGACACAGGTTCTGCCAGTTCCCTCACTGTGAGAAGCAAAGCTATAGGGAACCAGGCAAGGGGGCCCTCTCTGTAGTGATGCCCGCCCTGTGGAACACCCTCCCAGCAGATGTCAAGGAAATAAATAACTATATAACCTTCAGAAGCCCTGTATCAGGAAGTTTTTAATGTTTGACATTTTATTATGTTTTTATATGTGCTGCCCAGAGTGGATGGGGAGACCCAGCCAGATGGGGGGGTTCAAATCATAAAGTATTAGTAGTAGTAAGCTAGCATAGGTGTAGAGACTTTTGTATGGCTGCAAGGTAGGATTCTGTACAAAATGGAAAATGTCAGATGGGCAGAGAATAATCATCATAATCAACAACAACATCGTCTCCGTGAGTTGGCTAGCCCAGAGAGCGAAAGACTGGAGCAGTATTTCCCAATGAGTTTCATGGCTGAGGGAGGATTTGAACCCTGGTCTCCCAGGTTCTAGTCTGGCACTTTAAGCGCTGTGCTGCACTTTAGCTGTGCAAAATAGGTTTGCTGGCATGTGAGGGACTCCCACCTGCACAACAGCAACAGTTTGGAAGCGCCAACCAAGTCCTCTCCCTGGGGTCCTGGCCGTGCAGTCCCGACCCCCCACCCCGCAGACACCTTCAGCCGTCCTCCCTCACCCTTCCAACACAGAGCGAAGGATCACCTTGCCCCACACAAACGCGCAGCCCCCTAACCCAATGTACTATTTAGTTATGGGTTCTCCTTCCCCAGAAATGTTTGAGAGAGCTTTGGATGAGCGGCCGTTGGGGATAGTTTGGGCCATAAGGCTGAATGCTTCCTCCTTCTCACTTCTTCCTCTTCTTCCTTCTTCTTCTTCCTCCTTCTTTTTACTTCTTTCCTGCATAGCACTGCCACTTCCCCAGACGAGCCTCGTCCCCAGCGCAGAGAAAGCGGAAGAGCCCAGGCCGCCACAATATCAGATCTCAGACGGAACAGGGGCTGCCATTTCGGACACCAGCTCAGGTGAGGCGGTTTGGGTGGGATGCAGAGTCCGTTCAGAGTTTCTCCTCCCTTGATGAGAATTGGTAGGAAAAATGTTCTCTGTTACTTCATTCCTAGGGATGGTAAGGATCTTCTCCCACAGACCTGGCCACCGTTCTTCCTTTCCCCACACCTTTCCTTCTTCCTGGAATTAGGCTTTTTAAGAACATGAAAAGTCAGAATCTTGACCTTCTCATAATCCCTGCTTTGGTCCGTCCTGCATTTCCCAAGGTTCAGCTTCATGGGGGCCCCTTGCGTTTTCGCATGATGCAAGAGGGAGAGAAACCTCACTTTTCCTTTTACACCTCTGCCCTGTCCTCCCTCCACCATCTTAGCTGTTCCTCCTCTAACTCTGCCCTCGAGGAGGGGGAGAAGAAAGTGGGGAATGGGAGCAAACAGGCAAATGCGAGGATGGTGATCTTCAAGCTTTCTAGCTCCATGGGCACATTTAAAGCATGTCCTGTGGGCACCACCCATTCCGGTCATTTCTCCCTGGACTGAGATGAGAAAAGAGAGAGAGAGAGAGACATGGGCATCATTGTTCTAAGGGATCTGGGCGGAAGTCTGAACAAGGAGAATTTCTCTTGAGCCTCGAAAAGGACCTAGAGCTGAAAGAAGTGGGGAAGAGTGTCCCTCTTCCAGCTTCCTCCTGCAGCTGTGTGTCGTTTTCAAGGGAGACGGAGGTAGCAGGCCTTGCTGCCTTAGGACCAAGGGGGCGGGGGGGGCAACTGGCTAGTAGGTTTGAAACGGCTCTAATTTTGGTTCCTCTGTTTCATTTCTGTCAGGTTGGTGTTGGTTAAATCTTTAGTTGGTGCTTGCGGTTATTTTTATTTGGGTATAACTGTTTATTATAGTTGCTATTATTGTTATTATTATCACTATTTATTGGTTTTTTTGTTGGTTGTATAGGATATCTTTTTTAAAAAAATTTGATGTTTTATTGTGTTTTATATCTTGCAAGCCACCCAAAGAAAGTGGCCGGGGAAACCCAGCCAGATGGGTGGAATATACTGTAAATATAAATTTATTATTATTATTATTATTATTATTATTATTATTATTATTATTAGGGAGAGGAGGCTAGAGAGCCCCTGAGGGTGCAAGAGCCATCCCTGTGTTGGTGGAAGGAGACAGCTCATTGGACAGTTTGCTCAGCAGCCTCTCATCGAAAAAATAAATTAAAAATAGCTCTTCCACTGGTTATACCTTATGCAGTGGGTGGGGTGGGCTGGGGGAGAAGTGGTACGACCTCTGTCTCTCATGCATCATCTGGTCGAACCATCTCAGGTTGGATTCTGAGGCTACTTCTCTGCCATCTTCAAACCCTGATTCCGCTTTGTTCACTCTCTCAGCAGGAAACTCGAGGAGGAAACATTTCTGCCCAGAGTGTGGCCAATGCTTTGCCTTCAGATTGGCTCTTGCTAGACACCAGAGAATCCACACAGGGGAGAAGATTCTGGAAAGTTCTGAGAGCGGGGAATGTTTGGGTCAGAGTTCAGAGCTTGTGAGCCATTCAGAAACCCCTAAGTCTTCGGAGTTCAGGAAGGTTCTTACTCATCAGCCCATTGTACTGATCCACCGGAACGTCCATGCAGAAGGAGATAACTCATATCGCTGCTTGGAGTGTGGGGAAGGTTTCTCCCAACTCTCAGATTTTGTGAAACATGAAAGCGGCCACACGGGAAAGAAGCCCCACGAATGCAGTGTGTGTGGGTTATGTTTTTCTATTAGGTCACAATTTGTTACCCATCAGCAAACCCACACTGGAGGAAAACAGTATAAATGCCCAGAGTGTGGGAAATCATTTGCTCAAAAGTCAGTCCTTGTGGTCCATCAGAGACTCCACACAGGAGAAAGGCCCCATAAGTGCTTGGAGTGTGGCAAATGTTACACCACACAAAAAATTCTCAGGGGACACGAGAGAATTCACACAGGAGAAAAACCGTATGAGTGCACAGAGTGTGGGAAATGTTTTCATAGGAAAGGTGAGCTTCTGAGACATCAGACTGGTCACACCGGGGAGAGGCCCCATAAATGTTCAGAGTGTGGGAAAAGTTTTATTGTACCAGCACAACTTGCAACCCACCAGAGAATCCATACGGGAGAGAAACCGTTTGAATGCGTGGAGTGTGGAATATGCTTTTCCCGGAAACAACAGCTCAAGTTGCATGAAAAAATCCACACTGGGGAGAAACCCTACAAATGCCCGGAGTGTGGCAAATCATTTGTTCAAAAGTCAGGCCTTCTAATCCATCAGAGACTCCACACGGGAGAGAAGCCCTATGAATGCTGGGAGTGTGGGAAATGTTTTCCTCAAAATGCACAGCTTTGGCTCCATCGTTTGGGTCACACAGGGGAGAAACGGTATAAATGCTTTGAATGTGGAAAAAAGTTTACTCAGCGTTCCGGCCTTGTGAGACACCAGAGATGCCACACAGGAGAAAGGCCCCATAAGTGCCTGGAGTGTGGCAAATGTTTCCCCACAAAAGGAAATCTCAGGCGACACCAAAGAATCCACACAGGAGAGAAGCCCTATGAATGTAGAGAGTGTGGGAAATGTTTTTATGATAATGATTACCTTCTGAGGCATCAGACTCTTCACACTGGAGAGAGGCCCCATAAATGTGAAGAGTGTGGGAAAAGCTGTATTTCAGCATCAGAACTTGTAATCCACCGGAGAATCCATACGGGAGAGAAACCCTACAAATGTAAGGAGTGTGGGAGATGCTTTTCCCAGAAACAACACCTCAAGGGGCATGAAAAAATCCACACTGGGGAGAAACCCTACAAATGCATGGAGTGTGGCAAGTCATTTGCTCAAAAGTCAGTCCTTCAGATCCATCAGAGAATCCACACAGGAGTGAGGCCATATGCATGTGGAGAGTGTGGGAAATGTTTTTCTACTTCATTTGGCCTTACTAGTCATAGGAGAGTCCACACAGGAGAAAAGCCACATAAATGTTTAGACTGTGGAATGTTGTTTACTTTAGCACAAAGCCTTAGGAAGCACCAGAGAATCCACACAGGAGAGAAACCCCACAAATGCTTGGAGTGTGGGAAAAGTTTTGCAAGGAAAGACACCCTTGTGATCCATCAGAGAACCCACACAGGAGAGAAACCCTATAAATGCTCGGAGTGTGGGAAATACTTTGCTAATAAATCAGTGCTTAACATGCATCAAAAGATCCACACAGGAGAGAAACCTTACAAGTGCTTGAGGTGTGCGAAATCATTTTCTCAGAAGTCATGCCTTGTGAGCCATCAGTGGATCCACACAGGAGAGAAAGCTCATAAGTGCTTGGAGTGTGGGAAATGTTTTTCTCAGTCAGCACATCTTCGCAGACACCAGAAAGTCCACACAGGAGGAGAGCTTCCCAATGTGTAGAGTGTGGAGAATGTTTTTCACAGAGTGGAAACCTTCAAAGACTCCATGTGGAATAAAGAGCATATAAAGGTTGGGGGTGCGGGGAATGTTTTGATCAGGGGTCAGCCCTTGTGGCACACCAGAGTGTCCACACAAAAAGGAGGACGTACAGTGGTACCTCTGGTTGCGTACTTAATTCGTTCTGGGGGTCCGTTCTTAACCTGAAACTGTTCTTAACCACTTTAGCTTATGGGGCCTCCCTCTCCCGCTGCACCGCCAGAGCACAATTTCTGTTCTGATCCAGAAGCAAAGTTCTTAACCTGAAGCGTTATTTCTGGGTTAGCAGAGTCTGTAACTTGAAGCGTATGTAACCCGAGGTACCACTGTATAGATATCAGACATTTGGGAAATGCTTTGTAAAGAAATTAATCTTTTATCAACATTGGCGATTCCACAAAGGAAATACAAGGGTAGTGTCTCGAGTGTGGGAAATGGTTTGCTGCTCATTCGGACCTTCAAAGGCAGCAGAGAATCCACAAAAAATGTATACCCCATTAATGTTTCGAGTGTGGGCCATGTTTGGCCTGGAAGGGGGCAGGCTGGGGCTGCATCAGGGAGCCCACACAGGAGAGAAACCACAAAAATGCTTTGAGTGTGTGTGTTGCCAAATATTTTCAGAAAGTGGTGTCTCCTGATCTTGATGTAATTGTCACTTTAAATCTTTATATATTTATCTATACATATAATGAGGGCTTCTGCATAGATCTACCTGTATAATGAGAACTTGGCATCAACCAGAGGTCTAGGCAGCTGGCCTGATAAGGAGTCAACTAGCGGACAGGCCTGTCTTGACCCAGCCATGGAACTGGCAATTAGACATAGACTTTGGCTCACCGCTAGGAACAGAGGGAGTAACTTTGGTCTTTGCCAACCCTGGAGATCAGGGAGGATGGCAACAGAACTTAAAGAGCCCCCTGCTCTTAGATCATGTTTAAAAGCCTCTTTATAAGGGCTCAGCGACAGTAGCTCTCTGAGTCCCTCATTCGAGTTCTGCCAGGGAACGACGACATTGGCTCTATCGAGGGAAGGGAAGGATCTCCTGCTCATGAGGTCTCTGCAACAAATGAGATGAACCATGAACTTCACTTTTGCAATTATCTCCAAAATATCCTTTTGATCTTGTATCTTAAGTGCCACTCATTACAGTTGTCCTATAACTGACATTATCAACAGAACTTTACTGAACAACCTTACATTTACTGAGCAAAATATCCTCTTCAGTTATATACCCAGCACATGGAACCTTACAAAAGGGCGATATGAGTGGACTCTCCGTGGCCTGACCGCAGCAAAAGGACGGATACTGATGAATTGGAAAAATAAAAATGCGGCTCCCTTCTATGGTTGGATTGGAGACTTCTACAAATTCGCAACATATAAACAACTTGCATATAAATGCAGACTTGCCATGGACAAGTTCAATGATATTTTGGATCCATTTTTGCATATATTGTAATAGGTTAAGGTCTGGTGAAGTACAATAACAAGCTTGTAAAATATACAGTTTGGGGTTTCCCCTCTTCCCCCCCCCTACATGTTTTCTATTTCTCTTTTTCTCTTTTATTTACATGTCATCATGTTTAGTGCACATATACCGGTAATTGTGTACTTTTTGAACTTCCAATAAAGTAATTTTTTTAAAAAAAAAAAAATTAGACTGCTTATTTGGCTTCTCTTGCTTTGCTTAAATTAATAAAAGCTTCTTCCTGTTCCTTCATCGCCACCAAAGAGTACCGTTACATTGAGGTGGAGAATTCAGAAATGTTTTAAGCCATGAGCAAAATATTCCCTCCGCTCCTCATCTCCAAAACAACATATTTTTTGTCATGGAGGACAAGAAGCCTCCCAAAATCCTTGGAATGTGAAAAATCCTACTTCCTCCCCCCTTTAAAAAATTTCATTTATTGAAAATCAAAGTAGTGCATACAAAAAACTCCAAGTCAGAAAAACACTGTCAGAGAATTCAGCCTGATGCAATCTCACTTTATGCAAAATAATAAAGAGAAAAAGAAAAAAAATTAAAGGAAGGGAATAAAAAACTAATGAGTAAGACTACTAACATACTAAGTACGGTACGTTGAATTTCGAATTTCAAAGCATCATAAAGTAAATGTACATTTTCCATTTCGCTCATGGTATTACTTTTACTGATATTTTTACCGTTATGTTTTGAGGTTGGTTTGTTTTTTGAATGGTCCAGCGGAGGACAACTTTCAGTAAATAATAAATAAACGAATAAGATCTCCTTGGTTTTGAAACGTGCCAAATTCTCCTGGTGACAACCTCGATGGGGCTTTAGGCAATTTTACACTGGAAGTGAGTGAGGTTGTCCAGCATCTCCCTCTTTCGCCTCCTGCTCTCTTGCAAACTGAGAGGGGATTGCAGAGAAAGCATCCTTTGGCCAGATGCAGCAGCCAAAATACTCTTATTTCTAGCCCCGCTCCTAAAAATGTGTTGGGTGAGCCTTAGTCAGAAGGCATGACACCACTGTATGCATTCTCCCTATCTTGCCTTTTCTCCAAAAGGGGCTCATGGCGGCCTCTGGTGCTCTCCGCTTTCATAGCTACCATCACAACAACCCTGTGAGGTGGGTCAGCTTGAGAGGCCGCCAACAGCCACAGGTCGCTCCCTGATCAGTACTTTTGGTTTAGATGGGAGCATGAGACTCTTAATCTCAGGGTCACGGGTTCGAGCACCACGTTGCCGGGGGTTGGACTGGATGACCCTCGGGGTCCCTTCCAACTCTAGAATCCAACCATGTTGACATGCAAGTTTGCTTTGCCTTCTCATTCTTTTTGCCGGGCAGCAATACTTTACTGGTGTGCCAGTAAGTGAGTAAATAGAAAGGAAAAATAAAATTAAATGAGCACTCTTCCCCAGAGCCCAAAGGCACTTTTTTTCCCCTCAGAAAGGAACAGACTACAAATCCCAGAATCCTTTGGGCCTGGGAAAAGGGAAGAAGCGAAGGACTGGGACATCCCGGGCTGCCTGTTCCCTCTGGCCAGCCCCCATTTTTGTGGGTCTTTTGCAGGTGGCGTCCGGCCATCGCCATCTCTGGGGTGCAAAGAGGTTTTGCAGGGGAGGTTGAAGGTCCGAGCAGAAAGGAGTCTTTGCTGGCAGAGGCGCCCTTCGGAAGCAGCTCCACACGGGTGAGAGGGCACTATCTGAACCCTGCAACACGTGAATGCCGGTGAGGGGGGCGGGGCAGGAAAGGGCGGCGGGAAAAATAAGCCATTTTGAATTTTCCCATTGCACTGATAAGTTTGCACGTTGCATCGGGGAGGAAGGGGAGATTCTCGAGAGCAGAAGAAGGGAACTCTTTCACTTGTTTATTCCTCTGAAAGCTTTGAAATGAAATGGTAAAATGTTACATTTTGTAAAATGCAATGGTAACCAGAGAAATATGAATATGAAACGCAGTAATAGATGATAAATAGGCAGCAAAAATGGAGTGCAGGAAACCACTTAAGCAAAATGGTATTAATTTGTATAAAGCTTATAAAAATAATTGACAAAAAATGAAATGAAATGAAAGCTTGCTGGTATATTGTTTATATTTTTTAATTGTAAAGTCTGGACATTAAGAAAAAAATCAGATAACATTATAATCCCTTTTATAAAAAAGAAAAAAGTCTGCAATTGGGGTACTGCCCTGAATATTTTAAAGTGCTCCAAAATGTCCTGTATATCATGGGGATGGGGTGTGTGGAAATCTCAGATCCAGGGGCCAAATGGGGGTCTAGCTGGGCTCTGCATCCCCCCACCCATGCCAGCCCCATCTCCCTAGGGTGCTTCAGCCCATCTCTGAGTCGGGTGCTTTTGCCTGGCTAGAATATGCTATTGATTATTCCCCGGACCTGCTAGTTTGCATGGTTCCCCATCTTCCCATTTCTTCCTCCCAACCACCCTGTGAGGTAGACCAGGCTGAGAGACAGTGACCAGCACAGGGTCACTCAGTGGGCTTCACAGCCAGGTGGGGATTTGAACCCCGGCCTCCCAGGTCTCAGCACAGAGCTCTAACCACTAAACCAAATTGCCACTCTGGACTAGCAGTGGTCCCTGGTATTAGACAGGGGACTTTTCCCAACCTCTATTAAATAGATCACAAATTGGACTTGGGGGTATCCGCTCTGCCAAATGACATATTTTTACAAATATGTAAAAAAAAAACCCTCAATTTTTTATCAAAGATTTGTCAGTGCCAACGAAAACTAATAAATAAATAAATAGAAAAAGAACCTACCCACGTTACGCTGACAGAAAAACCTTGCGCATGCACTACGTAAAGGAATGAAAGTCTACTATCCCCCTTCTCTCCCCAATTCTCCCCCCCCCACCTTATACTGCAAGCAGGAGAACTTTCCAAACTTTTCATGTTGGTGATACACTTTTTAGACATGCATCATTTCACAACACAGTAATTCAGTTTCCCTAGCAAACCAGAGGTTAAACTAACCCCTTTCCAGTTCCAGGGAGGAACATAGGGAGCGTTTAAACGACACACTGCAGCTGACACACTAACGTGTCACAATGTTAGTGGCGAAAGCTCGAAGTATAGAGCATTAAAGTCTCACATTGAATATAAATGATCCGGAGAAAGGACTTTTATGATTTGAAAACGAAGACAATGTATGCACTTTTTTGGTAACACAGCAAAATCTTTAATAATCCTATATTATAATCTTCAAGTGTCCCTGCGTCCACCGGCAATTTTCTGTGTGTCACGGAAGTGACGCATGACACAGACGGACGCAGGGATTGGAGGGGGCGGAGAGGGGGGCGGGACGACGCAGAGACACTTCCGGCCGGGCGAAACTGCGCCGCCGCCATTGCCGGGGGGAAGCTGCTGCCGCCGCCGCCCGCCTATGGAGGCTCCCGCCGCCGCTTTTGCTGCGCTCGGCCGCCGAGGGAGAGGCGAAGCGCCGTTTCCCGCCGCCGCCTACACACCCTCGCCGAAGCGCGAGGGAAGCGGCTCTTCGGGCGGCGGCGGCGGCGAAGGAACGCAAGAGCCGTCTTCGTCCCCCCCGCCCGGGGCCCCGCTGACCCCGGCTGAGCTGCGCCGGCTCCACTGCGTCCCCGCCGCCTCCGAGCCCCGCTGCCCCGCTGCTCAAGGCCAGGCGACTAACGGGCCGTCCCCGGCCGGCCTCTCCTTCACCCCGCCCCCGGCCGGCCTGCTCGCGCTTGGCTCAGCCCGGCGGGGCCGGCGCAAGGAGCAGCCCCCGGGCAGCGGGAGAGGCGCAGAGCTCTTGCCTGGCGTCGGGGGATCCGCTTTGGACGGGGCGGGCGCAGCTCCGCGCCGGACGGACTCACGCGGGGCGGGAGGGAGAAGCCTGGCTGGAAGGTCCCTCCCGGGAGCCGAGGAGGGGTCTCGAGCCAGCAGCTACAGCAAGAGGAGGCTGGGGGTGGGGTAGGAGGGAGAGGAGACTGGGGAGGGAAAGGGTTAATGGAAAGGAGAGGAGGGTGGGGAGGGGAAGGGTTAATGGGAAGGAGAGGAGGGGGGTGGGAAAAGGGTTAATGGGAGGGAGAGGAGGGTGGGGAGGGAAAAATCTTTGCCCCCATTCCGGTCTATTGGAGATACTGACTCTGCCTCCCCCCCCCAAGTCCACCTGCAAGGAGGGAACACCTGCCCCTCGCGGGGAGAAGGGGCGCGCGCCCGGCTTTCACAAAACAAAAATTGTATATAAACAGTGCACATATAAAACATTGTAAGACACATATTTCATTCACATATATATTCATTATTTCATACGTATAAAGTATATAAAATATAATGTGTGTGTGCGTGTGTATGTATGTGTGGCCGGATCGGAGCTGCCGCCCTCCCGCCGCCACCTTGCTTCTAGAGCCCGTAATCTTTACGGGCTTAATTTACTAGTAATAAATAATGTAGTTGCAAGGATCTATGGGGAAGACCGAGAGTCCCACTCTGCGCTTGCCACGAAAGGCATTCGTGACGTGCTGAAGTTTTTGCTGAGAGCGTTTTGTCATTCCAGAGACCACCTACCTTTGAGGACGGGGCTGTTTATTTCTCCAGGGTCGAAAGGGTCCTCCCTGCTGGACGTTGGCCGAAGAGCCTTAGGCAAGGGAGGCCATGCTGGAGAATGAGGAGAACGTGGCCTCACTGGGTAAGGAGCCTCCTTCCTCGCTGCAAGAGTCTGAAGCAGTCCTTCCGGGACATTTTCTTGTCACTCTTCTTCTGGGGTGGAGGGGCAGGTGGGGAGCAGGTTTCTTGCACGAGAGCTGCAAATGTACTTTATTCCAAATGCCTTGCATTTTGATCCCATTTCCCCCCTCCAAGGAGCTCAAGGGCACATGGGTCTCCCCCTCATTTAATCCCCACAAGAAGCCCAAAACAGCCTTGGCCCCGTATATCTGAAGGAGCATCTCTACCCCATCCTTTAGCCTGGACACTGAGGTCCAGCTCTCATGGTCTTCTGCCGGTTCCCTCACTGTGAGAAGCGAAGTTATAGGGAACCAGGCAGAGGGCCTTCTCTGTATTGGCGCCCGCCCTGTGGAATGCCCTACCTTCAGATGTCAAGGAAATAAATAACTGTATAACCTTTAGAAGACGTATGAAGGGAGCCTTGTATCAGGAAGTTTTTAGTGTTTAGTCGCTTTATTATACTTTTACGCTGTAAGCTGCCCATATGTGAGGTAGGCTAGCCCTGAGAGGGAATGACTGGACCAATATTTCCCAATGATTTTCACGGCTGAGGCAGAATTTGCACCCAGGTCTCCCAGGTTCTAGTCTGGCACTTTAACCACTGTGCTGCACTTTAGCTGTGCAAAATGAGTTTGCTGGCATGTGAGGGACTCACACCGGCATAACAGCAACAGTCTGGAAGCGCCAACCATGTCCCCTCCCTGGGGTCCTGGCAGTGCAGTCCCGACCCCACACCCTGCCGACTTCTTCAGCCGTCCTCCTTCCAGCACAGAGCGAAGGACCACCTTGCCCCACACAAACATGCAGCCCCCTAACCCAAGGTACTGTTTCGTTATGGGTTCTCCTTCTCTGGAAATGTTTGAGAGAGCCTTGGATGAGCAGTCGTTGGAGATGGTTAGGGCCACGAGGCTGAAGGCTTCCTTCTCCTCACTTCTTCTTCCTCCTCCTCTTCGTCCTTCTTCTCCCTTCTTTCCTGCATAGCACTGCCGCTTCCCAAGACGAACCTCAACCCCAGCGCAGATCAAGCGGAAGAGCCCAGGCCGCCACAATATCAGATCTTAGACGGAACAGGGGCTGCCATTTCGGACACCTGCTCAGGTGAGGCGGTTTGGGTGGGAAGCTGAGCCCGTTCAGAGTTTCTCCTCCCTTTCTGATAATTGGCAAGAAAAATGCTCTCTGTTACTTCATTTAAAAAGCCCTTCAACTGGTTAGTCCTTATGCAGTGGGTGTTATGGTGGGGAGAGAAGTGGTACGAACTCCGTCTCTCATGCATCATCTGGTCCAACCATCTCAGGTTGGATTCTGAGGCTACTTCTCTGCCATCTTCAAACCCTGATTCCGCTTTGTTCACTCTCTCAGCAGGTAACTTGAGGAGGAAACACTTCTGCCCAGAGTGTGGCCGATGCTTTGCCTTCAGATTGGCTCTTGCTAGACACCAGAGTATCCACACAGGGGAGAAGATTCTGGAAAGTTCTGAGAGCGGGGAATGTTTGGGTCAGAGTTCAGAGCTTGCGAGCCATTCAGAAACCCCTAAGTCTTCGGAGTTCAGGAAGGTTCTTACTCATCAGCCCATTGTACTGATCCACCGGAACGTCCATGCAGAAGGAGATAACTCATATCGCTGCTTGGAGTGTGGGGAAGGTTTTTCCCAACTCTCAGATTTTGTGAAACATGAAAGCGGCCACACGGGAAAGAAGCCCCACAATTATGGTGAGAGTGGGAACAGGTTCCCCGAGAGATCACAGCTTCATGAACACCGTAAAGTCCACACAGGAGAGAAGCCCCACGAATGCAGTGTCTGTGGGTTATGTTTTTCTGTTAGGTCACAACTTGTTACCCATCAGCGAACCCACACTGGAGAAAAACCCTATAAATGCCCGGAGTGTGGGAAATCATTTGCTCACAAGTCAGGCCTTCTGGTCCATCAGAGACTCCACACAGGAGAAAGGCCCTATAAGTGCTTGGAGTGTGGCAAATGTTACACCACACAAAAAATTCTCAGGGGACACCAGAGAATTCACACAGGAGAGAAACCGTATGAGTGCATAGAGTGTGGGAAATCTTTTCATGCGAAAGGTGACGTTGTGAGACATCAGACTGTTCACACCGGAGAGAGGCCCCATAAATGTTCAGAGTGTGGGAAAAGCTTTATTGTACCAGCACAACTTGCAATCCACCAGAGAATCCATACAGGAGAGAAACCCTACAAATGCGTGGAGTGTGGAAAATGCTTTTACCAGAAACAACAGCTCAAGGGGCATGAAAAAATCCACACTGGGGAGAAACCCTACAAATGCCCGGAGTGTGGGAAATCATTTGCTGAAAAGTCAGCCCTTGTAATCCATCTGAGACTCCACACGGGAGAGAAGCCCTATGAATGCTGGGAGTGTGGGAAATGTTTTACTCAAAATGCACAGCTTTGGCTGCATCGTTTGGTTCACACAGGGGAGAAACGGTATAAATGCTTTGAATGTGGAAAAAAGTTTACTCAGCGTTCCGGCCTTGTGAGACATCAGAGAACCCACACAGGAGAAAGGCCCCATAAGTGCCTGGAGTGTGGAAAATGTTTCCCCACAAAAGGAAGTCTCAGGCGACACCAGAGAATCCACACAGGAGAGAAGCCCTATGAATGTAGAGAGTGTGGGAAATGTTTTCATGAGAAAGCAGAGCTTCTGAGCCATCAGACTGTTCACACCGGAGAGAGGCCCCATAAATGTGCAGAGTGTGGGAAAAGCTTTCTTTCAGCATCACATCTTGCAATCCACCAGAGAATCCATACGGGAGAGAAACCCTACAAATGCATGGAATGTGGGAGATGCTTTTCCCAGAAACAACACCTCAAGGGGCATGAAAAAATCCACACTGGGGAGAAACCCTACAAATGCATGGAGTGTGGAAAATGTTTTACCAACAAATCATACCTTTATGTACACCAAAGAATCCACGCAGGAGTGAGGCCATATGAATGTGGAGAATGTGGGAAATGTTTTTCTACTTCATCACATCTTATTATTCATAGGAGAGTCCACACAGGAGAAAAGCCACATAAATGTTTAGACTGTGGAATGTTGTTTACTTTAGCACAAAGCCTTAGGAGGCACCAGAGAATACATACAGGAGAGAAACTGCACAAATGCTTGGAGTGTGGGAAAAGTTTTGCAAGGAAAGGCACCCTTGTGACCCATCAAAGAACACATACAGGAGAGAAACCCTATAAATGCTCGGAGTGTGGGAAATACCTTGCTAGTAAATCAGTGCTTAACATGCATCAAAAGATCCACACAGGAGAGAAACCTTACAAGTGCTTGATTTGTGGGAAATCATTTTCTCAGAAGTCATGCCTTGTGAGCCATCAGAGGATCCACACAGGACAGAAACCTCACAAGTGCTTGGAGTGTGGGAAATGTTTTTCTCAGTCACCACATCTTCACAGACATCAGAAAGTCCACACTGGAGGAGATCTTCCCAATGTGTAGAGTGTGGAGAATGTTTTTCACAGAGTGGAAACCTTCAAAGACTCCATGTGGAATAAAGAGCATATAAAGGTTGGGAGTGCGGGGAATGTTTTGATCAGCGGTCAGCCCTCGAGGCACACAAAATGGAGTGTCCACACAAGAAGGAGGACGTACAGATGTTAGGAGTGTGGGAAATGCTTTGTAAGGAAATGAATGTTTAACAACGCTGGAGATTCCACAAATGAAATACAAGTGTCTCAAGTCTGGGAAATGGTTTACTGCTCATTCGGACCTTCAAAGGCACCAGAGAATCCACAAAAAAATGTATACCCCATTAATGTTTCGAGTGTGGGACATGTTTGGCCAGGAAGGGGCAGGCTTGTGCCGCATCAGGGAGCCTACACAGGAGAGAAATCACAAAAATTGTTTTGATTTGAATGTGTGTATTGCCAGATATTTTCAGAAAGTGGTGTCTCCTGATCTTGATGTAATTGTCAATTTAAATCTTTATATATGTATCTGTACATATAATGAGGACTTATCCATAGATCTATCTGTATAATGAGAACTTGTCATCAACCAGAGGTCTAGGCAACTGTCCTGACATGGAGTCAACTAGCGGACAGGCCAGTCTTGACCCAGCCATGGAACTGGCAATTAGACATAGACTTTGACTCACCACTGGGAACAGAGACAGTAACTTTGGTCTGTGCCAACCCCGGAGATCAGGGAGGATGGCAACAGAAGTTAAAGAGCCCACCTGCTATTGTTGTTGTTTAGTCGTGTTCGACTCTTCATGACCCCATGGACCAGAGCACGCCAGGCACTCTTGCTATTAGATCATGTTTAAAAGCCTCTTTATAAGGGCTCAGCGACAGCAGCTCTCTGAGTCCCTCGTTCGAGTTCCGCCAGCAAATGACGACATTGGCTCTATCGAGGGAAGGGAAGGATCTACTGTTCCCAGGGTCTTTGCAGCAAATGAGATGAACCATGAACTTCACTTTTGCAGTTAACTCCAAAATATCCTTTTGATCTTGTATTTTAAGTGTCACTCGTTACAGTAGTGAGTATGGAACATAGATGTTAGGCTGCTAGAATAATATTTTGAATATACTGGACACCATTACGTTTGTTTTAAAAAGGGCTATCTGTGGCAGGGATCAGCAAACCTTTTCAATAGGGCTAGTCCACTATTCCTCAGGTCTTGTGGTGGCCTGGACTATATTTTGAGGGGGGGGGTGAACGAATTCCTATGCCCCACAAATAACCCACAGATGCATCCTCTATAATAATCTCCCTATGTCCCTGCGTCCGCCGTCCGTGTGTTAGTGGAAATCGCAACTGCGCGTGCGCTCCACTGACACAGGGATTGGACGACGCAGAGACCCTTCGGGCCTCGGATTGGCCAGGAGCGGACGGGGGCGGGGCTGCGCCTTTCGGGGTTGGCGGCTCCTCCAGCGCTGTTGCCAGTCGCTCGCTGGAGCGCAAGAGGAGCGCCCAAATGCTGGCCCTCCCCCCCTCTCCCCCCCACAAAAGCCTCCTGAAAATAAAACTTCGCCCCGAGGAAAGGGCTCTCCCGGGGCTGAGGCGCTCCCTTGGCGCCTTTCCCGTTCAGGCCGCCTCCTCCTTCGCCCAGCCTGAGGCCTCGCCAGCCCCAACGGTTTCTCCGGCAGCCGGAGCAGGACGACGACATGCCGGCCGGACCTCCCCGCCTCCGCTACTCTCCTCCGCCCGCCTCCCCGAGCCAGGCGAGCAAGCGCCGCCGCCGCCAGCCCCCCGGAGCCGATTCTCTCTCGCCCGGCTGGAGGGATGGCGGAGGAGCGGCCGGGTGGATCCCGGGCCAAGCAGGCCGCCGCTCCCCCGCCCGGGCGCCGCCGCTGCTGCTATCCAGCCTCCCTTCCTGCTCGGCTCGGGTCACTTCCGCGGCCCCCAAGATGCAGGAGAAGGGAGGAGGAGCGGGATCCGCGGCTGTACCGGCGCCTGATGCAGCGGGGCTGCCGAAGGCCAAGGAGGCAGGGGGAGGGGTGCTCTGTTGTCTCCGCCCGGGGAGGTGGACTGCCGGGCTGCCCCCTCACCTTCTCCCGAGCCCGCCCCCCACCCCTTCAGCCCTCCCACGAGGGAAACAAGAGTTGCCGCCGTAGCAGCTGCCAATGGCCCCCTCTAGCGCAGAGGGGCAGAGGCAGGCGAGCGGAGAGGGGGAGGGGGCGCTTCGGCGGCGACCGCGGCGGCACCAACTGCTGAAGCGGCGGCGGTACGGCCTGCCCCGTTGTCGGCTGGCTTCCCCACAGCCTCGAGAGGGCGGGCGGCTGAGGAGAAGCGAGGCGAGCCTCCGCCACGGGCTTCCTGCTACGATGGGGCAGGGATTTCCTGAGGCGCCTCGGAGTTTTCGCCTTGCTTCTCCTCATCCGCCCGCCCTTTCGGCGAGGGTCTGGAGCTTCTCCTTCACCACTCCCCGCGAGTAGCGGCGCCAGTCATCTTGCCTTCTCCGCCCCTCTCTCCGTTCTCGGCGCGGTCACGTGGCCGCGACTGGCCGCCTCCTCCTCCTCCTGCTGCTGCTGAGGCGGGTCAGGCTGAGAGCGGCGAGATTGAACGCCCAGGAGGGGGGGAGGAGGTTGAGCGCTGCGGGGCTGGGTCTGCTTCAGCCACAACACGGCATCCCCGTGTCATGGGGGTGGCCAAGCCCCCCCACTCTAAATCAATAAAAATCAATAAAAATTTGAAGTTCTGTTGCCGCCCTCCTAACAAAAATCCAGGCTACGACCATGTCAGGAGCTCCACAGAGAGGAGGGACCCGACCTCTCCGTTTACAACAAAGAGCCCTGTGGTACCTTCCTTCCTTATTTTTTTTCATTACATTGATATTATATACAACTCTTGGTTGTGAAAAGGGGGCGCTCATCCTCGCCAAAGCACGGGGGAAGCGGCGCGAAGCCGCTCCCGCAGCCGTTGCCGCCTACCGCCTACCATCCTCGCCAAAGGTGCTTGCCCCCGGCGCCTTTACTGCACGCTCATCCTGGAGGTGGCTTACACAGATAAAAACAAAAACAGAAGGGCTCGAGGGGAAGGAGGGCTGCGGGGTTAAAAAGCAAAAGGAGGGTGGCCGCCGCTCCCCCCATATAATTTCTAGCGCCCGTTTTTTGTAACGGGCTTAATTTACTAGTTTTATATAAAAGGACACATTCTACTAATGCAAAAAGACACTGATTCTCGGACCATCCATTGTCCGGATTTAGAAGGCGATTGGGCCGGATCTGGCCCCCGGGCCTTAGTTTGCCTACCCATGCTCTAAGGTATCTAACTGTTGGAGATGCAATAGGGATAATGCTTCTCTAAAACATAGGTTTTTTCATTGTCCTACATTGTCCTATAACTGAAATTATCAACAGAACTGTACGGAGCAACCTTACATTTACTGAGCAGAATATCTTCTTCAGTTATATACCCAACACATGGAACCTTACCAAAGGACAATGCAAGTGTACTCTCCGTGGCCTGACCGCAGGAAAAGGACGGATACTGATGAATCGGAAAAATAAAAATGCTGCTCCCTTCTACGATTGGATTGGAGATTTCTACAAACTCACAACATATAAACAACTTGCATATAAATGCAGACTTGCGAAGGAGAAGTTCAGTGATATTTTGGATCCATTTTTACAAATACTGTAATAGGTTAAGGTCTGGTGAAGTACAATAAGAAGCTTGTAAAATAAACAGTTTGGGGTTTCCACCTCTCCCCCCTTTATTTCCCCCTCTTACACGGTTTCTATTTCTCTTTTTCTCTTTTATTTACGTCTCACCATGTTTAGTGCACATATAATTATGTACTTTTTGAACTTTCAAAAAAGTTTTTTTTGTTTTGTTAGACTGCTTATTTGGCTTCTCTTGCTTTGCTTAAATTAATAAAAGCTTCTTCCTGTTCCTTCGTCGCCACCAAAGAGTACATTGAGGTGGAGAATTCAAAAATGTTTTAAGCCATGAGCAAAATATTCCCTTCGCTCCTCACCTCTGAAACAACATATTTTGTTAGGGAGGACAAAAAGCCTCCCTTTTTTTAAAAAAAAACTTTTTTATTCATTTTATAAGAAAAACAAATACAAAAACAAACAACACAGAAAATTTCTTCTACTTTCTTAACATCTTTCCTCTAACATCTTTGGGTGACTATCTCTGATCTCCTCCTTCTGAAATTCATTTTCATTCTTCATTGGCAGTTACATATATTAACAATCGCCCAAGATTATTTCATTATAACATTATATCTTATAAAATCTACCTCCAACTCATTACCTAAAACATCTAACCACTTCCCTAAGGAATATCAAATTTAAATATTAGAATATTTTTTCAAATACAATCTGAATTTCTTCCAGTCTTCCTGCACCGTTTCCAATCCTTGGTCGCGGAGTCTCACTGTCAGTTCGGCAAGTTCCATAAAGTCTTATCGCCTTCATTTGCCATTCTTCTACTGTTGGTATCTCTTGTTTCTTCCGGTTCTTGGCAATTAGTATTCTTGCTGCTGTCGTGGCATACAAAAAGAAAGTAATGTCCTTTTTGGGAATTTCTTCCCCGAAAAATCCTACTTCCAACCCCTTTTTAAAAATTCATTTATTGAAAATCAAAGCAGTGCATACAAAACACTCCAAGTCAGAAAAATACCGTCAATCAATTCAGCCTGATGCAATCTCACTTTATGCAAGATAAGTGAGAAAGTGAAAAGAAAAAAATTAAAAGAAGGGAATAAAAAACTAATGAGTAAGACTACTAGCATACTAACTACGCTGAAGTTTGAATTTCAAAGCATCATAAAGTAAATGTACATTTTCCATTTTGCTCATGTTATTCCTTTTACTGATATTTTTACCGTTCTGCTTTGAGGTTTGTTTGTTTTTTGAATGGTCCAGCGGAGGACAACTTTCAGTAAATCCTATATAATAAAGAGCCTGTGTCCGTACGTACCACTTTCCGTGTGTCACAGAAAATCGCAAGTGCGCGTGCGTTCCAGTGACACACGGATTGGAGCAGGGATTGGAGAGGGGGCGTGTCCGGAAGGCAGCGGCGGCGCACGCGCGTTGTCAGTTGCGCCAGCACCACCGCCTTGCACGGAGCCTCCTCCTCCTCCGGCCGCCGCCACCACGCTCCTTCTCTGAGCGGCTGCGAACATGGCTGAGGGGCTTCTTCCTCTGCCGCCGCCTCCTGCTGCTGCCGCCATCTGCGCCTCCCTGCCGCCCGGGACGGGCAGCCTCAGGAGCCGGCGCTCCCTCGGCGGATCGCTCAGTCACCGCTGAGCGATCCGCCGAGGGAGCGCCGCTGCCGCCGAGAGAGTGGCGGCTCCTGAGGCTGCCCGTCCGTGCTGCTTTAAAGCAGCACGGACAGGCAGCTCCAGGAGCCGAAGCGCAGCACCGAGGAAGGGCGAGCGCGCCCGTGCTGGACCTTGCCGCCTCCGCTGCTCTCCTCCGCCCGCTTCCCCGAGCCGCGGACACCGAGGAGGAGCAGCCGCTGGGCGTCGCTGGGCCTCCGAGCCCCGCTCGCTCGCCCTCCTCCTCCCCGCCGCCCTCGCTTCCTGCTAGCAGCGCCCGGCGGCACCCGCCTCGGCAGCAGCAGCGCCAGCCCGGGCGCAGGGGCGCTTGCCAGTTCCCTGGTGCGCACCGGAGGCTTCGTGGGAGGCCACTGGGTGCAAGCGGCGGCCGCCTTCCCCGTGCAGGATCCGGCAGGATCCTCTCTGAATGCGGAGAGGGGGAGGCGGCGGCAGCAGGAGGAGGGCGCAGAGAGGAAGGGAGCGCGAGGGGACTGGCTGCTGCCAATTCTCCTCCTCGCCTACCGCGCACAGAGCCGGCCAGACAAGAGAGGGAGAGAGCTCCGCAGCCTCAAGATCACTCGCTCCCCTCCCTGGCACAGCAGAGGGAAAAGAGGCGCGCGCGGGAACGAAGCTGCCCTACGGCGACGCCCACGAGCCCCTCAATCCCAGTGCTGCCCTCTTCTTCTTCTTCTCCCCACACCACGCGCCCCTCGCCTTGCCAGCCCTCTCGGCTTCCCGCTCCGTGCATGGGATGTTGAGGGGCCATGGGGCAGGAGAGGCTGGTTAGTCTGGGAGGATATGGGGCAGGAGGGGTGGGGTGGGATAGGGGTATGGGGTAGGAGCGCGTGGTGAGTGAGAGTATTGGGCAGGAGAGGCTGCTTAGTCTGGGAGGATATAGGGCTGGAGGGGTGGGGTTGGGGTATGGGGCAAGAGGGGCTGGTGAGTGAGAAAGTAAATGACAGGAGGCACTGGTGAGCGTGTGAGCATATTGGGCAGGAGGGGTGGGGGCATTATGAGGCAGGAGGGGCTGGTGAGTGTGGGAGTATGGGGCAGGATGAGTGGGGTGTTGGGGGTATGGGGCAGGAGGGGGTCGGATGTGGGGAGTATGGGGCAGGAGGGGTGGGTGAGTATAGCAGGGGTATGGGGGTGTGAATTAGGAGAGGATGAGAGGAAAGGTGGCAGGGTGTGAGAGAGAAGTGGGTGTAGAGAGAGAGAGGCAAACTATGTGTGGAAATGTGCGAAGTAGGGGGGAGATAGGTGTGGGGAGGAAATAGGTGTGTGTGTGAGAGAGAGAGAGAGAGAGAGAGAGAGGCAAACTATGTGTGGAAATGTGGCAAGTAGGGGGGGAGATAGGGGGATGCAGCGTTTTTGCACGTGGGGATGCGAGGTGTGGGGGGGGGGAGATAAGAAGTCTGGCATATCACATATAATCTAGAGCCCGTTATTAACGGGCTTAATTCACGGGCTTAATTTAAGCAAAGCAAGAGAAGCCAAATAAGCAGCCAAACTTAAAAAAAAGAAACTTTATTGAAAGTTCAAAAAGTACATAATTATATGTGCACTAAACATGGTGAGACGTAAATAAAAAAGAAAAAGATAAATAGAAACCGTGTAAGGGGGGGAAGGGGGAAACCCCAAACTGTATATTTTAAAAGCTTGTTATTGCACTTCACCAGACCTTAACCTATTACAGTATTTGTAAAAATGGATCCAAAATATCATTGAACTTGTCCATGGCAAGTCTGCATTTATATGCAAGTTGTTTATATGTTGCGAGTTTGTAGAAGTCTCCAATCCAATCATAGAAGGGAGCAGCATTTTTATTTTTCCAATTCATCAGTATCCGTCCATTTGCTGCGGTTAGGCTACGGAGAGTCCACTCGTATTGTCCTTTTGTAAGGTTTCATGTGTTGTTTATATGACTGAAGAATATATTTTGCTCAGTAAATGTAAGGTTTTTCGTACAGTTCGGTTGATAATTTCAGTTATAGGACAACTAGTGAATTAAGTGAACTAGTGAATTAAGCGAGTGATCTTGAGGCTGCGGAGCTCTCTCCCTCTCTTGTCTGGCCGGCTCTGTGCGCGGTAGGCGAGGAGGAGAATTGGCAGCAGCCAGTCCCCTCGCGCTCCCTTCCTCTCTGCGCCCTCCTCCTGCTGCCGCCGCCTCCCCCTCTCCGCATTCAGAGAGGATCCTGCCGGATCCTGCACGGGGAAGGCGGCCGCCGCTTGCACCCAGTGGCCTCCCACGAAGCCTCCGGTGCGCACCAGGGAACTGGCAAGCGCCCCTGCGCCCGGGCTGGCGCTGCTGCTGCCGAGGCGGGTGCCGCCGGGCGCTGCTAGCAGGAAGCGAGGGCGGCGGGGAGGAGGAGGGCGAGCGAGCGGGGCTCGGAGGCCCAGCGACGCCCAGCGGCTGCTCCTCCTCGGTGTCCGCGGCTCGGGGAAGCGGGCGGAGGAGAGCAGCGGAGGCGGCAAGGTCCAGCACGGGCGCGCTCGCCCTTCCTCGGTGCTGCGCTTCGGCTCCTGGAGCTGCCTGTCCGTGCTGCTTTAAAGCAGCACGGACGGGCAGCCTCAGGAGCCGCCACTCTCTCGGCGGCAGCGGCGCTCCCTCGGCGGATCGCTCAGCGGTGACTGAGCGATCCGCCGAGGGAGCGCCGGCTCCTGAGGCTGCCCGTCCCGGGCGGCAGGGAGGCGCAGATGGCGGCAGCAGCAGGAGGCGGCGGCAGAGGAAGAAGCCCCTCAGCCATGTTCGCAGCCGCTCAGAGAAGGAGCGTGGTGGCGGCGGCCGGAGGAGGAGGAGGCTCCGTGCAAGGCGGTGGTGCTGGCGCAACTGACAACGCGCGTGCGCCGCCGCTGCCTTCCGGACACGCCCCCTCTCCAATCCCTGCTCCAATCCATGTGTCACTGGAACGCACGCGCACTTGCGATTTTCTGTGACACACGGAAAGTGGTACGTACGGACACAGGCTCTTTATTATATAGGATAAGTAAGAAAAACAAAACAAAAACTTAAAGGAAGGGAATAAAATACTAATGAGTAGGACTGTTGTTGTTTGTTGTTTAGTCATGTCCGATTCTTCGTCACCCCATGGACCAGAGCACTAACATACTAAGTACTGTATGCTGAAGTTCAAATTTCAACGCATCATAAAGCAAATGTACATTTTCCATTTTGCTCATGGTATTCTTTTTACTGATATTTTTACCATTCTGCTTTGAGGTTTGTTTGTTTTTTTGAATGGTCCAGCAGAGGACAACTTTCAGTAAAGTAATAAACAAATAAGATCTCCTTGGTTTTGAAACGTGCCAAATTCTGGTGACAACCTCGATGGGCCTTAAGGCAATTTTACCCTGGAAGTGAGCGAGGTTGTCCAGCATCTCCCTCTTTCTACTCCTGCTGTCTTGCAAACTGAGAGGGGATTGCAGAGAAAGCAGCGTTTGGCCAGATGCAGGAGCCAAAATACTCTTATTTCTAGCCCCACTATTAAAAATGTGTTTGGTGAACCTTACCCAGAAGGCATGACACCACTCTATGCATTCTCCATATCTGGCCTTTTCTACAAAAGGGGCTCATGGCAGCCTCTGGTGTTCTCCGCTTTGATAGCTAGCATCACAACAACCCTGTGAGGTTGGTCAGCTTGAGAGGCCGCCAACAGCCACAGGTTGCTCCCTGATCAGTACTTTTGGTTTAGATGGGGGCATGAGACTCTTAATCTCAGGGTCACGGGTTCAAGCCCCAAGTGAGGCAAAAGAGTGCTGTGGTGCCGGGGGTTGGACTGGATAATCCTTAGGGTCCCTTCCTACTCTAGAATCCAACCATGTTGACATGCAAGTTTGCTTTGCCTTCTCATTATTTTTGCCGAGAACCACTGTGAGGTGTTAGGCGGTACAGAGAAGTGTGCCAGTAAGTGAGAAAGGAAAAATAAAAATAAATAAGCACCCTTCCCTAGAGCCCAAAGGCACTTTTTTTCCTCAGAGAGGAACAGACTACAAATCCCAGAATCCTTTGGGCCTTGGAAAAGGGAAGAAGCAAAGGACTGGGACATCCCGGGCTGCCTGTTTCCTCTGGCCAGCCCCCATTTGTGTGGGTCTTTTGCAGGAGGCGTCCGGCCATCGCGATCTCTGGGGTGCAAAGAGGTTTTGCAGAGGAGGCTGAAGGTCGGAGCAGGAAGGAGTCTTTGCTGGCAGAGGCGCCCTTCGGAAGCAGCTCTACACGGGTGAGAGGGCACCGTCTGAACCCTGCAACCCGTGAATGCCGGTGAGGGGGGCGGGGCAGGAAAGGGCGGCGGGAGAAATAAGCCATTTTGAATTTTCCCATTGCACCGATAAGTTTGCACGTTGCATATAATTGCATATAACGTTGAATATAAATTATCTGAAGAAAGGACTTTTATGATTTGAAAACGGAGACGATGTACGGACTTTTTTGGTAACGCAAGAAAATCTTTAATAAAAACAAACATAATCAAGAATAAAGGTGCAAGCATCTATGGGGAAGACCGAGATTCCCACTCTGCGCTTGCCACCAAAGGCGTTCCTGAGGTGCTGCAGTTTTTGCTGAGGGCGTTTTGTCATTCCAGAGTCCACCAACCTGTGAGGACGGGGCTGTTTATTTCGCCAGGGTCGAAAGGGCCCTCCCTGCTGGATGTTGGCCGAAGAGCCTTAGGCAAGGGAGGCCATGCTGGAGAATGAGGGGAACGTGGCCTCTCTGGGTAAGGAGCCTCCTTCCCCGCTGCAAGAGTCTGATGTAGTCCTTCCAGGACATTTTCTTGCCACTCTTCTTTTGGGGTGGAGGGGCAGGTGGGGAGCAGGTTTGTTGCACAAGAGCTGCAAATGTACTTTATTCCAAATGCCTTGCATTTTGATCCCCTTTCCCCCTCCAAAGAGCGCAAGGTGGGGCACACGGGTCTCCCCCTCATTCAATCCCCACAAGAAGCCCTAAACTGCCTGGACCCTGTATACCTGAAGGAGCATCTCCACCCTCATCGTCCATCCTGGACACTCAGGTCCAGCTCCGAGGGTCTTGTGGTGGTTCCATCACTGTGAGAAGTGAAGTTGTGGGGAACCAGGCAGGGGAACCAGCCCTGTGAAACGCCCTCCCTTCAGATGTCAAGGAAATAAATAACTACGTAACCTTTAGGAGCCCTGTATCAGGAAGCTTTTAATGTTGGACATTTTATTATGTTTTTATATGTGCTGGAAGCTGCCCAGAGTGGGTGGGGTGACCCAGTCAGATGGGCAGGGTTCGAATAAAAAAGTATTAGTCTCCCAGGTTCTAGTCTGGCACGTTAACCACTGCACTGCACTTTAGCTGTGCAAAATGAGTTTGCTGGCATGTGAGGGACTCCCAACAGCGCAACAGCAACAGTCCAGAAGCGCCAACCAAGTCCCCTCCCTGGGGTCCTGACAGTGCAGTCCTGACCCCCCACCCCACAGACATCTTCAGAATTCCTCCCTCCTCCTTCCAGCACAGAGCGAAGGACCACCTTGCCCCACACAAACACGAAGCCCCCTAACTCAAGGTAGTGTTTAGTTATGGGTTCTCCTTCCCCATAAATGAAGGATGAGCGGCCGTTGGGGGATAGTTTGAACCATAAGGCTGAATTCTTTCTTTTCCTCACTTCTTCCTTCTCCTCACTTCTTCCTTCTTCTCACTTCTTTCCCGCATAGCCCTGCCGCTTCCCAAGATGAACCTCGTCCCCAGCGCAGAGGAAGCAGAACAGCCCAGGCCGCCACAATATCAGATCTCAGACGGAACAGGGGCTGCCATTTCGGACACCAGCTCAGGTGAGGCGGTTTGGGTGGGATGCAGAGTCCGTTCAGAGTTTCTCCTCCCTTGCTGAGAATTGGTAGGAAAAATGTTCTCTGTTACTTCATTCCTAGGGATGGTAAGGATCTTCTCCCACAGACCTGGCCACCGTTCTTCCTTTCCCCACCCCTTTCCTTCCTCCTGGATTTACGCTTTTTAAGAACATGAAAACTCAGAATCTTGACCTTCTCATAATCCCTGCTTTGGTCCGTCCTGCATTTCCCAAGGTTCAGCTTCATGGGGGGCCCTGCGTTTTCGCACGATGAGAGGAGAGAAACCTCGCTTTTCCTTTTACACCTCTGCCCTGTCCTCCCTCTTCCATTTTGCTGTTCTTCCTTTAACTCTGCCCTGTGCTCAGTTCCTCAGGCTCAGAAGCGAGGAGGATAAAGGAGGGAGAGAAGAAAGTGGGGAAGGAAAGCAAACAGGCAAATGCCAGGATGGTGATCGCCAAGCTTTCTAGCTCCATGGGCACATTTGGGTTTTTGTTTTTTTTAAAGCATGTTCTGTGGGCACCAGCCATTCCGGTCATTTCTCCGTGGACTGAGATGAGAACAGAGAGAGAGAGACATGGGCATCATTGTTCTAAGGGATTTGGGCGGAAGTCTGAACAAGGAGAATTTCTCTTGAGCCTCGAAAAGGACCTAGAGCTGAAAGAAGTGGGGAAGAAGCTTCCTCCTCCAGCTCTGTGTCGTTTTCAAGGGAGACAGAGGTAGCAGGCCTTGCTGCCTTAGGACCAAGGGGGCGGGGGGGGCAAGTGGCTAAAAGGTTTGAAACGGTTCTAACTTTGGTTCCTGGTTCATTTTTGTTAGGTTGGCATCTGTTAAATCTTTAGTTGGGGTTTGCAGTTACCTTTATTTGGGTATAACTGTAAACCATTTATTATTGTTGCTATTATTATTGTTGTTATTATTATTGCTATTTATTGGCTCATATGTTTGTTTGTTGCTTGTATAGGATATCTTTTTAAAAAATGTTGGAAGTTTTATTGTGTTTTATATATCGCAAGCCGCCCAAAGAAAGTGGCCAGGGAAACCCAGCCAGATGGGCGGAATGTAAATATGATTAATATGATTATTGTTATTGTTATCATTATTAGGGTGGGGAGGCTAGAGAGCCCCTGAGGGTGCAAGGGCCGTCCCTGTGTTGTTGGAAGGAGACAGCTCATTGGACAGTTTGCTCAGCAGCCTCTCAGCGAAAAAATAAATTAAAAATAGCTCTTCCACTGGTTATACCTTATGCAGTGGGTGGGGTGGGCAGGGGGAGAAGTGGTACGACCTCCGTCTCTCATGCATCATCTCGTCCAACCATCTCAGGTTGAATTCTGAGGCTACTTCTCTGCCATCTTCAAACCCTGATTCTGCTTTGTTCACTCTCTCAGCAGGTAACTTGAGGAGGAAACACTTCTGCCAGGAGTGTGGCCAATGCTTTGCCTTCAGATTGGCTCTTGCTAGACACCAGAGAATCCACACAGGAGAGAAGATCCAGGAAAGCTCTGACCGTGGGGAATGTTTGGGTCAGAGTTCAGAGCTTGCGAGCCATTCGGAAACCCCTAATTCTTCGGAGATCAAGAAGGTGCTTGCTCATCAGCCCATCGTTCTGATCCAAAGGAACATCCATGCAGGAGGAGACAACTCATATCGCTGCTTGGAGTGTGGGGAAGGTTTTTCCCAACTCTCAGATTTTGTGAAACATGAAAGCGGCCACACGGGAAAGAAACCCCACAAATGCAGTGTCTGTGGGTTATATTTTTCTGTTAGGTCACAACTTGTTACCCATCAGCAAACCCACACTGGAGAAAAACCCTATAAATGCCCGGAGTGTGGCAAATCATTTCTTCAAAAGTCAGTCTTTGTAATCCATCAGAGGCTCCACACAGGTGAGAAGCCCTATGAATGCTGGGAGTGTGGGAAATGTTTTACTCAAAACGAACGGCTTTGGAGCCATCGGTTGGTTCACACAGGGGAGAAACAGTATAAATGCTTTGAATGTGGAAAAAGGTTTACTCGCAGTTCCCACCTTGTAATCCATCAGAGAACCCACACAGGAGAAAGGCCCCATAAGTGCCTGGAGTGTGGCAAATATTTCCCCACAAATGCAAGTCTCAGGCGACACCAGAGAATCCACACAGGAGAGAAGCCCTATGAATGTAGAGAGTGTGGGAAATGTTTTCATGAGAAAGCAGAGCTTCTGAGACATCAGACTGTTCACACCGGAGAGAGGCCCCATAAATGTGCAGAGTGTGGGAAAAGCTTTATTGTACCAGCACAACTTGCAATCCACCAGAGAATCCATACGGGAGAGAAACCCTACGAATGCATGGAGTGTGGAAAATGTTTTTCCCAGAAACAAGTCCTCAAGATGCATGAAAAAATCCACACTGGGGAGAAACCCTACAAATGCATGGAGTGTGGAAAATGCTTCTCCCAGAAACAACACCTCAAGGATCATGAAAAAATCCACACTGGGGAGAAGCCCTACAAATGCATGGAGTGCGAAAAAAGTTTTGCCAACAAATCATACCTTCATGTACACCAGAGAATCCACACAGGAGTGAGGCCATATGAATGCAGAGAGTGTGGGAAATGTTTTTCTACTTCATCAAGCCTTACTATTCATAGGAGAGTCCACACAGGAGAAAAGCCACATAAATGTTTAGACTGTGGAATGTTGTTTACTTTAGCACAAAGCCTTAGGGGACACCAGAGAATACATACAGGAGAGAAATCCCACAAATGCTTGGAGTGTGGAAAATGTTTTTTAAAGAAATACCACCTTGTGATCCATCAGAGAAGCCATACAGGAGAGAAACCCTATAAATGCTTGGAGTGTGAGAAATCATTTTCTCAGAAGTCATGCCTTGTGAGCCATCAGAGGATCCACACTGGAGAGAAACCCTGTAAATGCTTGGAGTGTGGGAAATGTTTTCCAAGGAAAGACACCCTTGTCATCCATCAGAGAACCCACACAGGAGAGAAACCCTATAAATGTCCGGAGTGTGGGAAATCATTTGCTCAAAAGGGACATCTTCAGAGCCATCAGAGGCTCCACACAGGAGAGAAGCCCTATGAATGCTGGGATTGTGGGAAAAAGTTTACTTGCAGTTCCAGCCTTGTGATCCATCAGAGAATCCACACAGGAGCGAGGCCATATGAATGTGGAGAGTGTGGGAAATGTTTTTCCACTTCATCACATCTTATTAGTCATAGGAGAGTCCACACAGGAGAAAAGCCACATAAATGTTTAGACTGTGGAATGTCATTTTCTTTAGCACAAAGCCTTAGGGGGCACAAGAGAACCCACACAGGAGAGAAACCCCACAAATGCATGGAGTGTGGGAAATGTTTTTCAACGAAAGTCACCCTTGTGACCCATCAGAGAACCCACACAGGAGAGAAACCCTATAAATGCCCGGAGTGTGGGAAATCATTTTCTCAGAAGTCATACCTTGTGACCCATCAGAGAACCCACACAGGAGATAAGCCCTATAAATGCTTGGAGTGTGGGAAATCATTTTCTCAGAAGTCATACCTTGTGATCCATCAGAGAACCCACACAGGAGAGAAGCCCTATGAATGCTGGGAGTGTGGAAAAAGGTTTAATTGCAGTTCCAGACTTGTGATCCATCGGAGAACCCACACAGGAGTGAGGCCATATGAATGTGGAGAGTGTGGGAAATGTTTTTCTACTTCACAAGATCTTATTATTCATAAGAGAGTCCACACAGGAGAGAAACCCTATAAGTGCTTGGAGTGTGAGAAATCATTTTCTCAGAAGTCATACCTTGTGATCCATCAGAGAACCCACACAGGAGAGAAACCTCACAAGTGCTTGGAGTGTGGGAAATGTTTTTCTCAGTCATCAAATCTTCACACACACAAGAAAGTCCACACAGGAGGAGATCTTCCCAATGTGTAGAGTGTGGGAAATGTTTTTCACAGAGTGGAAACCTTCAAAGACTCCATGTGGAATAAAGAGCATATAAATGTTGGGAGTGCGGGGAATGTTTTGATCAGCGGTCAGCCGTTGTGGCACACCAGAGTGTCCACACAAAAAGGAGGACGTACAGTGGTACCTCTGGTTACGTACTTAATTTGTTCCGGGGGTCCGTTCTTAACCTGAAAGTGTTCTTAACCACTTTAGCTTATGGGACCTCCCGCTGCTGCTGTGCCACCAGAGCACAATTTCTGTTCTTATCCTGAAGCAAAGTTCTTAACCTGAAGCGTTATTTCTGGGTTAGCAGAGTCTGTAACCTGAAGCGTATGTAACCCGAGGTACCACTGTATAGATATCAGACATTTGGGAAATGCTTTGTAAAGAAATGAATCTTTTATCAACATTGGCGATTCCACAAAGGAAATACAAGGGTAGTGTCTCAAGTGTGGGAAATGGTTTGCTGCTCATTCGGACCTTTAAAGGTAGCAGAGAATCTCCCCAAAATGGAAACCCCATTAATGTTTTGAGTGTGGGAAACGTTTGGCCTGGAAGGGGCAGGCTGGGGCTGCATCAGGGAAACCACACAGGAGAGAAACCACAAAAATGCTTTGAGTTTGTGTATTGCCAAATATTTTCAGAAAGTGGTGTGTCCTGATCTTGATGTAATTGTCACTTTAAATATTTATATATGTATCTATACTTATAATGAGGGCTTCTCCATAGATCTAACTCTATAATGAGAACTTGGCATCAACCAGAGGTCTAGGCAGCTGTCCTGACATGGAGTCAACTAGCGGACAGGCCTGTCTTCACCCAGCCATGAAACTGGCAATTAGACATAGACTTTGGCTCACCGCTGGGAACAGAGGGAGTAACTTTGGTCTGTGCCATCCCCGGAGATAAGGGAGGATGTCAACAGAACTTAAAGAGCCCCCTGCTCTTAGATCATGTTTAAAAGCCTCTTTATAAGGGCTCAGCGATAGCAGCTCTCTGAGTCCCTTGTTCGAGTTACGCCAGCGAATGACAACATTGGCTCTGTCGAGGGAAGGGAAGGATCTACTGTTCCCGGGGTCTCTGCAGCAAATGAGATGAACCATGAACTTCACTTTTGCAGTTAACTCCAAAATATCCTTTTGATCTTGTATTTTAAGTGTCACTCATTACAGTAGTGAGTATGGAACATAGATGTTAGGCTGCTAGAATAATATTTTGAATATACTGGACACCATTATGTTTGTTTTAAAAAGGGCTATATATGGCAGGGATCAGCAAACCTTTTCAATAGGGGGCCAGTCCACTATTCCTCAGACCTTGTGGTGGCCTGGACTATATTTTTTTGGGGGGGGATGAACAAATTCCTATGCCCCACAAATAACCCACAGATGCATTTTATATAAAAGGACACATTCTACTCATGTAAAAACACACTGATTCCCCGACCGTCCATTGGCCGGATTTAGAAGGCGATTGGGCCGGATCCGGCCCCCGGGCCTTAGTTTGCCTACCCATGATCTGGTATCTAACTGTTGGAGATGCAATAGGGATAATGCTTCTCTAAAACATAGGTTTTTTCATTGTCCTACATTGTCCTATAACTGAAATTATCAACAGAACTGTACGGAGCAACCTTACATTTACTGAGCAAAATATATTCAGTTATATAAACAACACATGAAACCTTACAAAAGGACAATACGAGTGGAGTCTCTGTGGCCTGACCGCAGCAAAAGGACGGATACTGATGAATTGGAAAAATAAAAATGCTGCTCCCTTCTACGATTGGATTGGAGACTTCTACAAACTCGCAGCATATAAACAACTTGCATATAAATGCAGACTTCCGAAGGAGAAGTTCAGTGATATTTTGGATCCATTTTTACAAATACTGTAATAGGTTAAGGCAGCGTTTCCCAACCGGTGTGCCGCGGCACAGGAGTGTGCCGCAAGCCACCGGCTCCTGTGCCGTGGGAAGACACCGGCTGCTGTGCCGCCCTGGGCCGCTTCCGGGTCGGTCCGGGCTGGCGTCGCCTCGGCTCCGCTTCCCGCTCGCTGACCGCCGCCTTCGTGGGGCTGCCGGGCGCTTCGCTGAGCCAACCCCAGCCTGAGCGGGTGCGGGGGGACAGAAAGGGACGGAGCGACCTGCGCGCTTCAACCCACCTCGCTCGGCTCCTGCTTCTGCCGCTGCTGCCGTCACCGCTTCTCCGCCTGAGGTGCAGTTCCTGCTCCTCTTGTCAGGCGCAGCGCCAGCAGCAGCAGGAGCCGAGCGAGGTGGGTTGAAGCGCGCAGGCAGCCGTGGCCTCCTCCTTCAGGCCGCCGGACCGGCCGCGACTCCTCGCCGCCGCCACCTCCGCCTTCTCCTCACGGGAGCCGCTGAGCGGAGCGCATAGACGGGCGGGAGGTGCCGGTGCCACCGAGCTCGCTCGGGGCCGGTTGGAGGTGCTGCCGGGGGGCTGGGCGCGGGAGGGGGGGCGGGCGCCTGGCCCGCCGATCTCCCGCTCCGTTTTCGCCCGCCTGGGTCCTTCTCCCTCCCGCCAGGGCGCGCGGACACCCCGCCCCCCGGGGCGGGGGGGGTCGGGGTGCATGTGGTGGTGGTGTGCCGCGATATTTTTTTCGCGGGACAGGTGTGCCGTTGCCCCGAGGAGGTTGAAAAACACTGGGTTAAGGGCTAGTGAAGTACAATAACAACCTTGTAAAATATACAGTTTGGGGTTTCCACCCCTCCCCCCTTTATTTTCTTCTCTTACACGGTTTCTATTTCTCTTTCTCTTTTATTTACGTCTCACCATGTTTAGTGCACATATAATTATGTACTTTTTGAACTTTCAATAAAGTTTTTTTGTTTGGTTAGACTGCTTATTTGGCTTCTCTTGCTTTGCTTAAATAAATACTGTACAGGTAAAAGCTTCTTCCTGTTCCTTCGTCGCCACCAATGAGTACATTGAGGTGGAGAATTCAAAAATGTTTTAAGCCATGAGCAAAATATTCTCTTCGCTCCTCACCTCTGAAACAACATATTTTGTTAGAGAGGACAAAAAGCCTCCCTTTTAAAAAATATATTTTTATTCATTTTATAAGAAAAACAAATACAAAAACAAACAACACAGAAAATTTCTTCTACTTTCTTACCTTCTTTCCTCTAACATCTTTGGGTGACTATCCCCGATCTCCTCCTTCTGATATTCATTTTCATTCTTCATTGGTAGTTACATATATTAAAAGCCCAAGATTATTTCCTTATATCATTATCTATATATATATATATAAATGTTCCCATTGCGCGTTTGTCTGAAGCACCCTTGCTGCGTAACAGCTGGACCAAATCGCATCAAATTTGGACACAGCGTTTCCATTACCATCTCAAAGTAATCTGGCATAATAAAAATTCAGAAAAACCATACCTGTCATACCTAAAATAAAGAAAAAACGCAAAAAAAATCGGCGCACACATATGACACCACCAGAAAAACAGCGCCCTCTAGCGACGGCTATACTGGTACTACCGGTATAGCTACAAAAGCAAGAAATTGGCGCACACATATGACATCACAGCAAAACCTCGCCCTCTAACAATGGCAGGCCTGTCTCCATTTTCACTCCCAAACTGACAAACTGTTTCTCTGCAAGGAAGGGTGGGTTGATTGTGTTAGTGGCTTCCTGATACCTGAGTGCCAGACAAGGATGTGATTAAATTGGCTGGGATACAGGGAAATGTAAATATCTCTTTTGTCAAAGGCACACTGGGAAATGGAGGCCGCCTCCTCTCGCAGTTAACTAGGCCGGACCAGCAAGGCATGCTTTCCCCCTTGAAAAGGCCACAGGCAAGGCGCGCCGGGAAATGGCCACCGTGATCGTCCCTCAGTGATCTCCCAGTGTGTGTTTTTTATCTGTGTGTTTCCATAGTGCTTTTCCCTCAGATGGCGTCAGAGGCCTCTTTCCTCGGCTTTTTCTGCCACAGGCCGCGAGAGGGCACCTGAGCGCGTGCAGTGTGCACACGATGCCGGCGGGGGTAGGTGGGGGTTTATTTTGGCTGCGGCTGCTGCTGATGGTAATAAGCATAAAATCAGCCACAGCAACGCATGGTCAGCTAGTATCTTATAAAATCTACTTCCAACTCATTACCGAAAACCTCTAACCACTTCCCTAAGGAATATCAAATTTAAATATTAGAATATTTTTTCAAATACAATCTAAATTTCTTCCAGTCTTCCTGCACCGTTTCCAATCCTTGGTCGCGGAGTCTCACTGTCAGTTCAGCAAGTTCCATAAAGTCTATCGCCTTCATTTGCCTTTCTTCTACTGTTGGTATCTCTTGTTTCTTCCAATTCTTGGCAATTAGTATTCTTGCTGCTGTCCTGGCGTACAAAAAGAAAGTAATGTCCTTTTTGGGAATTTCTTCCCCGAAAAATCCTATTTCCTCCTCCTTGTAAAAAATTCATTTATTAAACTTCAAAGCAGTGCATACAAAACACTCCAAGTCAGAAAAATACCGTCAATCAATTCAGCCTGATGCAGTCTCGCCTTATAAAAGGGAAGTAAGAAAAAGAAAAGAAAAAATTAAAAGGGAATAAAAAACTAATGAGTAAGACTACTAGCATACTAACTACGCTGAAGTTTGAATTTCAAAGCATCATAAAGTAAATATACATTTTCCATTTTGCTCATGTTATTCCTTTCACTGATATTTTTACCATTCTGCTTTGAGGTTGGTTTCTTTTTTGAATGGTCCAGCGGAGGACAACTTTCAGTAAATAATAAATAAACGAATAAGATCTCATTGGTTTTGAAATGTGCCCAATTCTCCTGGTGAGAACCTCGATGGGGCTTAAGGCAGTTTTACACCGGAAGTGAGCGAGGTTGTCCAGCATCTCCCTCTTTCGCCTCCTGCTCTCTTGCGAACTGAGGGGATTGCAGAGAAAGCAGCGTTTGGCCAGATGCAGGAGCCAAAATACTCTTATTTCTATCCCCACTATTAAAAATGTGTTGGGTGAGGCTTAGCCAGAAGGCATGACACCACTGTATGCATTCTCCCTATCTGGCCTTTTTTCCAAGGGGCTCATGGCGGCCTCTGGTGCTCTCCGCTTTCATAGCTACCATCACAACAACCCTGTGAGGTGGGTCAGCTTGAGAGGCCGCCAAGAGCCACAGGTCGCTCCCTGATCAGTACTTTTGGTTTAGATGGGGGCATGAGACTCTTAATCTCAGGGTCACGGGTTCGAGCCCCGCGTGAGGCAAAAGAGTCCTGCGTTGCCGGGGGTTGGACTGGATGACCCTCTGAGTCCCTTCCAACTCTAGAATCCAATCATGTTGACATGCAAGTTTGCTTCGCCTTCTCATTCTTTTTGCCGGGCACCAATGCTTTACTGGTGTGCCAGTAAGCGAGTAAATAGAAAGGAAAAATAAAATTAAATGAGAACTCTTCCCCAGAGCCCAAAGGGACTTTTTTTCCCCTCAGAAGGGAACAGACTACAAATCCCATAATCCTTTGGGTCTGGGAAAAGGGAAGAAGCGAAGGACTGGGACATCCCAGGCTGCCTGTTTCCTCTGGCCAGCCCCCATTTGTGTGGGTCTTTTGCAGGAAGCGTCCGGCCATCGCCATCTCTGGGGGGCAAAGAGGTTTTGCAGGGGAGGTTGAAGGTCCGAGGAGGAAGGAGTCTTTGCTGGCAGAGGCGCCCTTCGGAAGCAGCTCTACACGGGTGAGAGGGCACGATCTGAACCCTGCGACACGTGAATGCCAGTGAGGGGGGCGGGGCAGGAAAGGGCGGCGGGAAAAATAAACCATTTTGAATTTTCCCATTGCACAGATAAGTTTGCACGTTGCATCGGGGAGGAAGGGGAGATTCTCGAGAGCAGAAGAAGGGAACTCTTTCACTTATTTATTCCTCATTGAAAGCTTTGAAATGTAAAATGCAAGAGATAAATATGAATATGAAACGCAGTACTTTAATAGTAGATGATAACTACGCACCAAGAATGGATTGCAGGAAACCACTTAAGCAAAATGGTATTAATTTGTATAAAGCTTATAAAAATAATTGACAAAAAATGAAATGAAATGAAAGCTTGCTGGTATATTGTTCATATTTTTTAATTGAAAAATCTAGACATTAAGAAAAAGATCAGATAACATTATAATCCCTTTTATAAAAAAGAAAAAAGTCTGCAGTTGGGGTACCCCTGAATATTTTAAAGTGCTCCAAAATGTCCTGTATATCATGGCGATGGGGTGTGTGGAAATCTCAGATCCAGGGGCCAAATGGGGGTCTAGCTGGACTCTGCATCCCCCCACCCATGCCAGCCCCATCTCCCTAGGGTGCTTCAGCCCATCTCTGAGTCGGGTGCTTTTGCCTGGCTAGAATATGCCATTGATTATTCCCCTGACCTGCTAGTTTGCATGGTTCCCCATCTCCCCATTTCTTCCTCCCAACAACCCTGTGAGGTAGACCAGGTTGAGAGACAGTAACCGGCACAGGGTCACTCAGTGGGCTTCACAGCTGGGTGGGGATTTGAACCCCGGCCTCCCAGGTCTCAGCACAGAGCTGTAACCACTACACCAAATTGCCACTCTGGACTAGCAGTGCTCCCTGGTATTAGACAGGGGACTTTTCACAACCTCTCTTTGATAGATCACAAATTGGACTTGGGGGTATCCGCTCTGCCAAATGACATATTTTTACAAATATGTAAAAAAAAAACACCTCAATTTTTTATCAAAGATTTGTCAGTGCCAACGAAAACTAATAAATGAATAGAAAAAGAACCTACCCACGTCACGCTGACAGAAAAACCTTGCGCATCCATTACGTAAAGGAATGAAAGTCTACTATCCCCCTTCTCTCCCCACTTCTCCCCCCCCCCAACCTTATACTGAAAGCAGGAGAGCTTTTCATGTTGGTGATACACTTTTTAGACATGCATCATTTCACAACACAGTAATTCAGTTTCCCTAGCAAACCAGAGGTTAAACTAACCCCTTTCCAGTTCCAGGGAGGAACATGGGGAGCGTTTAAACGACACACCTACCGGTACACACTGCAGCCGACACACTAACGTGTCACAATGTTAGTGGCGAAAGCTCGAAGTATAGAGCATTAAAGTCTCACATTGAATATAAATGATTCGAAGAAAGGACTTTTATGAATCGAAAACTAATACAAAGTATGCACTTTTTTGGTAACTCAAGAAAATCTTTAATAATAATAATAATAATAATAATTAATGTAGTTGCAAGGATCTATGGGGAAGACCGAGATTCCCACTCTGCGCTTGCCACGAAAGGCGTTCCTTAGGTGCTGCAGTTTTTGTTGAGAGCCTTTTGTCATTCCAGAGACCACCAACCTTTGAGGACGGGGCTGTTTATTTCTCCAGGGTCGAAAGGGTTCTTCCTGCTGGATGTTGGCCGAAGAGCCTTAGGCAAGGGAGGCCATGCTGGAGAATGAGGAGAACGTGGCCTCTCTGGGTAAGGAGCTTCCTTCCTCGCTGCAAGAGTCTGAAGCAGTCCTTCCGGGACGTTTTCTTGTCACTCTTCTTCTGGGGTGGAGGGGCAGGTGGGGAGCAGGTTTGTTGCACAAGAGCTGCAAATGTACTTTATTCCAAATGCCTTGCATTTTGATCCCATTTTCCCCCTCCAAGGAGCTCAAGTTGGGGCACACGGGTCTCCCCCTTATTTAACCCCCACAAGAAGCCCAAAACGACCTTGGCCCCGTATATCTGAAGGAGCATCTCCACCCCATCATTTAGCCTGGACACTGAGGTCCAGCTGTGATGGTCTTCTGCTGGTTCCCTCACTGTGAGAAGCGAAGTTATAGGGAACCAGGCAGAGGGCCTTCTCTGTATTGGCGCCCGCCCTGTGGAATGCCCTACCTTCCGATGTCAAGGAAATAAATAACTGTATAACCTTTAGAAGACGTATGAAGGCAGCCTTGTATCAGGAAGATTTTAGTGTTTAGTCGCTTTATTATACTTTTACGCTGTAAGCTGCCCATATGTGAGGTAGGCTAGCCCTGAGAGGGAATAACTGGACCAATATTTCCCAATGATTTTCTTTTTCTTTTTTTTTTCTTTTTAAATAATATTTATTGGTTTTACAATTTTATAAGCACATCACATTATATTTCGGTCAGGTTTCATTGCCCCCCACCTCTCACCTTGGAGGGCTTTAATCTTACCCCCCCTCTCACAGAGGAATATCTTATCTTATTTCCCCTGACCTTAATCAGTACATCATCTTGCTTAGATCTAACCCTATTACCGGGTAGACCATTCTTAATTATACATCATATTCCCAATGACCTCCTCCGCACCTCCCCATTGGCTTCATAAATCAAAACATATTTCCCTTTCAGGCTCATAATTCACAATTACACCTCATATTCATATATCTAATTAAATCTTATTTAATTCTGACCTCAGCGTGTATCTTCTAAATCATCTATAAGTTTTCCCTCTGTCTCCCCCCAATCTTCAGGCTCCTAGCTTTTAAAAGTTCTTAACTTAATTATAACGTAAGCCATGTCCAAAATTATTGTCAAAAATCCAAATACATAATCTGTCCCCAGACTACCATTTGCACCCCTCCCCCCTCCCCCCGTTTCTCTAAGGTCCATGTCCAAGTGCTTGCTTGCACTTGGGCTTTTTCTTCCTCTTGTCTTCTCAGCTGCTCCTTCTCCTTTCTTATAAGAAGTTTCTTCTTTGTTGGTACCTTTCTCTTCTTTCCTTTCTCCAATCTAAGTTTCTTACGCCGAGAGATGTTTTTCCTGCGACGGGGTTTTGTCTTTGACCTTGGGGGGAATTGCTCCCCCTTCCTTCTTTGGTGCAGCTGGCTTGACATCACTCTTCTTTACTGTTCCTCTTATCCTCTCTGTCTCGGCTCGGAGTTCCATCCTGAATTCCCATATTTTTTCAAGGACCTTCCTCCAGCCGCCAGTACACATATCATCCGCCATGTTCAAGAACGTAGCTTTGCAGAGTTAAACACAGAACCACTTCCAAGTTCAAAATCCAAGTTCAAAATCAAAGTCCAACAGTTCCGATTCAAGTCCTCTTTATTTCCAATTTATCAGCTAGTTACCCCCACGACCAGGGGTGTCAGAAGGATTGAATCTCTGTTGCAGGGTAAAATTTCCAGTTACATTTCAGCCGCATCGGTAACAAAGTTCCTGATTTAGTGCCACAATAGCAAGGGACGGACCTCCGTAGTTTGCATCCCAATGCCACTCTAATTAAGTCCAAATTCCTTCGGTACTCACATTTTATAGGTCGAATCTTGGTCTTTGGAAGAATCAGCGCGCTCGAGGGAGGAAGGTCTCGCAGCTTCCACCCGACGGGAATTAGCGATCCGCTGAGCTCCGCCGCCCCCGCTCGCTCTCGGCAGACCCTACGTGGGTCTACCGGGGAGTAGGGCGGCGTTTCGAGCTGCCGCCGGATCTAAGGTCCCGGGACCACCCTCCCGGGAATTTTGGGGGCCGCGTCGCTGTCGCGGGCTCCCCTTTGTCCAGTCGGGTCGGGGAATGTCAGGAACGACATGTCCCCCCGACCTTCCCCTCCGGCGCGCCGACCGGAAGTCCAATATTTCCCAATGATTTTCACGGCTGACGCAGAATTTGAACCCAGGTCTCCCAGGTTCTAGTCTGACACTTTAACCACTGTGCTGCACTTTAGCTGTGCAAAATGAGTTTGCTGGCATGTGAGGGACTCCCACTGGCATAACAGCAACAGTCTGGAAGCGCCAACCAAGTCCCCTTCCTGGGGTCCTGGCAGTGCAGTCCCGACCCCCCACCCTGCCGACTTCTTCAGCCGTCCTCCCTTACCCTTCTGACACAGAGCGAAGGACCACCTTGCCCTACACAAACACGCAGCCCCCTAATCCAAGGTACTGTTTAGTTATGGGTTCTTCTCTGGAAATGTTTGACGGAGCTTTGGATGAGCAGCCGTTGGAGATGGTTTGGGCCATGAGGCCTAAGGCTTCCTTCTCCTCACTTCTTCTTCCTCCTCCTCTTCTTCCTTCCTCTCATTTCTTTCCCGCATAGCACTGCCGCTTCCCAAGACGAACCTAAATCCCAGCGCAGAGCAAGCGGAAGAGCCCAGGCCGCCACAATATCAGATCTCAGGCAGGACAGGGGCTGACATTTTGGACACCAGCTCAGGTGAGGCGGTTTGGGTGGGATGCTGAGTGCGTTCAGAGTTTCTCCTCCCTTTCTGAGAATTGGTAAGAAAAATGCTCTCTGTTACTTCATTAAAAAAGCTCTTCAACTGGTTATTCCTTTTGCAGTGGGTGTTGTGTGTGAGGGGAGAGAAGTGGTACGACCTCCGTCTCTCATGCATCATCTGGTCCAACCATCTCAGGTTGGATTCTGAGGCTACTTGTCTGCCATCTTCAAACCCTGATTCCGCTTTGTTCACTCTCTCAGCAGGTAACTTGAGGAGGAAACACTTCTGCTCAGAGTGTGGCCAATGCTTTGCCTTCAGATTGGCTCTTGCTAGACACCAGAGAATCCACACAGGGGAGAAGATTCCGGAAAGCTCTGACGGTGGGGAATGTTTTGGTCAGAGTTCAGAGCTTGCGAGCCATTCGGAAACCCCTAATTCTTCGGAGATCAAGAAGGTTCTTGCTCATCAGCCCATCGTTCTGATCCAAAGGAACATCCATGCAGGAGGAGAGAACTCATATCGCTGCTTGGAGTGTGGGGAAGGTTTTTCCCAACTCTCAGATTTTGTGAAACATGAAGGAGGCCACACGGGAGAGAAACCCTGTAAATGTGGCAAGAGTAGGATCGGGTTCCCCGAGAGATCACAGCTTAATGGACACCGTAAAGTCCACACAGGAGAGAAGCCCCACAAATGCAGTGTCTGTGGGTTATGTTTTTCTGTTAGGTCACAGCTTGTTACCCATCAGCGAACCCACACTGGAGAAAAACCCTATAAATGCCCGGAGTGTGGGAAATCATTTGCTCACAAGGCAGTCCTTGTGGTCCATCAGAGACTTCACACAGGAAAAAGGCCCCATAAGTGCCTGGAGTGTGGCAAGTGTTACACCACACAAAAAAGTCTCAGGGTACACCAGAGAATCCACACAGGAGATAAACCGTATGAGTGCAAAGAGTGTGGGAAATGTTTTCATAGGAAAGGTGACCTTCTGAGACATCAGACTGTTCACACCGGGGAGAGGCCCCATAAATGTGCAGAGTGTGGGAAAAGCTTTATTGTACCAGCACAACTTGCAATCCACCAGAGAATCCATACGGGAGAGAAACCGTTTGAATGCGTGGAGTGTGGAAAATGCTTTTACCAGAAACAACAGCTCAAGGGGCATGAAAAAATCCACTCTGGGGAGAAACCCTACAAATGCCCGGAGTGTGGCAAATCATTTGCTTACAAGTCAGCCCTTGTAATCCATCAGAGGCTTCACACAGGAGAGAAGCCCTATGAATGCTGGGAGTGTGGGAAATGTTTTACTCAAAACGCACAGCTTTGGATCCATCGTTTGGTTCACACAGGGGAGAAACGGTATAAATGCTTTGAATGTGGGAAAAAGTTTGCTCGGCGTTCCGGCCTTGTGGTCCATCAGAGACTCCACACAGGAGAAAGGCCCCATAAGTGCCTGGAGTGTGGAAAATGTTTCCCCACAAAAGGAAGTCTCAGGCGACACCAGAGAATCCATACAGGAGAGAAACCCTATGAATGTAGAGAGTGTGGGAAATGTTTTCATGAGAAAGCAGAGCTTCTGAACCATCAGACTGTTCACACCGGAGAGAGGCCCCATAAATGTGAAGAGTGTGGGAAAAGCTTTCTTTCAGCATCACATCTTGCAATCCACCAGAGAATCCATACGGGAGAGAAACCCTACAAATGCATGGAGTGTGGAAAATGCTTCTCCCAGAAACAACACCTCAAGGCGCATGAAAAAATCCACACTGGGGAGAAACCCTACAAATGCATGGAGTGTGAAAAATGTTTTACCAACAAATCATACCTTCATGTACACCAGAGAATCCACACAGGAGTGAGGCCATATGAATGCGGAGAGTGTGGGAAATGTTTTTCCACTTCATTTGGCCTTACTAGTCATAGGAGAGTCCACACAGGAGAAAAGCCACATAAATGTTTAGACTGTGGAATGTCATTTACTGAAGCACAAAGCCTTAGGGGGCACCAGAGAATCCACACAGGAGAGAAACCCCACAAATGCTTGGAGTGTGGGAAAAGTTTTGCAAGGAAAGACACCCTTGTGATCCATCAGAGAAGCCACACAGGAGAGAAACCCTATAAATGCTCGGAGTGTGGGAAATACTTTGCTAATAAATCAGTGCTTAACATGCATCAAAAGATCCACACAGGAGAGAAACCTTACAAGTGCTTGAGGTGTGCGAAATCATTTTCTCAGAAGTCATGCCTTGTGAGCCATCAGAGGATCCACACAGGAGAGAAAGCTCATAAGTGCTTGGAGTGTGGGAAATGTTTTTCTCAGTCAGCACATCTTCGCAGACACCAGAAAGTCCACACAGGAGGAGATCTTCCCAATGTGTAGAGTGTGGAGAATGTTTTTCACAGAGTGGAAACCTTCAAAGACTCCATGTGGAATAAAGAGCATATAAAGGTTGGGAGTGCGGGGAATGTTTTGATCAGGGGTCAGCCCTTGTGGCACACCAGAGTGTCCACACAAAAAGGAGGACGTACAGTGGTACCTCTGGTTGCGTACTTAATTCGTTCTGGGGGTCCGTTCTTAACCTGAAACTGTTCTTAACCACTTTAGCTTATGGGGCCTCCCTCTGCCGCTGCACCGCCAGAGCACAATTTCTGTTCTGATCCAGAAGCAAAGTTCTTAACCTGAAGCGTTATTTCTGGGTTAGCAGAGTCTGTAACTTGAAGCGTATGTAACCCGAGGTACCACTGTATAGATATCAGACATTTGGGAAATGCTTTGTAAAGAAATTAATCTTTTATCAACATTGGCGATTCCACAAAGGAAATACAAGGGTAGTGTCTCGAGTGTGGGAAATGGTTTGCTGCTCATTCGGACCTTCAAAGGCAGCAGAGAACCCACAAAAAATGTATACCCCATTAATGTTTCGAGTGTGGGCCATGTTTGGCCTGGAAGGGGCAGGCTGGGGCTGCATCAGGGAGCCCACACAGGAGAGAAACCACAAAAATGCTTTGAGTGTGTGTGTTGCCAAATATTTTCAGAAAGTGGTGTCTCCTGATCTTGATGTAATTGTCACTTTAAATCTTTATATATTTATCTATACATATAATGAGGGCTTCTGCATAGATCTACCTGTATAATGAGAACTTGGCATCAACCAGAGGTCTAGGCAGCTGTCCTGACACGGAGTCAACTAGCGGATAGGCCTGTCTTGACCCAGCCATGGAACTGGCAATTAGGCATAGACTTTGACTCACCATTGGGAACAGAGGGAGTAACTTTGGTCTGTGCCAACCCCGGAGATCAGGGAGGAGGGCAACAGGACTTAAAGAGCCCCCCCCCTGCTGTTAGATCATGTTTAAAAGCCTCTTTATAAGGGCTCAGCTACAGCAGCTCTCTGAGTCCCTCGTTCGAGTTCCGCCAGCGAATGACGACATTGGCTCTATCGAGGGAAGGGAAGGATCTACTGCTCCTGCGGTCTCTACAGCAAATGACATAAACCATGAACTTCACTTTTGTAGTTATCTCCAAAATATCCTTTTGATCTTGTATCTTAAGTGCCACTCATTACAGTTGTCCTATAACTGACATTATCAACAGAACTGTACGGAGCAACCTTACATTTACTGAGTAAAATATCCTCTTCAATTATATACCCAGGATATGGAACCTTACAAAAGGACGATATGAGTGGACTCTCCGTGGCCTGACCGCAGCAAAAGGACGGATACTGATGAATTAGAAAAATAAAAATGCAGCTCCCTTCTATGATTGGATTGGAGACTTCTACAAACTCACAACATATAAACAACTTGCATATAAATGCAGACTTGCTATGGACAAGTTCAATGATATTTTGGATCCATTTTTACAAATACTGTAATAGGTTAAGGTCTGGTGAAGTACAATAACAAGCTTGTAAAATAAACAGTTTGGGGGTTTCCCCCTCCCCCCCCTACACATTTTCTATTTCTCTTTTTCTCTTTTATTTACATCTCCTCATGTTTAATGCACATATAATTTTGTACTTTTTGAACTTCCAATAAAGTTTTTTTTTTTTTAATTAGACTGCTTATTTGGCTTCTCTTGCTTTCCTTAAATTAATAAAAGCTGCTTCCTGTTCCTTTGTTGGCACCAAAGAGTACATTGAGGTGGAGAATTCAAAATTGTTTTAAGCCATGAGCAAAATACTCCCTTCGCTCCTCACCTCCAAAACAACATTTTTTATCATGGAGGACAAGAAGCCTCCCAAAATACTTGGAATGTGAAAAATCCTACTTCCTCTCCCCTTTAAAAAAAATCATTTATTGAAAATCAAAGTAGTTCATACAAAAAACTCCAAGTCAGAAAAACACTGTCAGAGAATTCAGCCTGATGCAATCTCACTTTATGCAAAATAAGTAAGAAAAACGAAAGAAAAAATTAAAGGAAGGGAATAAAAAACTAATGAGTAGGACTGTTGTTGTTTGTTGTTTAGTCATGTCCGATTCTTCGTCACGCCATGAACCACAGCACTACTAACATACTAAGTACTGTACGCTGAAGTTTGAATTTCAAAGCATCATAAAGTAAATGTTCCATTACGCTCATGGTATTCCATTTACTGATATTTTTACCATTCTGCTTAGAGGTTGGTTTGTTTTTTGAATGGACAAGCGGCGGACAACTTTCAGTAAACAAATATACGAATAAGATCTCATTGGTTTTGAAACGTGCCAAATTCTGGTGACAACCTCAATGGGGCTTAAGGCGATTTTACACTGGAAGTGAGCGAGGTTGTCCAGCATCTCCCTCTTTCTCCTCCTGCTCTCTTGCGAACTGAGAGGGGATTGCAGAGAAAGCAGCGTTTGGCCAGATGCAGGAGCCAAAATACTCTTATTTCTATCCCCGCTATTAAAAATGTGTTGGGTGAGCCTTAGCCAGAAGGCATGACACCACTCTATGCATTCTCCATATCTTGCCTTTTCTCCAAGGGGCTCATGGCGGCCTCTGGTGCTCTCCGCTTTCATAGCTACCAGCTTGAGAGGCCGCAAAGAGCCACAGGTCGCTCCCTGATCAGTACTTTTGGTTTAGATGGGGGCATGAGACTCTTAATCTCAGGGTCACGTGTTCGAGCCCCGCGTGAGGCAAAAGAGTCCTGCGTTGCCGGGGGTTGGACTGGATGACCCTCGGGGTCCCTTCCAACTCTAGAATCCAACCATCTTGACATGCAAGTTTGCTTTGCCTTCTCATTCTTTTTGCCGGGCAGCAATGCTTTACTGGTGTGCCAGTAAGTGCGTAAATAGAAAGGAAAAATAAAATTAAATGAGCACCCTTCCCTAGAGCCCAAAGGCACTTTTTTTCCCCTCAGAAAGGAACAGACTACAAATCCCAGAATCCTTTGGACCTGGGGAAAGGGAAGAAGCGAAGGACTGGGACATCCTATGCTGCCTGTTTCCTCTGGCCCGCCCCCATTTGTGTGTGTCTTTTGCAGGAGGCGTCCGGCCATCGCTATCTCTGGGGTGCAAAGAGGTTTTGCAGGGGAGGCTGAAGGTCCGAGCAGGAAGGAGTCTTTGCTGGCAGAGGCGCCCTTCGGAAGCAGCTCTACACGGGTGAGAGGGCACCGTCTGAACCCTGCAACACGTGAATGCCGGTGAGGGGGCGGGGCAGGAAAGGGCGGCGGGGAAAATAAGCCATTTTGGCTTTCCCCATTGCACAGATAAGTTTGCACGTTGCATGGGCTGAAAGAAGAGGAAGGGGAGATTCTCGAGAGTAGAAGAAGGGAACTCTTTCGCTTGTTTATTCCTCATTGAAAATTTTGTAAAATGCAATGCTAACCAGAGAAATATGAATATGAAACGCAGTAATAGTAGATGATAAATATGCACCAAGAATAGAGTGCAGGAAACCACTTAAGCAAAATGGTATTAACCTGTATAAAGCTTATAAAAATAATTGACGAAAAATGAAAGCTTGGTGATAGATTGTTCATATTTTTCAATTGAAAAGTAGGACATTAAGAAAAAATCAGATAACATTATAATCCCTTTTATGAAAAAGAAAAAAGTCTGCAATTGGGGTACCCCCCTGAATATTTTAAAGTGCTCCAAAATGTCCTGTATATCATGGGGATGGGGGAGGACTCTCAGCTCCAGGGGCCAAATGGGGGTCTAGCTGGACTCTGCATCCCCCCCCCCCATGCCAGCGCCATCTCCCTAGGGTGCTTCAGCCCTGCTCTAAATCGGGTGCTTTTGCCTGGCTAGAACATGCCATCGATTATTCCCCTGACCTGCTTGGCTGGAGGGATGTGTGCATGTAAATAGACCTCTGGTTTCTGTGGCTTGAAAGTATCCCACGGCTTGCGTGTATTTTACTTCCTTACATTCATACCCCACTGATCCTGCCAGGAGCTGAAGGTAGTTTGCATGGTTCCCCATCTTGCCATTTCTTCCTCACAACAACCCTGTGAAGTAGACCAGGCTGAGAGACAGTGACCGGCACAGGGTCACTCAGTGGGCTTCACAGTCGGGTGGGGATTTGAACTCCCAGGCCTCCCAGGTCTCAGCGCACTGCTCTAACCACTACACCAAATTGCCACTCTGGACTAGCAGTGCTCCCTGGTATTAGACGGGGGTCTTTTCCCAGCCTCTCTTAGGCAGATCACGAATTGGACCTGGGAATATCTGCTATGCCAGTGAGCTATGGCTGCTTTCCAATCTCTTTTTTATGGTTTTTTGAATTATTTAATTTTCAAATATTACAAATTCTTTTAAAATATTAATTTCTCATATCTGTTGACTTCCTGTCTACCCTCCCTTATAATTTTTTTATTCCTTTACAAAGCTGCAATGTTACTTATAATATATCCATTCTGGACTTAACCATCCAGGATCCTTTACCTTTTTTATTATTATTAACGCTAATTTGTTAAACTACAAATTCTCATCTACTGCTATACTTCAGATCCTGCGTATGATTTAACATAACCATGATATTACTGTTTTTCAAGTATTCCACAAAATATTTTCATTCTTCGAGAATCTTATTTTCTCATTTTGTTCTTTATTTCCACTCTACGCTTGTCACTAAAGGCGTTCCTGAGGTGCTGCAGTTTTTGCTGAGGGCGTTTTGTCGTTCCAGAGACCACCAACCTTTTGAGGACGTGTTTGTTTATTTTATTTCACCATTTTCGAAAGGGCCTCCCTGCTGGACTTGGGCCAAAGAGCCTTAGGCAAGGGAGGCCATGCTGAAGAATGAGGGGAACGTGGCCTCTCTGGGTAAGGAGCCTCCTTCCTCGCTGCAAGAGTCTGATGTAGTCCTTCCAGGACATTTTCTTGCCACTCTTCTTTTGGGGTGGAGGGGTAGGTGGGGAGCAGGTTTGTTACACAAGAGCTGCAAATGTACTTTATTCCAAATGCCTTGCATTTTGATCCCATTTCCCCCCTCCAAGGAGCTCAAGGTGGGGCACATGGGTCTCCCCCTCATTTAATCCCCACAAGAAGCCCAAAACGGCCTTGGCCCTGTATACCTGAAGGAGCGTCTCCACCCTCATCGTCCAGCCTGGACACTCAGGTCCAGCTCCGAGGGTCTTCTGATGGTTCCCTCACTGTGAGAAGCGAAGTTATAGGGAACCAGGCAGAGGGCCTTCTCTGTATTGGCGCCCGCCCTGTCGAATGCCCTACCTTCAGATGTCAAGGAAATAAATAACTGGATAACCTTTAGAAGACGTATGAAGGCAGCCTTGTATCAGGAGGTTTTTAGTGTTTAGTCGCTTTATTATACTTTTATGCTGTAAGCTGCCCATATGTGAGGTAGGCTAGCCCTGAGAGGGAATGACTGGACCAATATTTCCCAATGATTTTCATGGTTGACGCAGAATTTGAAGCCTGGTCTCCCAGGTTCTAGTCTGGCACTTTAACCACTGTGCTGCACTTTAGCTGTGAAAAATGAGTTTGCTGGCATGTGAGGGACTCCCACTGGCATAACAGCAACAGTCTGGAAGCGCCAACCAAGGCCCCTTCCTGGCGTCCTGGCAATGCAGACCCGACCCCCCCCCCCAATGCCCACCAGCACAGAGCAAAGGACCTTCCAGCACAGAGCAAAGGACCACCTTGCCCCACACAAACACGCAACCCCCTAACCCAAGGTGCTGTTTAGTTATGGGTTCTCCTCTGGAAATGTTTGAGAGAGCTTTGGATGAGCAGCCGTTGCAGATGGTTTGGGCCACGAGGCTGAAGGCTTCCTTCTCCTCACTTCTTCTTCTTCCTCCTCTTCTTCCTCCTCCTTCTCACTTCTTCCTCTTCTTCTTCCTTCTTCTCACTTCTTTCCCGCATAGCCCTGCCGCTTCCCAGGACGATCCTCAACCCCAGCTCAGAGCAAGCGGAAGAGCCCAGGCCGCCACAATATCAGATCTCAGACGGAACAGGGGCTGCCATTTCGGACACCTGCTCAGGTGAGGCGGTTTGGGTGGGATGCTCAGTCCGTTCAGAGTTTCTCCTCCCTTTCTGAGAATTGGCAAGAAAAATGCTCTCTGTTACTTCATTAAAAAAGCTCTTCAACTGGTTATTCCTTTTGCAGTGGGTGTTGTGGGTGGGGGGAGAGAAGTGGTACGACCTCCGTCTCTCATGCATCTTCTGGTCCAACCATCTCAGGTTGGATTCTGAGGCTACTTCTCTGCCATCTTCAAACCCTGATTCCGGTTTGTTCACTCTCTCAGCAGGTAACTTGAGGAGGAAACACTTCTGCCCAGAGTGTGGCCGATGCTTTGCCTTCAGATTGGCTCTTGCTAGACACCAAAGTATCCACACAGGGGAGAAGATTCCGGAAAGTTCTGAGAGCGGGGAATGTTTGGGTCAGAGTTCAGAGCTTGCAAGCCATTCAGAAACCCCTAATTCTTCGGAGTTCAGGAAGGTTCTTACTCATCAGCCCATTGTACTGATCCACCGGAACGTCCTTGGAGAAGGAGATAACTCATATTGCTGCTTGGAGTGTGGAGAAGGTTTCTCCCAACTCTCAGATTTTGTGAAACATGAAAGAGGCCACACAGGAGAGAAGCCCCACAAATGCAGTGTGTGTGGGTTATGCTTTTCCGTTAGGTCACAACTTGTTACCCATCAGCGATCCCACACTGGGGAGAAACCCTATAAATGCCCGGAGTGTGGGAAATCATTTGCTCACAAGTCAGTCTTTGTAATCCATCAGAGGCTCCACACGGGAGAGAAGCCCTATGAATGCTGGGAGTGTGGGAAATGTTTTCCTCAAAATGCACAGCTTTGGCTCCATCGTTTGGTTCACACAGGGGAGAAACGGTATAAATGCTTGGAATGTGGAAAAAAGTTTACTCAGCATTCTGACCTTGTAATCCATCAGAGAACCCACACAGGAGAAAGGCCCCATAAGTGCTTGGAGTGTGGCAAATGTTTCCCCAAAAAAGGAAGTCTCAGGCGACACCAGAGAATCCACACAGGAGAGAAGCCCTTTGAATGTAGAGAGTGTGGGAAATGTTTTCATGAGAAAGCAGAGCTTCTGAGGCATCAGACTGTTCACACCGGAGAGAGGCCCCATAAATGTGAAGAGTGTGGGAAAAGCTGTATTGTACCATCAGAACTTGTAATCCACCGGAGAATCCATACGGGAGAGAAACCGTTTGAATGCGTGGAGTGTGGAAAATGCTTTTCCCAGAAAAAACACCTCAGGACACATGAAAAAATCCACACTGGGGAGAAACCCTACAAATGCCCTGAGTGTGGCAAATCATTTCTTCAAAAGTCAGTCTTTGTAATCCATCAGAGGCTCCATACAGGAGAGAAGCCGTATGAATGCTGGGAGTGTGGGAAATGTTTTACTCAAAACGCACAGCTTTGGACACATCAGTTGGTTCACACAGGGGAGAAACGGTATAAATGCTTTGAATGTGGGAAAAGGTTTACTCAGCGTTCCGGCCTTGTGAGACACCAGAGACTCCACACAGGAGAAAGGCCCCATAAGTGCCTGGAGTGTGGAAAATGTTTCCCCACAAAAGGAAGTCTCAGGCGACACCAGAGAATCCACACAGGAGTGAAACCCTATGAATGTAGAGAGTGTGGGAAATGTTTTTATGATAAGGATTACCTTCTGAGGCATCAGACTGTTCACACCGGAGAGAGGCCCCATAAATGTGAAGAGTGTGGGAAAAGCTGTATTTCAGTATCAGAACTTGTAATCCACCGGAGAATCCATACGGGAGAGAAACCCTACAAATGTAAGGAGTGTGGGAGATGCTTTTCCCAGAAACAACACCTCAGGACACATGAAAAAATCCACACTGGGGAGAAACCCTACAAATGCATGGAGTGTGGCAAGTTATTTGCTCAAAAGTCAGTCCTTCAGATCCATCAGAGAATCCACACAGGAGTGAGGCCATATGAATGTGGAGAATGTGGGAAATGTTGTTCTACTTCATCAAGCCTTACTAGTCATAGGAGAGTCCACACAGGAGAAAAGCCACATAAATGTTTAGACTGTGGAATGCTGTTTACTTTAGCACAAAGCCTTAGGAAGCACCAGAGAATCCATACATGAGAGAAACCCCACAAATGCTTGGAGTGTGGGAAATGTTTTTCAAGGAAAGACACCCTTGTGACCCATCAGAGAACCCACACAGGAGAGAAACCCTATAAATGCTCGGAGTGTGGGAAATACTTTGCTAGTAAATCAAAAGATCCTCACAGGAAAGAAACATTACAAGTGCTTGAGGTGTGGGAAATCATTTTCTCAGAAGTCATGCCTTGTGAGCCATCAGAGGATTCACACAGGAGAGAAACCTCATAAGTGCTTGGAGTGTGGGAAATGTTTTTCTCAGCCATCAAATCTTCACAGACACCAGAAAGTTCACACAGGAGGAGAGCTTCCCGTGTTGAGTGTGGAGAATGTTTTTCAGAAGGGAATTTAAAGTCTATAAAAATAATTGACAAAAAATGAAATTGAATCTTTGTGGTTGATTGTTCATATTTTTTAATTGAAAAATCTGGACATTAAGAAAAAATCAGGGAAAATTATGACCCCATTACAGTAAAAGAAACAAAGTCCGTAATTGGAGTATCCCCTTGAATATTTTAAAGTCTTTATGTCTTTATTGTCATCATACAAGTACAACGAAATTGGATTTAAAATAATAATTAAAATAATAATTAAATAATTTTTTGAAAAAATCATTTTTCATTTAAACAATTGTTTCCCCAACCAAAAATGGACTCAACACGAGTAACAGCAGTAAAAGCCATACGAAACACTTAAAAATAAGGGAGAGCACTGAGCAGCCGCTGCGTCTATGCGCGCCGCCCTCTTAGAACTCTTATAAAAAATAACAGAAATTTAAACAAAAAACAAAACAAAACTGAGCCCTCTCTGCCAATCGGCGGCGGTAGCGGTCCTTTATAGAGCCCATCAGACCCCGCCCTAGGCCAGATGGTGAGTGGCTGGACTGGGGCCCTCAGGCGCTGGGCAGGGGAGTTCTCCCTGGTGGTAGCAGCCGCAGCAGTTCTTATAGGCCTGTCAGGCCCCGCCCTAGGCCAGATGGTGAGTGGCTGGACTGGGGCCCTCAGGCGCTGGGCAGGGGAGTTCTCCCTGGTGGTAGCAGCCGCAGCAGTTCTTATAGGCCTGTCAGGCCCCGCCCTAGGCCAGATGGTGAGTGGCTGGACTGGGGCCCTCAGGCGCTGGGCAGGGGAGTTCTCCCTGGTGGTAGCAGCCGCAGCAGTTCTTATAGGCCTGTCAGGCCCCGCCCTAGGCCAGGTGGTGAGTGGCCGGACTGGGGCCCTCAGGCGCTGGGCAGGGGAGTCCTCCAAAATGTCCTGTATATCATGGGGATGGGGGAGGACTCTCAGCTCCAGGGGCCAAATGGGGGTCTAGCTGGACTCTCCATCCCCCCCACCCATGCCAGCCCCATCTCCCTAGGGTGCTTCAGCCCATCTCTGAGTCGGGTGCTTTTGGCTGGCTAGAATATGCCATTGATTATTCCCCTGACCTGCTTGGATGGAGGGGCGTGTGCATGTAAATAGACGTCTGGTTTCTGTGTGGCTGGAATGTATCCACGGCTTGCGTGCATTTTAATTCCTTACATTCATACCCCACCGATCCTGCGAAGAACTCAAGGTAGTTTGCATAGTTCCCCATCTCCCCATTTCTTCCTCACAACAACCCTGTGAGGGAGGTGAGGCTGAGAGACAGTGACTGGCCCAGGGTCACCCAGTGGGCCTCATGGCCTCGTTAGGATTTGAACCCAAGTCTCAGCACAGAACTCTAACCAGTACACCAGATTGCCACTCTGGACTAGCTGTGCTCCCTGGTATTAAACGGGGGTCTTTTCCCAGCCTCTCTTAGACAGATCACGAATTGGACTTGGGGATATATGCTCTGCCAATGAGCTATGGCTGCTCTATTTTTAATGTTTTTTTGATTTATTTAATTTTAAATATTACAAATTCTTTTAAAATACAAGCGTAACTAATTTCTCATACCGTTGACTTCCTATCCACCCTCCCTTATTATTATTTTATTCCTTTACAAAGCTGCAATGTTACTTATATTATATCCATGCTGGACTTAACCATCCAGAGTCCTTTACCTTTTTAAATTATTATTAACTCTAAATTGTTAATCTACTGCTGCTAGGCTTCAAATTCTGCCTGTGTTCTAACATAACCATGATATTATTATTTTTCAAGTATTCCACAAAATATTTTCATTCTTCTAGAATCTTATTTTCTCATTTAGTTCTCCAACTCTGGGTCCTCTCCAGCTATCTCTTGCAATCTATGAAGCTGCCTTAAGCATGTGACACCAAGATGAGAACGGCCATAGCTGAAGGGCAGGATCCGTCCCTTCAAGGCAGAGCTTCCTGGGCTCAGTCCCCGTCATTTCCCGTGAACAGAATCAAGTTGCAGGCATCTATGGGGAAGACCGAATTGATATGGCTGAATTGACCCAACAACCCTCCCCACACCCCCCAAAAAACTCACTGCAGTCAATGGAAGGCAAACAGCCATATGCTGGGGGCCCCAATCTTAGGAAACCCAAAAGTAAAAAACAGAACTCCCCAAAATTTAGCTTTTTAAAAAACAAACCCCAAAGTTTTCAAGATCATTTTTTTACAAATACGTAAAAAAACCCGGTGATTTTTCAATCAAACATTTCTCACTGCCAATGAAAACTGATAAATGAATAGAAAAATAACCTAGCCACGTGACACTAAAACAAAAACCTTTCACATCCACTATGTAAAGGAATGAAAGTCTACTTCCCCCCATCTCTCACCCCCCCACCTTATACTGCATGCAGCAGAGCTTCCCAAACTGATAAATGAATAGAAAAATAACCTACACACGTAACACTGAAACAAAATTTTCATGTTGGTGTGGCGGTTACCTCAACCTATGCAGAACCCCCAGACGTTTCACGGTCCATTGGCACCTGCATTAACCACGGTATTTCACTCGCTGCCACCAACCAGTATCTCTGGTAATAATTCACTTCACGAGGAGAATGTTAGAACCAAAAGATGTTTATTAAAGTACAACTCTTAAGCATGTGGTTTCACAATAAATGGTTTTTCTTAGCTTTCTATCTGGTATCTTAACAGTTCCTAACAATTCCTATCCTCTTCCTAATTCCCCCTTCTCTCTCTACCGCCCCCTCTATCTCTAACTGCCACTTCACCTCGGACTTAACCTAACTCTGCCCTAACTGCCAACCCTCACCCAACTCCCACCTAACCGCCTCTTAACTGCCCTTTACTCTCCCTGGGGTGGGTTTATATATCCCTTAACCCCGCCCCCTTAAGGTTCTAACTGCCTGAACCCTTTAACCCTTTCCATACTGTCCCGCATTTAGGCGGAACGCCACAGTTGGTGACACACTTTTTAGACATGCATCATTTCCAAACACAGTAATTCAGTTTTGCATCATTAATTTATGACACAGTAATACAGTTTTTCTAGCAAACCAGAGCTTAAACTAACCCCTTTCTAGCCCCGGGAGGAACATGGGGAGCATTTAAACGACACACCTACACACTGCAGCCGACACACTAACGTATTACAACAAGCAGTTTGGAAAGCTCCGGTGTAGAGCATTAAAATCTCACATTGAATATAAAATATCTGAAGAAAGGACTTATGATTTGAAAACGCAGACGATGTATGCACTTTTTTGTAACCCAACAACATCTTTAATAAAAACCCAGAAAGTATGAAGTTGCAAGGATCTATGGGGAAGACGGAAATTCCCACTCTGCGCTTGCCACCAAAGGCGTTCCTGAGGTGCTGCAGTTTTTGCTGAGGGCGTTTTGTCATTCCAGAGAACACCAACCTTTGAGGACGTTTCTGTTTATTTCACCAGATTCGAAAGGGTTCTTCCTGATGGACGTTAGCCAAAGAGCAAGGGGAGGCCATGCTGGAGAATGAGGGGAACGTGGCCTCTCTGGGTAAGGAGCTTCCTTCTCGCTGCAAGAGTCTGAAGCAGTCCTTCCGGGACATTTTCTTGTCACTCTTCTTTTGGGGTGGTGGGGCAGGTGGGGAGCAGGTTTGTTGCACAAGAGCTGCAGATGTACTTTATTCCAAATGCCTTGCATTTTTATCCCACCTTTTCCCCCCTCCAAGGAGCTCAAGGTGGGGCACATGGGTCTCCCCCTCACTTAATCCCCACAAGCCCTAGACAGCCTGGGCCCCATATACCTAAGGAGCATCTACACCCCATAATTTAGCCTGGACACAGGTTCTGCCAGTTCCCTCACTGTGAGAAGCAAAGCTATAGGGAACCAGGCAGGGGGCCTTCTCTGTATTGGCGCCCGCCCTGTGGAATGCCCTACCTTCAGATGTCAAGGAAATCAATAACTGTATGACCTTTAGAAGACGTATGAAGGTAGCCTTGTATCAGGAAGTTTTTAGTGTTTTGTCGCTTTATTATACTTTTACGCTGTAAGCTGCCCATCTGTGAGGTAGGCTAGCCCTGAGAGGAAATGACTGGACCTTCTCTGTAGTGATGCCCGCCCTGTGGAACACCCTCCCTTTAGATGTCAAGGAAATAAATAACTGTATAACCTTCAGAAGCCCTGTATCAGGAAGTTTTTAATGTTTGACATTTTATTATGTTTTTATATGTGCTGCCCAGAGTGGATGGGGCGACCCAGCCGGATGGGTGGGGTTCAAATCATAAAGTATTAGTAGTACCGGTAGTAAGCTAGCATAGGTGTAGAGACGTTTGTACGGCTGTAAGGTAGGATTCTGTACAAAATGGAAAATGTCAGATGGGCAGAGAATAATCATCATCATCAACAATAACATCGTCTCCGTGAGTTGGCTGGCCCAGAGAGCCAATGTCTGGACCAGTATTTCCCGTTGAGTTGCATGGCTGAAGGAGGATTTGAACCCTGGTCTCCCAGGTTCTAGTCTGGCACCTTAACCATTGTGCTGCACTTTAGCTGTGCAAAATAGGTTTGCTGACATGTGAGGGACTCCCACTGGCATAACAGCAACAGTCTGGAAGCGCCAACCATGTCCCCTCCCTGGGGTCCTGGCAGTGCAGTCCTGACCCCCGACCCTGCCAACTTACTTCTTTTTTAAAAAAGTTTTAAAAACAATCTCTATTAAATATTTAAACCAAACATTCCAAAATTAAAATCATTCAACAAGATACAAATTAATTCCATACAACTTAAACTACAAATTATAACAGAATAATAACCAATAAGAATATAAAATTAAGAATTGAAAAGTTTTATACCTCAATGAAAAAAAAGAAAAAGGAAATAGGCTTCACATTGCTCTAACATTGATTTTCTTAAAATACATAACCATACCTTTCTTCATATCTTCTTCTCAAACTATACTCTATTACTCCCTTTTTCCATGAGTATTCTGTTATTATTCTTTCCTTTTTCAAATAAATTTCCACATACTTCCATTTCTGTTTAGGTGTATTCCTGATTGCTCCAGTCATCCTCGCCAAATTCATAAACTCTACCAATTTAGTGTGCCAATCTTCAATTTGGGGTACTTTTTCTCCCTTCCAATTTTACGCTATTAGTAACCTTGCAGCTGCACAGGCATAAAGGAAAATATTCCTCCTATCCTTTGGCATATTTGGGGAGACTATACTCAACAACAGATTTTCCGGTTTTTTCTCAAATGTTACTTTCAATAACTTTTTAAATTTATCATATACCTCATTCCAAAATTTCTGTAGTATCTTACATCTCCACCAACAGTGAAGGTAAGTGCCAACTTCTTCTTTACACTTCCAACATTTATTAGTGTTATTTTTATATATCTTGGCTAATTTTTCCGGTGTCAAATGCCATCTAAATGCCATTTTCACCATGTTTTCTTTGATTGTCAAGCAAGCTGTGAATTTCATACTGGAAATGTCCAGATAAAATGGGCACAAGAATTAGGTCATCCAATTCTTAGGAAAGTTTGGGATAAGTTATGGAAATTCCTTCTTCTCACTTCTTTCCCACATAGCCCTGTCGCTTCCCAAGACAAACCTCAACCCCAGCGCAGAGCAAGCGGAAGAGCCCAGGCCGCCACAATATCAGGTCTCAGACGGAACAGGGGCTGCCATTTCGGACACCAGCTCAGGTGAGGCGGTTTGGGTGGGATGACGAGTCCATTCAGAGTTTCTCCTCCCTTGCTGAGAATGGGCAGGAAAAATGTTCTCTGTTCTTTCATTCCTAGGGATGGTAAGGATCCTGTTCTTCTTTTCCCCACCCATTCCTCCTTGATTTACTATTTTTAAGAACATGAAAACTCTGAATCTCAACCTTCTCAGAATCCCTGCTTTGGTCTGTCCTGCATGGACTGAGATGAGAACAGAGAGAGAGACATGGGCATCATTCTTTTAAGGGATCTGGGCAGAGGTCTGAACAAGGAGAATTTCTCTTCAGCCTCAAAAAGGACCTAGAGCTGAAAGAAGTGGGGAAGAGTGTCCCTCTTCCAGCTTCCTCCTTCAGCTCTGTGTCGTTTTCAAGGGAGACGGAGGTAGCAGCCCTTGCTGCCTTAGCACCAAGGGGGCAGGGGGGGGGCAACTGGCTAAAAAGTTTGAAACGGCTCTAATTTTGGTTCCTCTGTTTCATTTCTGTCAGGTTGGTGTTGGTTAAATCTTTAGTTGGGGTTTGTGGTTACTTTAATTTGGGTATAACTGTGAACTGTTTATTATTTTTGTTATTATTATTAGTTTTTGTTGGTTTATTGGTTTATTTGTTGCTTGTATGGGATATCTAGTTTTTCTTAATGTTTGAAGTTTTATTGTGTTTTATATGTTGCGAGCCACCCAGTCGATGGGGAAAGGCAACCAGATGTGCAAAATATAAATGTAAATATAAAATAATAATTATTATTATTATTGTTGTTGGGGAGAGGGGGCTAGAGAGCCTCTGAGGGCCATCCCTGTGTTGGTGGAGAGAGATTGCCCATTGGACAGTTAGCTCAGCACCCTCTCATCAAAAAATTAATTAAAATACCTCTTCCACTGGTAATACCATATGCAGTGGGTGTTGTGGGGGGGGGGAGAGAAGTGGTACAACCTCCGTCTCTCATGCAGGTTGAGAGACCACCATCCACCATCTCAGGTTGGATTCTGAGGCTACTTCTCTGCCATCTTCAAACCCTGATTCTGCTTTGTTCACTCTCTCAGCAGGTAACTTGAGGAGGAAACACTTCTGCCCAGAGTGTGGCCAATGCTTTGCCTTCAGATTGGCTCTTGCTAGACACCAGAGTATCCACACAGGGGAGAAGATTCCGGAAAGTTCTGAGAGCGGGGAATGTTTGGGTCAGAGTTCAGAGCTTGCTAGCCATTCGGAAACCCCTAAATCTTTGGAGTTCAGGAAGGTTCTTGCTCATCAGCCCATTGTACTGATCCACAGGAACGTCCATGCAGGAGGAGATAACTCATATCGGTGCTTGGAGTGTGGGGAAGGTTTTTCCCATCTCTCAGATTTTGTGAAACATGAAAGCGGTCACACAGGAGAGAAGCCCCGCAAACATGGTGAGAGTAGGATCGGGTTCCCCAAGAGATCACAGATTCGTGGACACTGTAAAGTCCACACAGGAGAGAAGCCCCACAAATGCAGTGTGTGTGGGTTATGTTTTTCTGTTAGGACAAATCTTGTTACCCATCAGCGAACCCACACTGGAGAAAAACCCTATAAATGCCCGGAGTGTGGGAAATCATTTGCTCACAAGTCAGTCCTTGTGGTCCATCAGAGACTCCACACAGGAGAGAAGCCATATGAATGCTGGGAGTGTGGGAAATGTTTTACTCAAAATGCACGGCTTTGGAGCCATCGTTTGGTTCACACGGGGGAGAAACGGTGTAAGTGCTTGGAATGTGGAAGAAAGTTTACTCAGCATTTCGACCTTGTAATCCATCAGAGAACCCACACAGGAGAAAGGCCCCATAAGTGCCTGGAGTGTGGCAAATGTTTCCCCAGAAATGCAAATCTCAGGCGACACCAGAGAATCCACACAGGAGAGAAACCCTATGAATGTAGAGAGTGTGGGAAATGTTTTCATGAGAAAGCAGAGCTTCTGAGCCATCAGACTGTTCACACCGGAGAGAGGCCCCATAAATGTGAAGAGTGTGGGAAAAGCTTTATTGTACCAGCACAACTTGCAATCCACCAGAGAATCCATACGGGAGAGAAACCCTACGAATGCATGGAGTGTGGAAAATGTTTTTCCCAGAAACAAGTCCTCAAGATGCATGAAAAAATCCACACTGGGGAGAAACCCTACAAATGCATGGAGTGTGAAAAATGTTTTACCAACAAATCATACCTTCATGTACACCAGAGAATCCACACAGGAGTGAGGCCATATGAATGCGGAGAGTGTGGGAAATGTTTTTCCACTTCATTTGGCCTTACTAGTCATAGGAGAGTCCACACAGGAGAAAAGCCACATAAATGTTTAGACTGTGGAATGTCATTTACTGAAGCACAAAGCCTTAGGGGGCACCAGAGAATCCACACAGGAGAGAAACCCCACAAATGCTTGGAGTGTGGGAAAAGTTTTGCAAGGAAAGACACCCTTGTGATCCATCAGAGAAGCCACACAGGAGAGAAACCCTATAAATGCTTGGAGTGTGGGAAATACTTTGCTAATAAATCAGTGCTTAACATACATCAAAGGATCCACACAGGAGAGGAACCTTACAAATGCTTGGAGTGTGGGAAAAGTTTTTCTCAGTCATCACATCTTCGCAGACACCAGAAAGTCCACACAGGAGGAGATCTTCCCAATGTGTAGAGTGTGGAGAATGTTATTCAGAGAGTGGAAACCTTCAAAGACTCCATGTGGAATAAAGAGCATATAAAGGTTGGGAGTGCGGGGAATGTTTTGATAAGCGGTCAGCCCTCGTAGCACACCAGAGTGTCCACAGAAAAAGGAGGACGTACAGATGTCAGGAGTGTGTACAGATGTCAGGAGTGTGGGAAATGCTTTGTAAGGAAATGAATGTTTAACAACGCTGGAGATTCCACAAAGGAAATACAAGGCAAGTGTCTGAAGTTTGGGAAATGGTTTGCTGCTCGTTCGGACCTTCAAAGGCACCAGAGAATCCACAAAAAATGGAAACCCCATTAATGTTTCAAGTGTGGGAAATGTTTGGCCAGGAAGGGGCAGGCTTGTGCCGCATCAGGGAGCCCACACAGGAGAGAAACCACAAAAATGGTTTGAATGTGTGTATTGCCAGATATTTTCAGAAAGTTTAGGGTTTCCCCCCTTCCCCCCCTTACACAGTTTCTATTTCTCTTTTTCTCTTTTATTTACGTCTCACCATGTTTAGTGCACACATAATTATCTACTTTTTGAACTTTCAATAAAGTTCCTTTTTTTAAAGTTAGACTGCTTATTTGGCTTTTCTTGGTTTGCTTAAATTAATAAAAGCTGCTTCCTGTTCCTTTGTCGCCCCCAAAGAGTACATTGAGGTGGAGAATTCAAAAATGTTTTAAGCCATGAGCAAAATATTCCCTTCGCTCCTCACCTTTGAAACAACATTTTTTATCATGGAGGACAAGAAGCCTCCAAAAATCCTTGGAATGTGAAAAATCCTACTTCCTCCCCCCCCTTTAAAAATATCATTTATTGAAAATCAAACTAGTGCATACAAAAAACATCAAGTCAGAAAAACACTTTCAGTGAATTCAGCCTCATGCAATCTCACTTTATGCAAGATAAGTAAGAGAAACAAAACAAAAAATTAAAGGAAGGGAATAAAATACTAATGAGTAGGACTGTTGTTGTTTGTTGTTTAGTCATGTCCGATTCTTCGTCACCCTTCGTCATTCTTCGTCACAGTGGAATTTGCTGCCAAGGAGTGTGGTGGAGTCTCCTTCTTTGGAGGTCTTTAAGCAGAGGCTTGACAGCCACCTGTCAGGAATGCTTTGATGGTGTTTCCTGCTTGGCAGGGGGTTGGACTGGATGGCCCTTGGGGTCTCTTCCAACTCTATGATTCTATGATTCTACCCCATGAACCAGAGCACTACTAACATACTAATTACTGTACGCTGAAGTTCGAATTTCATGGTATTCCTTTTACTGATATTTTTACCATTCTGCTTTGAGGTTGGTTTGTTTTTTGAATGGTCCAGCGGTGGACAACTTTCAGTAAAGTAATAAAGAAATAAGATCTCCTTGGTTTTGAAAAGTGCCAAATTCTCCTGGTGACAACCTCGATGGGGCTTAAGGCTATTTTACCCACAGAACATGGGGAGCGTTTTCCCCACAGAACATGGGGAGCGTTTAAACGACACACCTACCGGTACACACTGCAGCCGACACACTAAAGTGTCACGACGTTAGTGGCGAAAGCTCGAAGTATAGAGCATTAAAGTCTCACATGGAATATAAATGATCCGGAGAAAGGACTTTTATGATTTGAAAACGAAGACAATGTATGCACTTTTTTGGTAACACAGCAAAATCTTTAATAATAATAAATAATGTAGTTGTAAGGATCTGTGGGGAAGACCGAGATTCCCACTCTGCGCTTGCCACCAAAGGTGTTCCTGAGGTGCTGCAGTTTTTGCTGAGGGCGTTTTGTCGTTCCAGAGTCCACCAACCTTTGAGGATGGGGCTGTTTATTTCTCCAGGGTCGAAAGGGTTCTTCCTGCTGGACGTTGGCCGAAGAGCCTTAGGCAAGGGATGCCATGCTGGAGAATGAGGGGAACGTGGCCTCTCTGGGTAAGGAGCCTCCTTCCTCGCTGCAAGAGTCTGAAGCAGTCCTTCCGGGACATTTTCTTGTCACTCTTCTTCTGGGGTGGAGGGGCAGGTTGGGAGCAGGTTTGTTGCACGAGAGCTGCAAATGTACTTTATTCCAAATGCCTTGCATTTTGATCCCATTTCCCCCCTCCAAGGAGCTCAAGGTGGGGCACACGGTTCTCCCCCTCATTTAATCCCCACAAGCAGCCCTAAACAGCCTGGGCCCCGTATATCTGAAGGAGCATCTCCACCCCATCATTTAGCCTGGACACTGAGGTCCAGCTCTGATGGTCTTCTGCCGGTTCCCTCACTGTGAGAAGCGAAGTTATAGGGAACCAGGCAGAGGGCCTTTTCTGTATTGGCGCCCGCCCTGTGGAATGCCCTACCTTCAGATGTCAAGGAAATAAATAACTGGATAACCTTTAGAGGACGTATGAAGGCAGCCTTGTATCAGGAGGTTTTTAGTGTTTAGTCGCTTTATTATACTTTTACGCTGTAAGCTGCCCATCTGTGGTAGGCTAGCCCTGAGAGCGAATGACTGGACCAATATTTACCAATGATTTTCATGGTTGACGCAGAATTTGAACCCAGGTCTCTCAGGTTCTAGTCTGGCACTTTAACCACTGTGCTGCACTTTAGCTGTGCAAAATGTGTTTGCTGGCATGTGAGGGACTCCCACTGGCATAACAGCAACAGTCTGGAAGTGCCAACCAAGTCCCCTCCCTGGGGTCCTGACAGGGCAGTCCCGACCCCACACCCTGCCGACTTCTTCAGCCGTCCTCCCTCACCCTTCCGACACAGAGCGAAGGACCACCTTGCCCCACACAAACACGCAGCTGCCTAACTCAAGGTACTGTTTAGTTATGGGTTCTCCCCTGGAAATGTTTGAGAGAGCTTTGGATGAGCAGCCGTTGCAGATGGTTTGGGCCACGAGGCTGAAGGCTTCCTTCTCCTCACTTCTTCTTCCTCCTCTTCTTCCTTCTTCTCACTTCTTTCCCGCATAGCCCTGCCGCTTCCCAAGACGAACCTCAACCCCAGCGCAGAGCAAGCGGAAGAGCCCAGGCCGCCACAATATCAGATCTCAGACAGAACAGGGGCTGCCATTTCGGACACCTGCTCAGGTGAGGCGGTTTGGGTGGGAAGCTGAGTCCGTTCAGAGTTTCTCCTCCCTTTCTGAGATTTGGCAAGAAAAATGCTCTCTGTTACTTCATTTAAAAAGCCCTTCAACTGGTTAGTCCTTATGCAAATCATCTGTGTTACTTCATTAAAAAAAAGCTCTTCCACTGGTTATACCTTATGCAGTAGGTGTTGGCTGGGGGCGGGGAGAGAAGTGGTACAACCTCCGTCTCAGGCATCATCTGGTCCAACCATCTCAGGTTGGATTCTGAGGCTACTTCTCTGCCATCTTCAAACCTTGATTCCGCTTTGTTCACTCTCTCAGCAGGTAACTTGAGGAGGAAACACTTCTGCCCAGAGTGTGGCCGATGCTTTGCCTTCAGATTGGCTCTTGCTAGACACCAGAGTATCCACACAGGGGAGAAGATTCCGGAAAGTTCTGAGAGCGGGGAATGTTTGGGTCAGAGTTCAGAGCTTGCGAACCATTCAGAAACCCCTAATTCTTCGGAGTTCAGGAAGGTTCTTGCTCATCAGCCCATCGTTCTGATCCACCGGAACGTCCTTGCAGAAGGAGATAACTCATATCGGTGCTTGGAGTGTGGGGAAGGTTTCTCCCATCTCTCAGATTTTGTGAAACATGAAAGAGGCCACACAGGAGAGAAGCCCCACAAATGCACTGTGTGTTATGTTTTTCTGTTAGGTCACAACTTGTTACCCATCAGCGAACCCACACTGGAGGAAAACCGTATAAATGCCCAGAGTGTGGGAAATCATTTGCTCAAAAGTCAGAATTTGTGGTCCATCAGAGACTCCATAGAGGAGAAAGGCCCCATAAGTGCTTGGAGTGTGGCAAATGTTACACCACACAAAAAAGTCTCAGGGGACACCAGAGAATCCACACAGGAGAGAAACCGTATGAGTGCACAGAGTGTGGGAAATGTTTTCATGGGAAAGGTGACCTTCTGAGGCATCAGACTGTTTACACCGGGGAGAGGCCCCATAAATGTGCAGAGTGTGGTAAAAGCTTTATTGTAGCAGCACAACTTGCAATCCACCAGAGAATCCATACGGGAGAGAGACCGTTTGAATGCGTGGAGTGTGGAAAATGCTTTTCCCGGAAATAAGACCTCAAGAGGCATGAAAATATCCACACTGGGCAGAAGCCCTACAAATGCCCGGAGTGTGGCAAATCATTTGCTTACAAGTCAGGCCTTGTAATCCATCAGAGACTCCACACAGGAGAGAAGCCCTATGAATGCTGGGAGTGTGGGAAATGTTTTACTCAAAATGCACTGCTTTGGAGCCATCGTTTGGTTCACACAGGGGAGAAACGGTATAAATGCTTTGAATGTGGAAAAAAGTTTACTCAGCGTTCAGGCCTTGTGAGCCATCAGAGAACCCACACAGGAGAAAGGTCCCATAAGTGCCTGGAGTGCGGAAAATGTTTCCCCACAAAAGGAAGTCTCAGGCGACACCAGAGAATCCACACAGGAGAGAAACCCTATGAATGTAGAGAATGTGGGAAATGTTTTCATGAGAAAGCAGAGCTGCTGAGCCATCAGACTGTTCACACCGGAGAGAGGCCCCATAAATGTGAAGAGTGTGGGAAAAGCTTTATTTCAGCATCACATCTTGCAATCCACCAGAGAATCCATACGGGAGAGAAACCCTACAAATGCATGGAGTGTGGAAAGTGCTTCTCCCAGAAACAACACCTCAAGGCGCATGAAAAAATCCACACTGGGGAGAAACCCTACAAATGCATGGAGTGTGAAAAATGTTTTACCAACAAATCACACCTTCATGAACACCAGAGAATCCACACAGGAGTGAGGCCATATGAATGCGGAGAGTGTGGGAAATGTTTTTCCACTTCATTTGGCCTTACTAGTCATAGGAGAGTCCACACAGGAGAAAAGCCACATAAATGTTTAGACTGTGGAATGTCATTTACTGCAGCACAAAGCCTTAGGGGGCACCAGAGAACCCACACAGGAGAGAAACCCCACAAATGCTTGGAGTGTGGGAAAAGTTTTCCAAGGAAAGACACCCTTGTGATCCATCAGAGAACCCACACAGGAGAGAAACCCTATAAATGCTCGGAGTGTGGGAAATACTTTGCTAATAAATCAGTGCTTAACATGCATCAAAAGATCCACACAGGAGAGAAACCTTACAAGTGCTTGAGGTGTGGGAAATCATTTTCTCAGAAGTCACGCCTTGTGAGCCATCAGTGGATCCACACAAGAGAGAAAGCTCATAAGTGCTTGGAGTGTGGGAAATGTTTTTCTCAGTCAGCACATCTTCACAGACACCAGAAAGTCCACACAGGAGGAGATCTTCCCAATGTGTAGAGTGTGGAGAATGTTTTTCACAGAGTGGAAACCTTCAAAGACTCGCATGTGCAATAAAGAGCATATAAAGGTTGGGAGTGCGGGGAATGTTTTGATCAGGGGTCAGCCCTCGTAGCACACCAGAGTGTCCACACAAAAAGGAGGACGTACAGTGGTAGCTCTGGTTGCGTACTTAATTCGTTCTGGGGGTCCGTTCTTAACCTGAAACTGTTCTTAACCACTTTAGCTTATGGGGCCTCCCTCTGCCGCTGCACCTCCAGAGCACAATTTCTGTTCTTAACCTGAAGCGTTATTTCTGGGTTAGCGGAGTCTGTAACCTGAAGCATATGTAACCCGAGGTACCACTGTATAGATATCAGACATTTGGGAAATGCTTTGTAAAGAAATGAATCTTTTATCAACATTGGCGATTCCACAAAGGAAATACAAGAGTAGTGTCTCAAGTGTGGGAAATGGTTTGCTGCTCATTCGGACCTTCAAAGGTAGCAGAGAATCCCCCCAAAATGGAAACCCCATTAATGTTTCGAGTGTGGGAAATGTTTGGCCTGGAAGGGGCAGGCTGGGGCCGCATCAGGGAGCCCACACAGGAGAGAAACCACAGAAATGCTTTGAGTGTGTGTATTGCCAGATATTTTCAGAAAGTGGTATGTCCTGATCTTGATGTAATTGTCACTTTAAATATTTATATACCGGGTATGTATCTATAATTATAATGAGGGCTTCTCCATAGATCTATCTGTATAATGAGAACTTGGCATCAACCAGAGGTCTAGGCAGCTGTCCTGACACGGAGTCAACTAGCGGGCAGGCCTGTCTTGACCCAGCCATGGAACTGGCAATTAGGCATAGACTTTGGCTCACCACTGTGAACAGAGGGAGTAACTTTGGTCTGTGCCAACCCTGGAGATAAGGGAGGATGGCAGCAGAACTTAAAGAGCCCCCCCTGCTCTTAGATCATGTTTAAAACCCTTTTTATAAGGGCTCAGCGACAGCAGCTCTCTGAGTCCCTCGTTCGAGTTCCGCCAGCGAATGACGACATTGGCTCCATCGAGGGAAGGGAAGGATCTACTGTTCCCGGGGTCTCTGCAGCAAATGAGATGAACCATGAACTTCACTTTTGCAGTTATCTCCAAAATATCCTTTTGATCTTGTATCTTAAGTGTCACTCATTACTGTTGTCGTATAACTGACATTATCAACAGAACTGTACGGAGCAACCTTACATTTACTGAGCAAAATATCCTCTTCAATTATATACCCAGGATATGGAACCTTACAAAAGGACGATATGAGTGGACTCTCCGTGGCCTGACCGCAGCAAAAGGACGGATACTGATGAATTGGAAAAATAAAAATGCAGCTCCCTTCTATGATTGGATTGGAGACTTCTACAAACTTGCAACATATAAACAACTTGCATATAAATGCAGACTTGCCATGGACAAGTTCAATGATATTTTGGATCCATTTTTACAAATACTGTAATAGGTTAAGGTCTGGTGAAGTACAATAACAAGCTTGTAAAATATACAGTTTGGGGGTTCCCCCCTTCCCCCCCCCTACACGTTTTCTACTTCTCTTTTCCTCTTTTATTTACATCTCATCATGTTTAGTGCACATATAATTGTGTACTTTTTGAACTTCCAATAAAGGTTTTTTTTTTAAAAAAAAATTAGACTGCTTATTTGGCTTCGCTTGCTTTCCTTAAATTAATAAAAGCTGCTTCCTGTTCCTTTGTCGCCAACAAAGAGTACATTGAGGTGGAGAATTCAAAAATGTTTTAAGCCATGAGCAAAATATTCCCTTCGCTCCTCACCTTTGAAACAACATTTTTTATCATGGAGGACAAGAAGCCTCCAAAAATCCTTGGAATGTGAAAAATCCTACTTCCTCCCCCCCTTTAAAAATATCATTTATTGAAAATCAAACTAGTGCATACAAAAAACATCAAGTCAGAAAAACACTTTCAGTGAATTCAGCCTCATGCAATCTCACTTTATGCAAGACTAGTAAATTAAGCCTGTTAACAAAAACAGGCGCTAGAAAGCTCTCTCTCGCTCGCTCGCTCTCTCTCACACACACACACACACACACACAGATGCAGGAGCGGGAAGGCGAGAGGGCTGGCAAGGCGAGGGGCGCGGGGTGTGGGGAGAAGAAGAAGAGGGCAGCGCTGGGAATGAGGGGCTCGACGGCGGCGGGGTAGAACTGGCAAGCGCCCCTGCGCCCGGGCTGGCGCTGCTGCTGGCGAGGCGGGCGCCCCCGGGCGCTGCTAGCAGGAAGCGAGGGCGGCGGGGAGGAGGAGGGCGAGCGAGCGGGGCTCGGAGGCCCAGCGACGCCCAGCGGCTGCTGCTTCTCGCTGTCCGCACGGATGGGCAGCCTCAGGAGCCGGCGCTCCCTCGCAGGATCGCTCAGTCACCGCTGAGCGATCCGCCGAGGGAGCGCCAGCCCTCTGCGTCCGTGCGAGGCAGCGGCGCTGGCGCAACTGAGAACGCGCGTGCGCCGCCGCCTCTCAGACACGCCCCCCTCTCCCATCGTCCAATCCACTTGGAGCTGCGAGGGTGGGGAGGTAGAGGCGTGGTCTCTACGCTCCAATCCCAGCGTCAGTCTGGGACATGCGCAGTGGAAAATTTCCACTGACACACACCACGGACGTGGGGACATTAGGGAATTATTATATAGGATAAGTAAGAGAAACAAAACAAAAAATTAAAGGAAGGGAATAAAATACTAATGAGTAGGACTGTTGTTGTTTGTTGTTTAGTCATGTCCGATTCTTCGTCATTCTTCGTCACAGTGGAATTTGCTGCCAAGGAGTGTGGTGGAGTCTCCTTCTTTGGAGGTCTTTAAGCAGAGGCTTGACAGCCACCTGTCAGGAATGCTTTGCTGGTGTTTCCTGCTAGGCAGGGGGTTGGACTGGATGGCCCTTGGGGTCTCTTCCAACTCTATGATTCTATGATTCTACCCCATGAACCAGAGCACTACTAACATACTAAGTACTGTACCCTGAAGTTTGAATTTCAAAGCATCATAAAGTAAATGTACATTTTCCATTTTGCTCATGGTATTCCATTTACTGATATTTTTACCATTCTGCTTTGAGGTTGGTTTGTTTTTTGAATGGTCCAGCGGCGGACAACTTTCAGTAAACAAATAAACGAATAAGATCTCCTTGGTTTTGAAACGTGCCAAATTCTCCTGGTGACAACCTCGATGGGGCTTAAGGCGATTTTACACTGGAAGTGAGCGAGGTTGTCCAGCATCTCCCTCTTTCGCCTCCTGCTCTCTTGCAAACTGAGAGGGGATTGCAGAGAAAGCAGCGTTTGGCCAGATGCAGGAGCCAAAATACTCTTATTTCTATCCCCACTATTAAAAATGTGTTGGGTGAACCTTAGCCAGAAGGCATGACACCACTCTATGCATTCTCCATATCTTGCCTTTTCTCCAAGGGGCTCATGGCGGCCTCTGGTGCTCTCCGCTTTCATAGCTACCAGCTTGAGAGGCCGCAAAGAGCCACAGGTCGCTCCCTGATCAGTACTTTTGGTTTAGATGGGGGCATGAGACTCTTAATCTCAGGGTCACGGGTTCGAGCCCCGCGTGAGGCAAAAGAGTCCTGCGTTGCCGGGGGTTGGACTGGATGACCCTCGGGGTCCCTTCCAACTCTAGAATCCAACCATCTTGACATGCAAGTTTGCTTTGCCTTCTCATTCTTTTTGCCGGGCAGCAATGCTTTACTGGTGTGCCAGTAAGTGCGTAAATAGAAAGGAAAAATAAAATTAAATGAGCACCCTTCCCTAGAGCCCAAAGGCACTTTTTTTCCCCTCAGAAAGGAACAGACTACAAATCCCAGAATCCTTTGGACCTGGGGAAAGGGAAGAAGCGAAGGACTGGGACATCCTATGCTGCCTGTTTCCTCTGGCCCGCCCCCATTTGTGTGGGTCTTTTGCAGGAGGCGTCCGGCCATCGCTATCTCTGGGGTGCAAAGAGGTTTTGCAGGGGAGGCTGAAGGTCCGAGGAGGAAGGAGTCTTTGCTGGCAGAGGCGCCCTTCGGAAGCAGCTCTACACGGGTGAGAGGGCACCGTCTGAACCCTGCAACACGTGAATGCCGGTGAGGGGGCGGGGCAGGAAAGGGCGGCGGGGAAAATAAGCCATTTTGGCTTTCCCCATTGCACAGATAAGTTTGCACGTTGCATGGGCTGAAAGAAGAGGAAGGGGAGATTCTCGAGAGTAGAAGAAGGGAACTCTTTCACTTGTTTATTCCTCATTGAAAATTTTGTAAAATGCAATGCTAACCAGAGAAATATGAATATGAAACGCAGTAATAGTAGATGATAAATATGCACCAAGAATGGAGTGCAGGAAACCACTTAAGCAAAATGGTATTAACCTGTATAAAGCTTATAAAAATAATTGACGAAAAATGAAAGCTTGGTGATAGATTGTTCATATTTTTCAATTGAAAAGTAGGACATTAAGAAAAAATCAGATAACATTATAATCCCTTTTATGGAAAAGAAAAAAGTCTGCAATTGGGGTACCCCCCTGAATATTTTAAAGTGCTCCAAAATGTCCTGTATATCATGGGGATGGGGGGACCCTCAGCTCCAGGGGCCAAATGGGGGTCTAGCTGGACTCTGCATCCCCCCCCATGCCAGCGCCATCTCCCTAGGGTGCTTCAGCCCTGCTCTAAATCGGGTGCTTTTGCCTGGCTAGAACATGCCATCGATTATTCCCCTGACCTGCATGGCTGGAGGGATGTGTGCATGTAAATAGACCTCTGGTTTCTGTGGCTTGAAAGTATCCCAGGACTTGCGTGTATTTTACTTCCTTACATTCATACCCCACTGATCCTGCCAGGAGCTGAAGGTAGTTTGCATGGTTCCCCATCTTGCCATTTCTTCCTCACAACAACCCTGTGAAGTAGACCAGGCTGAGAGACAGTAGCCGGCACAGGGTCACTCAGTGGGCTTCACAGTCGGGTGGGGATTTGAACTCCCAAGCCTCCCAGGTCTCAGCACACTGCTCTAACCACTACACCAAATTGCCACTCTGGATTAGCAGTGCTCCCTGGTATTAGACAGGGGTCTTTTCCCAGCCTCTCTTAGGCAGATAACGAATTGGACCTGGAAATATCTGCTATGCCAGTGAGCTATGGCTGCTCTCCAATCTATTTTTTATGGTTTTTTGAATTATTTAATTTTCAAATATTACAAATTCTTTTAAAATATTAATTTCTCATATCTGTTGACTTCCTATCCACCCTCATTGTTTTTTTATTCCTTTACAAAGCTGCAATGGTAGAAGATATGCTAGAAGATATGTGGTGAGGAGCCGGCGCTCCCTCGGCGGATCGCTCAGTCACCGCGGGAGCAGTCACAGCTGCTGCTCCCGCGGTGACTGAGTGATCCGCCGAGGGAGCGCGGTCTTCCGCCGAGGGAGTGGCGGCTCCTGGAGTTGCCTGTCAGCACGGACGGGCAGCCTCAGGAGCCGGCGATCCCTCGGCGGATCGCTCAGTCACCGCGGGATCAGTCACAGCTGCTGCTCCCGCGGTGACTAAGCGATCCGCTGAGGGAGCGCGGGCTCCCGCCAAGGGAGTGGTGGCTCCTTGAGCTGCCTGTCAGCACGGACAGAAGCTTTGCCGATTAGGAACCGTCGAGGTTGAGAGCATGTTAGCCTGACTAAGTGTATCATGTATGAATAATTGATGTCCGACCCTGAAGAAACTTTAGTGAAACGGGGATAACATAAGCTGGCCACCCGTTGGAGCAGCAGTCGCGGACTCCTCAAAGACCGTATGCACTTTACAACTTTGAACTTTTTGCACTTCGGACTTTGCACTTTGAAAGCTTTTTGCACTTTCTGAGGCACTTCATTTGTACAAATTTCCTCCGGTTGCATATATACATATATAAGATTAGATTGTTTCACGGTTTGTCTTTTTGCCTATTTGTTATATTCCTCTGTGCCGTGTTTGTCTATTTTGTATCGTTGTCAGCACGGACGGGCAGCCTCAGGAGCCAGCGCTCCCTCGGCGGATCGCTCGTTTCCTTGGCCGGAGAGGAGGCGCCTTCTTCGGCGTTGGGTCCTACGCGAGGCCCCGGCGAAGGCCTCCCCGCCCTTCCGCGCAGACCTCAAAGCCGGGGCCTCGCATCGGACCCGACGCCAAAGAAGGCGCCTCCTCTTCGGCCAAGGAAAGCTCCTGCGTCACGGCCGGCGCGAACCAATCAGCCTCCTCCTCCTCTCTGCGCTCCAATCCGTGTATCAGTGGAGCGCATGCGCAGTTGCGATTTCCACTGACACATGGACGGCGGACGCAGGGACACAGGGAGATTATTATAGAGGATCCATTCTGGACTTAACCATCCAGGGTCCTTTACCTTTTTTATTATTATTAACGCTAATTTGTTAAACTACAAATTCTCATCTACTGCTATACTTCAAATCCTGCGTATGATTTAACATAACCATGATATTATTGTTTTTCAAGTATTCCACAAAATATTTTCATTCTTCGAGAATCTTATTTTCTCATTTTGTTCTTTATTTCCACTCTACACTTGTCACTAAAGGCGTTCCTGAGGTGCTGCAGTTTCTGCTGAGGGCGTTTTGTCATTCCAGAGACCACCAACCTTTTGAGGACATGTTTGTTTATTTTATTTCACCATTTTCGAAAGGGCCTCCCTGCTGGACGTTGGCCGAAGAGCCTTAGGCAAGGGAGGCCATGCTGGAGAATGAGGGGAACGTGGCCTCTCTGGGTAAGGAGCCTCCTTCCTCGCTGCAAGAGTCTGAAGCAGTCCTTCCGGGACATTTTCTTGTCACTCTTCTTCTGGGGTGGAGGGGCAGGTGGGGAGCAGGTTTGTTGCACGAGAGCTGCAAATGTACTTTATTCCAAATGCCTTGCATTTTGATCCTATTTCCCCCCTCCAAGGAGCTCAAGGTGGGGCACACGAGTCTCCCCCTCATTTAATCCCCACAAGAGGCCCAAAACGGCCTTGGCCCCCTATATCTGAAGGAGCATCTCCACCCCATCATTTAGCCTGGACACTGAGGTCCAGCTCTGATGGTCTTCTGCCGGTTCCCTCACTGTGAGAAGCGAAGTTATAGGGAACCAGGCAGAGGGCCTTTTCTGTATTGGCGCCCGCCCTGTGGAATGCCCTACCTTCAGATGTCAAGGAAATAAATAACTGGATAACCTTTAGAGGACGTATGAAGGCAGCCTTGTATCAGGAGGTTTTTAGTGTTTAGTCGCTTTATTATACTTTTACGCTGTAAGCTGCCCATCTGTGGTAGGCTAGCCCTGAGAGCGAATGACTGGACCAATATTTACCAATGATTTTCATGGTTGACGCAGAATTTGAACCCAGGTCTCCCAGGTTCTAGTCTGACACTTTAACCACTGTGCTGCACTTTAGCTGTGAAAAATGAGTTTGCTGGCATGTGAGGGACTCCCACTGGCATAACAGCAACAGTCTGGAAGCGCCAACCAAGTCCCCTCTCTGGGGTTCTGGCAGTGGAGTCCTGACCCCCCACCCTGCCGACTTCTTTAGCCGTCCTCCCTCACCCTTCCGACACAGAGCGAAGGGCCACCTTGCCCCACACAAACACGCAGCCCCCTAACCCAAGGGACTGTTTAGTTATGGGTTCTCCTTCTCTGGAAATGTTTGACGGAGCTTTGGATGAGCAGCCGTTTGAGATGGTTTGGGCCACGAGGCTGAAGGCTTCCTTCTCACTTATTCTTCTTCCTCCTCTTCTTCTCCTCCTCACTTCTATCCCGCGTAGCACTGCTGCTTCCCAAGACGAACCTCAACACCAGCGCAGAGCAAGCGGAAGAGCCCAGGCCGTCACAATATCAGATCTCAGACGGAACAGGGGCTGCCATTTCAGATACCTGCTCAGGTGAGGCAGTTTGGGTGGGATGCTGAGTCCGTTCAGAGTTTCTCCTTCTTTTCTGAGAATTGGCAAGAAAAATGCTCTCTGTTACTTCATTAAAAAAGCCCTTCAACTGGTTATTGCTTTTGCAGTGGGTGTTGTGGGTGGGGGGAGAGAAGTGGTACGACCTCCATCTCTCATGCATCATCTGGTCCACCATCTCAGGTTGGATTCTGAGGTTACTTCTCTGCCATCTTCAAACCTTGATTCCGCTTTGTTCACTCTCTCAGCAGGTAACTTGAGGAGGAAACACTTGTGCCCAGAGTGTGGCCGATGCTTTGCCTTCAGATTGGCTCTTGCTAGACACCAGAGTATCCACACAGGGGAGAAGATTCCGGAAAGTTCTGAGAGCGGGGAATGTTTGGGTCAGAGTTCAGAGCTTGCGAACCATTCAGAAACCCCTAAGTCTTTGGAGTTCAGGAAGGTTCTTGCTCATCAGCCCATTGTACTGATCCACCGGAACATCCATGCAGGAGGAGATAACTCATATCAGTGCCTGGAGTGTGGGGAAGGTTTCTCCCAACTCTCAGATTTTGTGAAACATGAAGGAGGCCACACAGGAGAGAAACCCTGTAAATATGGCAAGAGTAGGATCGGGTTTCCCGAGCGATCACAGCTTCATGGACTCCGTAAAGTCCACACAGGAGAGAAGCGCCACAAATGCAGTGTGTGTGGGTTATGCTTTTCTATTAGGTCACAACTTGTTACCCATCAGCGAACCCACACTGGAGAAAAACCCTATAAATGCCCAGAATGTGGGAAATCATTTGCTCAAAAGTCAGAATTTGTGGTCCATCAGAGACTCCATACAGGAGAAAGGCCCCATAAGTGCTTGGAGTGTGGCAAGTGTTACAGCACACAAAAAAATCTCAGGGGACACCAGAGAATTCACACAGGAGAGAAACCGTATGAGTGCACAGAGTGTGGGAAATGTTTTCATAGGAAAGGTGACCTTCTGAGACATCAGACTGTTCACACCGGGGAGAGGCCCCATAAATGTGCAGAGTGTGGGAAAAGTTTTATTGTGCCAGCAGAACTTGCAATCCACCAGAGAATCCATACGGGAGAGAAACCGTTTGAATGTGTGGAGTGTGGAAAATGCTTTTCCCGGAAAGAAGACCTCAAGAGGCATGAAAATATCCACACTGGGGAGAAACCCTACAAATGCCTGGAGTGTGGGAAATCATTTGCTTACAAGTCAGTCCTTGTAATCCATCAGAGACTCCACACGGGAGAGAAGCCCTATGAATGCTGGGAGTGTGGGAAATGTTTTACTCAAAATGCACTGCTTTGGAGCCATCGTTTGGTTCACACAGGGGAGAAGCGGTATAAATGCTTTGAATGTGGAAAAAAGTTTACTCAGCGTTCCGGCCTTGTGAGCCATCAGAGATCCCACACAGGAGAAAGGCCCCATAAGTGCCTGGAGTGTGGCAAGTGTTACACCACACAAAAAATTCTCAGGAGACACGAGAGAATCCACACAGGAGAGAAACCCTATGAATGTAGAGAATGTGGGAAATGTTTTCATGAGAAAGCAGACCTTCTGAGCCATCAGACTGTTCACACCGGAGAGAGGCCCCATAAATGTGAAGAGTGTGGGAAAAGCTGTATTTCAGCATCACAACTTGCAATCCACTGGAGAATCCATACGGGAGAGAAACCCTACAAATGCATGGAATGTGGAAAATGCTTCTCCCAGAAACAACACCTCAAGGGGCATGAAAAAATCCACACTGGGGAGAAGCCCTACAAATGCATGGAGTGTGAAAAATGTTTTACCAACAAATCAAACCTTCATGTACACCAGAGAATCCACACAGGAGTGAGGCCATATGAATGCAGAGAGTGTGGGAAATGTTTTTCCACTTCATTTGGCCTTACTAGTCATAGGAGAGTCCATACAGGAGAAAAGCCACATAAATGTTTAGACTGTGGAATGTCATTTACTGAAGCACAAAGCCTTAGGGGGCACCAGAGAACCCACACAGGAGAGCAACCCCACAAATGCTTGGAGTGTGGGAAAAGTTTTGCAAGGAAAGACACCCTTGTGATCCATCAGAGAAGCCACACAGGAGAGAAACCCTATAAATGCCTGGAGTGTGGGAAATACTTTGCTAATAAATCAGTGCTTAACATGCATCAAAAGATCCACACAGAAAAGAAACCTTACAAGTGCTTGAGGTGTGCGAAATCATTTTCTAAGAAGTCACGCCTTGTGAGCCATCAGTGGATCCACACAGGAGAGAAAGCTCATAAGTGCTTGGAGTGTGGGAAATGTTTTTCTCAGTCAGCACATCTTCGCAGACACCAGAAATTCCACACAGGAGGAGAGCTTCCCAGTGTGTAGAGTGTGGGAAATGTTTTTCACAGAGTGGAAACCTTCAAAGACTCCATGTGCAATAAAGAGCATATAAAGGTTGGGAGTGCGGGGATTGTTTTGATCAGGGGTCAGCCCTCGTAGCACACCAGAGTGTCCTCACAAAAAGGAGGACGTACAGTGGTACCTCTGGTTGCGTACTTAATTCGTTCTGGGGAACTTCCGGTCGGGATGCCGGAGAGGACGGCTGGGAGAACGCTCGCTGCGAGCTTCTCCGGTCCGACAGGGGATGGGGAGATTGCGACAGCGCGGCGGCCCCCAATAAATCCTGGGTAGGGCGTCCCGGGAACATGGCGATCCGGCGGGACTCTTAACGTCTTCCCTGCTCCCCGGATTATCCGAGAGCAAGCGAGGGAAGACGGAGTCCATCGGAAACATCGCTTCCCCTGCCGGGCGGAGCTGCAGGACCGTCCTTTCGGAGCATCTTGATTTCTCCCAAAAAGAAACAATTTGGATCTTTGAACTGTGAGTAAAACGATATTCGGACTTATTTGGCAAAAAGTTGGGGTCTAGAAAAACGGAGGTCATGCCCCGACTGTTGGAAACAAAGAACAGGGAAACATGTAACCAAGGCAATGGAGGAGGGAGCTACAATGGAAACTTACTGTTACAATGACTTTGATTGCCTTCCCCCTGGAGTCTTGGAGTAATTTGGCTAGAAACCTTTACTGGATTAAAAGAAAATAGAACTGGATTTTGGAAATAGAGAAAGCTGACTTTGAACTCTGAAATGGATATTGCAGAAAATGTGGACAAGCTTTTTACTAAAGCGGAGGACTTGATCAAAAAACTTTTTCAGAATAGAAGCAGCTTTCAAAACAGGAATGACCTCACGCCAGATGGTGAGAATGTACATGATAAGAAGTATGAGAAAAGCAAAACACCTACCACGCCACAGATGGCGAGGAACGTAAACAGGAAGAGAACACATCACATGAGGAATCCCAAGAAATCCAAGAAGAAGATGAAGAGGATAAGAACACAGAAAGAAAAAAGATAAGCAGTTTCAGAAGGAGGAGACAGACATAAGATGAAAAAGGATTTCTTGGGGGCAAAGCAAGACCAAGGCCCTTTTGGGTCTGAGAACTCTTGGAAGTGGACTGCGGAGAGATTGGGTGTGGGATAAGAAAGGACAATATTTATTGAAAGGGGTGATATTATTGGTTAATGAAAAATACGGATGGATGCGGTTATAGGCTTGAGCAATGAACAATGATACAAGTTTGGGAAATGATAAGGACAGGACAATATAAGCCAAATATTCTGAGACAAAGGGGAAGAAGGAGAGATAAAATGGGTTAGAATATAGGGTAACAGAAGTAATTAAATGCCAAGGTTGGAATTAAAGTTGGATAAGTAAACTTACATGCTTTTGATAAACTATGAAAAGACAATATATGAACAAATATGTTTTTGATATATATCTAAAGATGAGGTAGAAACCTGATAAAGGGGAACTACAAGGAAACCAACAGTTGGGACACGAGGAAGTCAAGACATGTTATAGAATTAAGAGTGGTCTGGCCTGGGAAATAGGGCCAGACCCAAGCAAAGTTAAGGCATTGATAAAGGTCAGGGGTAACAAGAATGGGTATTCCTCTGTGAGAGGGGGGGTAAGACTTAAGCCGCCCACGGTGAGAGAGGGGGGGCAATGAAAACCTGACTGAAATGAAATGTAATGTGCATATAAAACTGTAAAACTAATAAAAATTATTTTAAAAAAAAAATCGTTCTGGGGGTCCGTTCTTAACCTGAAACTGTTCTTAACCACTTTAGCTTATGGGGCCTCCCTCTGCCGCTGCACCGCCAGAGCACAATTTCTGTTCTTATCCAGAAGCAAAGTTCTTAACCTGAAGCGTTATTTCTGGGTTAGCAGAGTCTGTAACCTGAAGCGTATGTAACCCGAGGTACCACTGTATAGATATCAGACATTTGGGAAATGCTTTGTAAAGAAATGAATCTTTTATCAACATTGGCGATTCCACAAAGGAAATACAAGGGTAGTGTCTCAAGTGTGGGAAATGGTTTGCTGCTCATTCGGACCTTCAAAGGTAGCAGAGAATCCCCCCAAAATGGAAACCCCATTAATGTTTCGAGTGTGGGAAATGTTTGGCCTGGAAGGGGCAGGCTGGGGCTGCATCAGGGAGCCCACACAGGAGAGAAACCACAAAAATGCTTTGAGTGTGTGTATTGTCAGATATTTTCAGAAAGTGGTGTGTCCTGATCTTGATGTAATTGTCACTTTAAATCTTTATATATGTATCTATACATATAATGAGGGCTTCTGCATAGCTCTAACTGTATAATGAGAACTTGGCATCAACCAGAGGTCTAGGCAGCTGTCCTGACACGGAGTCAACTAGTGGACAGGCCTGTCTTGACCCAGCCATGGAACTGGCAATTAGACATAGACTTTGGCTCACCACTGGGAACAGAGGGAGTAACTTTGGTCTGTGCCAACCCCGGAGATCAGGGAGGATGGCAACAGAACTTAAAGAGCCCCCCTGCTATTGTTTAGTCGTTTAGTCATGTCCGACTCTTCGTGACCCCATGGACCAGAGCAAGCCAGGCACTCTTGCTATTAGATCATGTTTAAAAGCCTCTTTATAAGGGCTCAGCGACAGCAGCTCTCTGAGTTCCGCCAGCGTATGACGACATTGGCTATATCGAGGGAAGGGAAGGATCTACTGTTCCCGCGGTCTCTGCAGCAAATGAGATGAACCATGAACTTCACTTTTGCACTTCTCTCCATAATATCCTTTTGATCTTGTATCTTAAGTGCTACTCTTTAGTGAGTATAGAACATAGATGTTAGACTGCTTTTTTGACTTATTTTGCTTTGCTTAAATTAATAAAAGCTTATTCCTGTTCCTTCACGGCCACCAAAGAGTATATTGAGGTGGAGAATTCAACAAAATGTGTTTTTAGCTGCGAGCAAAATATTCTCTTCACTCCTCACCTCTGAAACATAACATATTTTGTCATGGAGGACAAAAAGCCTTCCAAAAATCCCTAGTTTGTGACAAATCATACTTCCTCCGCCCATGGTGGTCCAGGATGTTCTCTGCTTTCATAGCTACCATCACAACAACCCTGTGAGTTGGGTCAGCTTGAGAGGCCTCCAACATCCACAGGTCGCTCGCTCCCTGATCAGTATTTTTTGTTTAGATGGGGGGTAGCTCCGCGGAGCATGATCTTAGGGTCACGGGTTCGAGCCCCACATGAGGCAAAAGAGTACTAAATTGCTGGGGGTTGGACTGGATGACCCTTGGGGTCCTTCCAAATCTAGAATCCAACCCTGTTGATGTGCAAGTTTGCTGCATCTTCTCATTCATTTTGCCGGGCACCGCTGCGATGTATTAGGCCAGACGTCTCCAAACTAAGGCCTGTGGTCTGGATACGGCCCGTGGGACTCAATTATCCGGCCCGTGGCAACCCCCGCTGCCACCGCCCGCTCCTGCCGGCACGGCACGGCTGCCCACTTCCGGGTTGGCAGAGCACCGGAAATAGCTTGTGCGTAAGCGCAACCGTCATTTCCGGCGCACTTGCAGGTCTGAGGAGGCCCGTGTGCACGTGCACCAGCTATTTCCGGTGCTCCGCCGACCCAGAAATGCACCGGAAATAGCTTGTGCACACATGTATGGGCGTGCGTTCCCCGCCCTCTGGCCCGCCATGTGATCGGCGCTGGAGGAACCGGCTCAAGGCCTGCTAAGTTTGCCGACCCCTGTGTTAGCCGGTACAGAGAGGTGTCTTCTTTCTTTGGCGATCCCTCGTAACCAGCACGATTGTCTTCCATGAAAACGGTCTTAACAGTGAGTCCTTATGTGACTGTGGAGGCCAATTCTGGATCCACACGTTTTCATGGTGGGGACATAGGTTTCCGGGCAGGAGTTGATCACGGTGAGGGTTTGCCAAACGTCCCTTCCTCTTAGCTCATGTCTCCCTTGCGTCCTGAGTTCAAGTGTCTTCAAAGCCCATGACACCTTTGGTAAAGGCTCTTCTCCAATTGCAGCACTCGCAGGCCAGTGTTTCCCAGTTGTCAGTGTTTATACTACTTTTTTAAAGATTTGCCTTGAGAGAGTCTTTAAACCAGGGGTCGGCAACCTCTGGCCCATGGGCTGGATGCGGCCCACAAAGACCGTTTTACCGACCCAAGAGCCACCTGCCAACTGAGCCGCCCGCCCGGCAAGTCCCCCGCACGGTGCACTAAAGCGGCACAGCGCGGCATGGGGACTTGCCAAGCAGCGCCCGAAATTGTGTCTGCACATGTGCAGATACTTCTGCGCAGGCGCAATTTCCAGCATCTGGACATGCGCAGATGTGATTTCCGGCATCGCGCTGCACATGTCCGACCCACGGACACTTTCCGTGGGCTTAATCCGGCCCATGGCCGGATAACCTTGCCGACGCCTACTTTAAACCTCTTTTGTTGACCACCAGCATTACGCTTATCATTTTTAAGTTGGAAATAAAGTAGTTGCTTTGGAAGAAGATAATCAGGCATCCGCACAACATGACTGGTCCAACGAAGTTGATGAATCACTGCTTCAATACTGGTGATCTTTCTTCTTCCGGTACACTGGCATTAGTTCGCCTGTCTTCCCAAGTGATGTATAAAAAAAACTGAAGACACCATTAATGGAATCCTTCGAGGTGTTGGAGTTCATCCAGTGCTTTACCAGCTGCACTGGCTCCCGGTGGAGTACAGCATCAGGTTTAAGGTGCTGGTTTTGACCTTTAAAGCCCTATGCCAGTGTTTCCCAACCAGTGTGCCTCCAGATGTTTTGGGACTACAACTCCCATCATCCCTCGCTAGCAATACCAGGGGTCAGGGATGATGGGAATTGTAGTCCCAAAACATCTGGAGGCACACTGGTTGGGAAACACTGCCCTATGCGGCCTAGGACCCTTGTACCTACAGGACTGCCTCTCCTGGTATGCCCCGCAGAGGACCTTAAGGTCCACAAATAACAACATTTTGGAGGTCCCGAGCCACAAGGTTGTTAGACTGGTCTCAACTAGGGCCAGGGCCTTTTCAGTACTGGCCCCAACTTGGTGGAACGCTCTGTCACAAGAGACTAGGGCCCTGCGGGATTTGACATCTTTCCGCAGGGCCTGCAAGACAGAGCTGTTCCGCCTGGCCTTCGGGTTGGACTCAGTCTGATGTTTCCCCCCCTTATGGTTTTGATTATAGGCGATAAATGAAGCGGCATTTTAAATTTTAAATTGTATTTTAACCTGTATTTTAATTAGCGGTTTTTTCTTTCTTTTATACTTTACTGTAATTTTATGTTAGCCGCCCTGAGCCCGGTTTCGACTGGGAAGGGCGGGGTACAAATAATAATAATAATAATAATAATAATAATAATTATTATTATTATTATTATTTACCTTCCTGCCAGAGTGGTACCTATTTATCTACTTGCACTGTGACGTGCTTTCGAACTGCTAGGTTGGCAGGAGCTGGGACTGAACAACGGGAGCTCATCATGTCGTGAGGATTCGAACCGCCGACCTTCTGATCAGCAAGCCCTAGGCTCTGTGGTTTAGACCACAGCACCACCCGCCCTGTAAGCCAGTAAATAGAAAGGGGGGATGAGCAGCCTTTCCCAGAGCCCTGTACACGGGTGAGAGGGCACAGTCTGAACCCTGCAGTACGTGAATGCCGGTGAGGGGGCGGGGCAGGAAAGGGCGGCGGGAAAGATGAGCCATTTTGTCTTTTCCTATTGCACGTTGCATCGGGGAGGAAGGGGAGATTCTGGAGAGCAGAAGAAGAAAACTCATTTATTCATTCCTCTTTGAAAGCTTGCTGGTAGATTGTGCATATTTTTAACTAAAAAATCTGGACATTAAGAAAAATCAGATAACATTACAATCCCTTTTTTAAAAAAGAAAAGAGTTTGATATGGCTAAATTGGCCCAAGAACCCTCCCCACAACCCCAAAAACCTCACTGCAGCCAATGGAAGGCAAAGAGCCATATGCTGGGGCCCCCAATCTTAGGGATCCCAAAAGTTATTAAAAAAAACCCACAACTCCCCAAAGTTTAGCTTTAAAAAAAAACAAACTCCAAAGTTTTTGATTTTTTTTTTTTTACAAATATGTAAAAAAAACCGGTGATTTTTCAATCAAACATTTCTCACTGCCAATGAAAACTGATAAATGAATAGAAAAAGAACCTACCCACGTGACGCTGAAACAAAAACCTTGCACATCGACTACGTAAAGGAATGAAAGTCTACTATCCCCCTTCTCTCCCCCCTCCACCTTATACTGCAAGCAGCAGAGCTTTCCAAACTTTTCATGTTGGTGACACACTTTTTAGGGAGGAACATGGGGAGCGGTTAAACGACACACCTACACACTGCAGCCGACACACTAATGTGTTGTGACACAAAGTTTGGAAAGCTCCGGTATAGAGCATTAAAGTCTCACATTGAATATAAATTATCTGAAGAAAGGACTTTTGTGATTTGAAAACGGAGACGATGTATGCACTTTTTTGGTAACCCAACAAAATCTATAGATATGTAAATGTTCAAGCTGGGTGTTCACTTGCCTCCACCTTTCTCCGTAACTGCTTGACCGATGGCCTTCAAATTTGGACACAACGTTCCACGGTCATATGGGAAGGATCTTAGGTCCTTACATTGAACAAAAACCACAACTATCATACTTAAAAGTGAGATTTTGTACCAAAAAAAAATGCCCTCCAGTGGACGTAAAACGCAGCACACCATAGAACAACAGACAGGAAGGGAGAGGGAGCGGAACTTGAGGTCAGCTCAGCCAATAGGCTGCTGGCGGGGGAGTGGCCGGAACACGCTTCAACTGCCACCGCAAAGACAACTCCTTGCCTCAGATTTTCGCCTATACAGAATCAAGCCACACGGACCGGCATAGCCCCGTCCGCCATTGGTTGTCTCACCTCATGAAGCTCCAGAGACGGTGTAGGCAGTAGAAAAAGCCGCGTCCGCCATTTCCTCCCTCACCTCGCCCGGCTCAACAGCAAGGGCGGCCAAATAAAACAATCTCTTATTCAAATTTTCCAACCCAACGTAAAACGGCTGCATAAAACCAGGCCGCCATAAAAAGGCACGTCTGCCATTTTCTCCCTCACCTCGCCCGACACCACAGCCAAAGCGGCCCCAATTTTTTTTTTCGGTTCCAATTTTCTGATGCCACATACATAGAAGGACCAGCTACAAAGTCAGTCCGCCCATAAACAACATTAATTACAGAGCGAAGCCACGACAACACCTTGACCGACTACAAACCCACGCTGCCCACAATCTAACAATATTTCCAGTGCTGCCTACATCACCTAAAGAGGTAAGCCAGCCCCTAATGCCTCTTTTAGTAACTCCTACTGTACAATTAAAAATACCAGATAAAAAAATAATAATCCACCACATTTATTACAAAAACTTACTGTAAAGCAAAATATGTAAAATGTCACACATAAAAAAAAAACACACACCAAGCATACGTCCACAAAACCACTATACAAAGAACTATAACAACTATACAAAGAACTATAACAACTAAGTTTGTTCTTGGTATGAGCTTAGTTGGTCTCTAAGGTGCTACTGGAAGGATTTTTTTCATTTAAATAAATAAATAAATAAATAAATCCATAATGCCCCTCAACCCATGCATCTTACACTCACTGAACAACATTATCCATTGAAACCCAATTTAAATTGCAAAAGTACGTAAACTATGCTGGCATTTCATTACGTTCTAAAATTTCTTCATTTCTAAATATTTCTTCATTTCCTTCTTATTTCTAAAGTTATACAATCTCTTTGAATACGTTAAAAAAACAACAACACCCAAAGCAAATAACCATCAGGACGAAAACTTGGAAAATAAACTGAGGAACAACGTTCAACACTTCTATTCCACAAAGACAACCTAAGGTAAGATATAAAATGTCACAAAAATTAATGAGCAACATCATTGAAGCAACAATTTTGACAGGACCATACAAAGGTGAAGATATCCTTATTCCACGCATTCCAATAATTCCATCGGATGTACCATTCCAATTTAAAAGACTGCAATTCCCAATTAAACTAGCATTTGCCATCACTATCAATAAATCACAAGGCCAAACTTTACAATTTTGTGGTATTCACCTAGAAACTGATCGCTTCTCACATGGACAACTGTATGTGGCATGTTCCAGAGTTCATAAACCACAAAACCTCTACATCTTCACAAGCAATGGAACTACAAAAAATATAGTGTACCCTCAAGTCTTATGATCCTCTAAAACTATTAAAAACAACATACTATTTCCTAAACACTGCAAAGCAACAACAACAAAAAATTCAACAAAATATAAATTCAATACAAAACGTCAACCTCATTCTAATCCATCTACACCAACAAAGAAGAAACACAACAACATATAAACCATGCAACATGAACTTACTCCACCTGTACATGCACTTTCTCTTAACTTATCAAATTTCACACAAAAAGCCACCGCAACGCGTGGCCGGGCCAGCTAGTCTTTAATAAAAACAAACACGTTGCAATACGTTGGGCAAGCGTGGTAGCGAAAAATGAGCCTAGAGTCTCTGGGTATTGAGCAACTAATGAATCTAGCGTCTCTGGTTAGTGAGCAAATAATAAGTCCAATGTCTCTGGTTGTGGAGCTCGAGCAAGCCGGCCTTATCCGGCTGCGAGGAGGCCTTGAAGACACCTCAAGTGACTAGGCGTGGTTCCCTCAAGGAGTGCAGTTGGCAGCGCTTGGTCTCCTTTGGGTGGCCCAGTGCTGGCATCTCCTGCAGGGGCAGCTTGAAGTCTGGAACTGAACTAGTCAGGTACTGGTGCCATGCTGTGCTGGACAGCTGGAGTCTGGAATGGGATTGGACTGCTGGCTTCTCACAGAGCTGGAACGCAGATGGACCTGTAGGACTAGAAAGAACAAGATTGCCTTGCCCCCCAAGTGATCAGGAGTGCTGGAACCTGCGAAAGCAACCTTCTGGTGCCTGCTGCTCAGAAATAAAAGAGATGATTTAGGGAGAACAGCAAGGTATTCAAGGCCCACTGGATTTTGTTCAGGGTCCAGAATCTTTCCCCCTGTCTTAATTGATTGTTCAAAAAGTTTTTCAGTGCGCAATGGGCACGTGCCACAATTTATTGGCTATTGGAAGGAATTCCGTGCACTAGGGAAATATCCCACTGGTAGCAGAACTGTTGGAACAGGTTAGAGCAATATGAGGGGGTGCTCCCTACGACCCTGAGATTAAGAGTCTCATGCTCTACCGACTGAGCTAGCCGGGCGTGCCATCTGAATGCAAAGCTTGGGGGCCGCTATCTGTATTTAAAGCTTAGGGTCAGCCCCCAATAGTGATGCCAGCATTCACAGCCTGTATGGCTTTAGCAGTTGCCTCTGCACGTTGTGCTGATTCCCATAGAAACCCTGAGAAGGTATCTATTGGTCACAGGGACCACTGCATAAGAATGAAATTTGGGAATATCGGTCACACTCATTTGCTCTTAACTGGCATGATTGTATGCCTGCAGCGTTCACAGCATGAGAGAATGAGAGGGGGAATGGCAACTCTGGGCAAATGATCAATAAGCTGAAACTGTTCACAAATTAGACAGAACAACTGAAACAGCTGAAAAGCTAAATCTGACTGTTCTTGGCTGCTGACTGAGGAAGGGGTGCATTTTACACTCAAAACCACAAGCTCAGGAAGCTAAAACCATACCACTTCCTGGCTGCCTGAGACGTCACTGAAACCTGTCGCAACGCGAGAACTTGGGTCTTGGCTGACAAAGAGACGATGGATTAAAAAGAGGAATATGCTGGGACACAATCGGGGGACTTGGGGTAAGTTATAAACCAAATCTTTTTTAAAAATGCAACCTACTAAGCAAGAGAAGTCTGCAGTAAAGTAAAAAACCTTGCTTGGCTAAGGACAATGCACTAACTCAGAGCACTTTGCTGCAGTGCATGAGACTCTCTTCTACTGAGGTCTGCCATGGCAGGGATATCTAGGGCTGCTATTGGGTGTGCATGGAGTCTGTGTGACTGCTAAGCGTGAGGGTCTTGCAGAACCACAATCTGCTGGGCTAAAAGGACATTTAAGCTAGCCAAATTACATGGGATGTTCATTAGTCGTTGGAACCGAAGTCAGAGGGGGAGTTGTTCCTGTTAGAACTTGAACAGGGGCTGTAGTGGTTCAAGCGCATCAGCCATTTAAAGGCAACGCTGTGAGAGGGGAAGCAGACTTGGATTCCAACGATTTATTCATTTTCTGTAATAAATCTCTACCCCAAAATATTCCAATGCATAGGGAGCATCAGGGGATGGATGCTGACAGCTGTGTATCCACCCTGAGTATGCGCCATGAGTCAATGCAGCTTTAGTGACCAGGTGGAGCCCCTTTATGCCCCAAAGCTCCTTAAGAGCAGTCGTGACCAGGTGAAAGGCTGTTCCATTTGGCATATCACAAGGACATTTGCACCAGCAAAAGCAAGACCACTTAAGGTCAATATTAACAACTGCTTCTCCTTCATGGGGGGAAGTGTGATTAACGGATAATCAGAGGGCAGAGTCTAACCCCCCCCCCCCACGGCAAGCATCCTGCCGCGGCAGGCACAGAAAGAGGAAGTCAGATTAGCAGGGCCTTGAACTGTCTATTTTTGCAGAGACTGTGGAAGCTGAGAGTCCAAAAAGTGGGCATTTTTAAAATTCCTTTTACAACCAGCATCAACCAAACCAGGGAGTACAGGAAATCTTGTTGTCCGGTGTGGGATCCAGGGGTACTCAGACCTTCGGTTCCTGTAGGGAGAGGTCTTTGGGCTGGAGTAGAAATGATTTAGAGTAGAAACCACAGAACCTAGGGCTTGCCGATCAGAAGGTCGGCGGTTCGAATCCCCGCGATAGGGTGTGCTCCCGTTGCTCGGTCCCTGCTCCTGCCAACCTGGCAGTTCGAAAGTGCAAGTAGATAAATAGGTACCGCTGCAGCGGGAAGGTAAACGGTGTTTCCATGTGCTGCTCTGGCTCGCCAGAAGCGGCTTAGTCATGCTGGCCATATGACCCGGAAGCTGTACACAGGCTCCCTCGGCCAGTAAAGCGAGATGAGCGCCGCAACCCCAGAGTCGTTCGCGACTGGACCTAATGGTCAGGGGTCCCTTTACCTTTACTAGAAATGATTTGAACTTCTCCTGGCAGATGGGAGGTGTTCTCTAAGTGCAGAATTAATTCCAGCTCCACACTGCCTTGGGCAGCAGCTTTCGGGGACATTACTGGCTGCTGCGGCTGCTTGTTGTTGGCCATGACACTGCTTGCACAGGGGACATCCTCCTTTGGCCCTGGACTGGAGGAGAGCCCGATGAGGAGTGTCCTGCATCGGTTGGCCTTATCTGGCTGGCATAAAGCCGCTGCAAGGACATTTGCTTTAGAAATTTGGGAGCCTATATTCTGATAAGCACACAACTTTTGTGAGAGATTTAAGATCTCAGAGCCTTGTGCTGTTGGTAAAGCACGCTCACAGCCTTCATTTCCATTCTCCATAGATGTTTTAAATGGGATTTCATTTGCAGCATCAGGGGTGTCAATCTGTTGCGTTACCGCTGCTTGCAAATATTTAGCGGAATCAAGAAGGCACTCAGGGGCTCTTTGTCTGATAATGGCAGAGATTTTGGTGGATTTGCCAGATTCAGAAATTTTCTTAAACGCTTGGAGCGCACATGCAGAAATTATGGGAAAGTACGTCTGAGGCAGCACGTAGCTGGCCTTGGTGTTCTGCAGCATGGCGAAATTCACTAAGCCAAATCACATATTGACCAGAATTCAAAAGCATTTTCATCAGGGCTTTCCAATCATCAGCAGTAAAGGCATGGCCGGAAGATAAGCCTTCCATGAGCCCTCTCACATAAGCGCTGGACAAGCCAAATTCACCAGCAGCCTTCATTACTTCGCTGACAACAGAATAAGGCAGAGAGTCACACCGGATAATCTGAGTCTCCTGGGCATCTGATACACAGGTGACCTGGCAAACCGTCGGTAGGTCCGCAAGCTCTTCTGCAGTTAGGTGAGAAGATGCTTCAGCCACCTTAACCATGCGCTGGGTGGCAGAAAGATTTCCCTTCTGAGCCTTTACTGACTCAGAAACCGCCTGCTAAGTCAGGCAGACGTGAGGACTTGAATGGATTGTTACATGAAATGTCAGATTGGGGTAAGGGAAGATGTTGCGGAGAAACTTGAGAAGCCTCTGCAGATGGCTTTTTAAACACTGGTTTCTCAGCAGCCGGTTTCATCAGCGCTATCACCGAAAAACCTGGCGGGGCAGGCGGAACAGATAGAGGGTTAAAAAGAGAAAGCGCAGGCTGAACTTCCGCAGGGGCGTCTCGGCAGAAGTGCCAGGCCTGAAGGACCTGTATCAGAGCTCGTGACTCCGAATGCAGGGTCTGCCATATTTCCTCCCAGTCCTGTAGCCGCTCTCTGGGTACCAGGCGCACCGAGCATGATTTTCTTGCAAGAGAGAATTTAGTGCCTTGCTACAACAGGGATGCTGTGCCTTCAAAAGCAAATGTTGGGGGTCTTTACGATGTTGTAACCTTCGGGCAGAATGGGAACTCCCCATTACTCACGGATCTTCCTTCGTATACTCAGCGGGATTCCGTAGAATGCTTGGACGCGTCTGCAACTCCTGCCGAGCGTGATGAGGAGATCTAGCCCCACGGATGAAGGGACGACACGCGTTGGGGAGTTGGTTGCAGGTGAGCGTTGCCGAAAGCAAGCTCAGGGCTGGTTTGGCAGAGGCTCTTTTTACCAGTCAGATACATTTTGGACTGTGCCCTTTACACCTCCTCCACCCATGAGGTCGAGGGATGACACCAAGCTATTTCGCTACCTGTTTTCCACAGCATCACTTTCCCCTTGAACAAAGCTTAATCGAAAGCAGACAAAGGTCACAGACAGGGCACGGCAGGCTGCCAAGGAAGCGAAAGGTGAAGTTGAGGGCACGGTGTTCAGACTGCTGTGGCTTGTACGCGGGCGGTGGTTTGCCTCACACCCAGAGGTCAAGCCTTGGCTTATCTGAGGGTGGTGTTGTGCCACGCACCAGTGGCCGATTCCTTCAGTCCAGCTCTGAGCGTCTTCTGCCGGTTCCCTCACTGTGAGAAGCGAAGTTATAAGGAACCAGGCAGAGAGGGCCTTCTCTGCAGTGGTGCCCGCCCTGTGGAACACCCTCCCAGCAGATGTCAAGGAAATAAATAACTATATAACCTTCAGAAGCCCTGTATCAGGAAGTTTTTAGCCTGGACACTGAGGTACAGCTCTGAGGGTCTTCTGCCGGTAACCTCGCTGTGAGAAGCAAAGTTATACGGAAACAGGCAGAGGGGGCCTTCTCGGTAGTGGCGCCTGCCCTGTGGAACTCCCTCCCAGCAGATGTCAAGGAAATAAATAACTATATAACTGTCAGGGGCTGGCCGGTTTCCGAAGCAGTGCCAGAGGAAACAGCTGACCTAGACAGGGCTCAGCTGATGCCTGAAGAGTTATTGAGGGTCTGGGATCAGGAACAGGCACAGCCCCTGCTGACGCCAGAGGCGATAATGAAGCAATGGGAGGAAGCCCCTACCAGGGCTCTAGCACAGCCAATGGGAAGGGATCAGAACATGGAGACCGGGGAGGAGTTGGGGCTAAGAGAGCCTGCCAGAGCATCAGACACCACCAGCGTGGATGATGAAAGTGAAAGGGAAGGGGCAGGCGCCGACCCGCCCAAGTTGAGGGCACGGAAACGGAAAAAGGAGAGGCGGCGCCTAGGATTCCCGAAGCTCCTATGCTGGGGGCGGAGCCGAAAATCGGTACTTGAGGGATCTGACTCGGATGGGTCGGATGCATAGTTGTAACGTCTGAACTGCTTAATGCTGTAAATAAAGCAATTAGTTTAGCAGACGGTGTTCGTGGATGCTTACTCCCGAGGAGGCCACACATCCTTCTCACAATAACCTTCAGAAGCCCTGTATCAGGAAGTTTTCAATGTTTGACATTTTATTATGTTTCTATATGTGCTGCACAGAGTGGATGAGGAGACCCAGCCAGATGGGTGGGGTTCAAATCATAAAGTGTTAGTAGTAGTAAGCTAGCATAGGTGTACAGACGTTTGTACGGTTGTAAGGTAGGAATCTGTAGAAAATGGAAAATGTCAGATGGGCAGAGAATAATCATCATAATAAACAAGAATATCATCTCTGTGAGTTGGCTAGCCCAGAGAACGAATGCCTGGAGCAGTATTTCCCGATGAGTTTCATGGCTGAGGGAGGATTTGAACCCTGGTCTCTCAGGTTCTAGTCTGGCACTTTAACCACTGTGCTGCACTTTAGCTGTGCAAAATAGGTTTGCTGGCATGTGAGGGACTTCCACCTGCACAACAGCAACAGTTTGGAAGCGCCAACCAAGTCCCCTACCTGGGGTCATGGCCGTGCAGTCCCGACCTCCCACCCCGCAGACATCTTCAGCCGTCCTCCCTCACCCTTCCAACACAGAGCGAAGGACCACCTTGCCCCCCCAAACACTCAGCCCCCTAACCCAAGGTAGATTCAGTTATGGGTTCTCCTTCCCCAGAAATGTTTGAGGGAGCTTTGGATGAGCGGCTGCTGGAGATAGTTTGGGCCGTTAGGCCGAATGCTTCCTCCTTCTCACTTATTCCTTCTTCTCGCTTCTTTCCTGCATAGCACTGCCGCTTCCCAAGACGACCCTCGTCCCCAGCGCAGAGCAAGCGGAAGAGCCCAGGCCGCCACAATATCAGATCTCAGACGGAACAGGGGCTGCCATTTCGGTCACCAGCTCAGGTGAGGCGGTTTGGGTGGGATGCAGAGTCTGTTCAGGGTTTCTCCTCCCTTTCTGAGAATTGGCAAGAAAAATGTTCACTGTTATTTCATTCCTAGGGATGGTAAGGATCCTGTTGTTTTAAAGTTGCTTCTCCCACAGCCCTGGCCACCGTTTTTCCTTTCCCCACCCCTTCCTCCTTGATTTACAATTTTTTAAGAACATGAAAAGTCAGAATCTCAACCTTCTCAAAATCCCAATACCCACTGAACCATCCTCAGCAATATTGGCCAACATTATATCTATGGACTGCGACTGCTTTGGTCTGTCCTGCATTTTCCAAGGTTCAGCTTCATGGGGGCCCTGCGTTTTCGCACAATGCGAGAGGGAGAGAAACCTCGCTTTTCCTTTTACACCTCTGCCCTGTCCTCCCTCCACCATCTTTGCTGGTCCTCCTCTAAGAGAGCCTCTGAGGGCCATCCCTGTGTTGGTGGAGAGAGATTGCCCATTGGACAGTTTGCTCAGCAGCCTCTCATCAAAAATAAAAATAGCTCTTCCAGTGGTTATACCATATGGAGTGGGGGGCGGGGAGAGAAGTGGTACGACCTCCGTCTCTCATGCATCATCTGGTCCACCATCTCAGGTTGGATTCTGAGGCTACTTCTCTGCCATCTTCAAACCTTGATTCCGCTTTGTTCACTCTCTCAGCAGGTAACTTGAGGGGGAAACACTTCTGCCCAGTGTGGCCGATGCTTTGCCTTCAGATGGGCTCTTGCTAGACACCAGAGTATCCACAAAGGGGAGAAGATTCCGGAAAGTTCTGAGAGCGGGGAATGTTTGGGTCAGAGTTCAGTGCTTGCGAGCCATTCAGAAACTCCTAAGTCTTCGGAGTTTGGGAAGGTTCTTACTCATCAGCCCATTGTACTGATCCAAAGGAACATCCATGCAGGAGGAGATAACTCATATCGCTGCTTGGAGTGTGGGGAAGGTTTCTCCCAACTCTCAGATTTTGTGAAACATGAAAGCGGCCACACGGGAGAGAAACCCCACAAATGCAGTGTCTGTGGGTTATGCTTTTCTGTTAGGTCACAACTTGTTACCCATCAGCGAACCCACACTGGAGAAAACACCTATAAATGCCCAGAGTGTGGGAAATCATTTGCTCAAAAGTCAGAATTTGTGGTCCATCAGAGACTCCACACAGGAGAAAGGCCTCATAAGTGCTTGGAGTGTGGCAAGTGTTACACCACACAAAAAAAACTCAGGCGACACAAGAGAATTCACACAGGAGAGAAACCATATGAGTGCACAGAGTGTGGGAAATGTTTTCATAGGAAAGGTGAGCTTCTGAGACATCAGACTGTTCACACCGGGGAGAGGCCCTATAAATGTGCAGAGTGTGGGAAAAGCTTTATTGTACCAGCACAACTTGCAATCCACCAGAGAATCCATACGGGAGAGAAACCGTTTGAATGCGGGGAGTGTGGGAAATGCTTTTCCCAGAAAAAACTCCTCAAGGTGCATGAAAAAATCCACACTGGGGAGAAACCCTACAAATGCCCAGAGTGTGGGAAATCATTTGCTCAAAAGGCAGCCCTTGTAATCCATCAGAGACTCCACACAGGAGAGAAGCCCTATGAATGCTGGGAGTGTGGGAAATGTTTTACTCAAAATGCACTGCTTTGGACCCATCGTTTGGTTCACACAGGGGAGAAACGGTATAAATGCTTTGAATGTGGAAAAAAGTTTACTCAGCGTTCCGGCCTTCTGAGCCATCAGAGAACCCACACAGGAGAAAGGCCCCATAAGTGCCTGGAGTGTGGAAAATGTTTCCCCACAAAAGGAAGTCTCAGGCGACACCAAAGAATCCACACAGGAGAGAAACCCTATGAATGTAGAGATTGTGGGAAATGTTTTTATGATAATGATTACCTTATGAGGCATCAGACCTTTCACACCGGAGAGAGGCCCCATAAATGTGAAGAGTGTGGGAAAAGCTTTATTTCAGCATCAGAACTTGTAATCCACCGGAGAATCCATACGGGAGAGAAACCCTACAAATGCATGGAATGTGGGAGATGCTTTTCCCAGAAACAACACCTCAGGACACATGAAAAAATCCACACTGGGGAGAAACCCTACAAATGCATGGAGTGTGGCAAGTCATTTGCTCAAAAGTCAGTCCTTCAGATCCATCAGAGAATCCACACAGGAGCGAGGCCATATGAATGTGGAGAATGTGGGAAATGTTTTTCTACTTCATCACATCTTATTAGTCATAGGAGAGTCCATACAGGAGAAAAGCCACATAAATGTTTAGACTGTGGAATGCTGTTTACTTTAGCACAAAGCCTTAGGGGGCACCAGAGAATACATACAGGAGAGAAACCTTACAAGTGCTTGGAGTGTGGGAAATGTTTTCCAAGGAAAGACACCCTTGTGATCCATCAGAGAACCCACACAGGAGAGAAACCCTATAAATGCTTGGAGTGTGAGAAATCATTTTCTCAGAAGTTATGCCTTGTGGTCCATCAGAGGATCCACACAGGAGAGAAACCTCACAAGTGCTTGGAGTGTGGGAAATGTTTTTCTGGGTCATCAAATCTTCACAGACACCAAAAAGTCCACACAGGAGGAGATATTCCCAATGTGTAGAGTGTGGAGAATGTTTTTCACAGAGTGGAAACCTTCAAAGACTCCATGTGGAATAAAGAGCATATAAATGTTGGGAGTGAGTATGGAACATAGATGCTAGACTGTTAGAATAATATTTAGAATATACTGGACCCCATTACGTTTGTTTTATCTAAGGCAGGGGTCAGCAAACGTTTTCAGCAGGGGGCCAGTACACTGACCCTCAGACCTTGTGGGGGGCCGGACTATATTTTGAGGGGGGGGGAATAAACGAATTACTGTGCCCCACAAATAACCCAGAGAAGCATCCTATATAATAAAGTCCCTGTGTCTCTGCGTCCAGTCCATGTGTCAGTGGAATTGTGCTACTGCGCATGAGCCTCAGGGACACAGGGATTGGAGCGGGCGGAGAGGGGGGCGTGTCCGAGAGGCAGCGGCGGCACACGCGCGTCGTCAGTTGGGTCAGCGCCGCCGCCTCGCACGGAGCTGGGGAGGATGAGCTGAGCGGCTGCGAACATGGCTGAGGGGACAGAGGAGCGGCGGCCGTGAGGCGATGTGCGGGAAGGGGCAGTTGGGCGGGCGGGGGTGCCCGGCGCGGCTGCTGTGGCGGTGGCGGCTGCTGCTCCGAGACACTCTGAGGTCAAAGGCGGCCGGGGCCGAGGCTATGGCGGCGCAGGGCAGACTAACCATCTAGCGCCCGTTATTTTAACGGGAATCATATCTACTAGTTTTAAATAAAAGCACACCTTCTACACATGTAAAAACACCAGGCAGGCCCCACAAATTACGCAGAGATGTATTCCCTGCCCAGCGTGGCTGGGGAGACCCGGCCAGATGGGAGGGGTACAAATAAAAAAAATATTATTATTATTATTATTATTATTATTATTATTATTATTATTATTATTATAGCTGGTGCTGCATCAGGGAGCCCACACAGGAGAGAAACCACAAAAATGCTTTGAATGTGTGTATTGCCAGATATTTTCAGAAAGTGGTGTCTCCTGATCTTGATGTAATTGTCACTTTAAATCTTTATATATGTATCTGTACATATAATGAGGGCTTCTCCATAGATCTAACTGTATAATGAGAACTTGGCATCAACCAGAGGTCTAGACAGCTGGCCTAATAAGGAGTCAACTAGCGGACAGGCCTGTCTTCACCCAGCCATGGAACTGGCAATTAGACATAGACTTTGGCTCACCACTGGGAACAGAGGGAGTAACTGGTCTGTGCCAACCCCGGAGATCAGGGAGGATGGCAACAGAACTTAAAGAGCCCCCTGCTCTTAGATCATGTTTAAAATCCTCTTTATAAGGGCTCAGCGACAGCAGCTCTCTGAGTCCCTCGTTCGAGTTCCGCCAGCGAATGACGACATTGGCTCTATCGAGGGAAGGGAAGGATCTACTGTTCCCGGGTCTCTGCAGCAAATGAGATGAACCATGAACTTCACTTTTGCAGTTAACTCCAAAATATCCTTTTGATCTTGTATTTTAAGTGTCACTCATTACTGTTGTCCTATAACTGACATTATCAAGAAAACTGTACGGAACAACCTTACATTTACTGAGCAGAATATCCTCTTCAATTATATACCCAGCACATGGAACCTTACAAAAGGTCGATAGGAGTGGACTCTCCGCAGCATAAGGACAGATACTGTACTGATGAATTGGAAAAATAAAAATGCAGCTCCCTTCTATGATTGGATTGGAGACGTCTACAAACTCGCAACATATAAACAACTTGCATATAAATGCAGACTTGCCATGGACAAGTTCAATGATATTTTGGATCCATTTTTACATATATTGTAATAGGTTAAGGTCTGCTGAAGTACAATAACAAGCTTGTAAAATATACAGTTTGGGGTTTCCCCCCTCCCCCCTACACGGTTTCTATTTCTCTTTTTCTCTTTTATTTACATCTCATCATGTTTAGTGCACATATAATTGTGTACTTTTTGAACTTCCAATAAAGTTAAAAAAAATAAAAAAATTAGACTGCTTATTTGGCTTCTCTTGCTTTGCTTCAATTAATAAAAGCTTCTTCCTGTTCCCTTGTCGCCACCAAAGAGTTCATTGAGGTGGAGAATTCAAAAATGTTTTAAGCCTTGAGCAAAATATTCCCTTCGCTCCTCACCTCCGAAACATAACATTTTTTGTCATGGAGGACAAGAAGCATCCCAAAATCCTTGGAATGTGAAAAATCCTACTTCCTCCCCCCTTTAAAAAAATTCATTTATTGAAAATCAAAGTAGTGCATACAAAAAAACTCCAAGTCAGAAAAACACTGTCAGAGAATTCAGCCTGATGCAATCTCACTTTATGCAATATAAGTAAGAAAAACAAAAGAACAAAATAAAGGAAGGGAATAATAAACTAATGAGTAAGACTACTAACATACTAAGTACGCTGAAGTTTGAATTTCAAAGCATCATAAAGTAAATGTACATTTTCCATTTTGCTCATGGTATTTCTTTTACTTATATTTTTACCGTTCTGCTTTAAGGTTGGTTTGTTTTTTTAATGGTCCAGCGGTGGACAACTTTCAGTAAACTAATAAACAGATAAGATCTCCTTGGTTTTGAAAAGTGCAAAATTCTCCTGGTGACAACCTCGGTGGGGCTTAAGGCAGTTTTACACTGGAAGTGAGTGAGGTTGTCCAGCATCTACCTCTTTCGCCTCCTGCTGTCTTGTGAACTGAGAGGGGATTCATGGGCGTAGCCAGGGGGGGGCAGACGGGGGCAATTGCCCCCCCCTAGAAGGCAGCTGCCCCCCATAGCTGCCACCACCACCACCCTGTCTGTCTCCTGGGTCTGGCTGCTACCGTTGCTGAGTGCTGCTTGTTTGCTGAGACTGAGCGAAGAGGGAGTTTGTTGGGTTAAAACGATGAGATCTCCTTGATTCCCCCCCCCCGGAAGTTTCCTTATCAGTCTCCACTTGAGACTGCTTGATAAGTCTACTCTGTGAACTATTAACGCCTCGCTAAAACTGCCTCCTGCCCCTCCCCCTCGTCTCACCATTCATTGTTGTTATGATCTCTGGAAGGGAAGAAGGAGCTTTCTCTGCTGCTGTTTTGATCCACACTCAGCGATCTTTTTGTGAGTGACTTTACCCCTTTGTCCTTTGCCTTTAGCCCCCCCCCCCTCCAGCCTTTTTTTAACCCCTAAAAACACGTGTTTGCTTGGGTGATTTTTCAAATCTTTCGTGTGCATGCACACTTTTCAAATCTTTCGTGTGCTCAAGAAGTGTGCATGCACATGAAGGCTCATACCAAGAACAAACTTATTTGGTCTCTAGGGTGCTACTGGAAGGATTTTTATTTATTTATTTATTTTGTTTTGACTATGGCAGACCAACACAGCTACCTACCTGTAACTTGCTTGCAAGTAATTAAAGTAAATTATAAGCTATTTAGCCATAAAGTGTTAGTGTTCTGATATGCTGCTGCATGGAAGAGGTGTGAGTTAATAAATATAAATAAATAGCTGCTGTGGTTTTTTTTGTTTTGTTTTTTATTTTGCTAAACCACTTTGCAGGTTTTTAAAAATAATTTTATTAAATAAATAAACAATACAGTGGTACCTCTGGTTACGTACTTAATCCGTTCCGGAGGTCCGTTCTTAACCTGAGGTACCACTTTAGCTAATGGGGCCTCCCGCTGCCGCTGTGCCGCCAGAGCACAATTTCTGTTCTTATCCTGAAGCAAAGTTCTTAACCTGAAGCGTTATTTCTGGGTTAGCGGAGTATGTAACCTGATGCATATGTAACCCGAGGTACCACTGTAAATATAAATAAAATAACACAAGCCAAAACAGTCCATCCTGTAGATTTAAGTATCTGTCCATAGTCACCTACTTGTTATCAGAGGCCCAGAATCCACATTCGTTTGTAAGAAAATATGAAATAATGTAAAACCTTTTTTTGCAGGCAAAAAACAACAACACACAATGTTGGGGGGGGGATGACAAGAAATTTTCCGCACCGGGTACCACCTGACCTTCCTATGCCTCTGTGCCGAGCGGAGCGTGGCGCCCGGGGGAGCTTTGCGCACCGCTTGGAGTGAAAGGTGCTGCCGCGCACAAAGTTGCCCTTGCGCCCGCCCAGGCTTGCCCAGGGAAAAGGCTTCCCAGGGATCGGGAGAGAGATGCCTGCCTGCCTCCAGTCTGGTGCCTCTGCCTCTGGCTCCCTCACGCTGTCCCTGCGTGGTGGCTCTGTGGGGCAGCCCAGTGCTCCCTCTGCACAGCACTGCTCAAGGAGAACCCACAAGCCAGCCAAGGCGGTGTAAGCTTCCCCTCTCCCTCTGCTCCCCAACCTGCTGCCCAAAGGGAAAGGGGTGAGCAGGAAGATGGCAAGTTATTTTATTTTGATTTTGTTACAGGAATTTCTATACTAACCTTCATTGGAAACCCCCAGGATCGTTTGTGTGTCCATGTGCATGGATTAAAATGCAGACAATATATAGCAGAACAGTAATAAAACCCAGCGAATTTATGCAAGGAAGCAAAGAATCCACAGGGATAAAATCAGCTCTAAAAGGGCTGGGGAAATGGAAAAGTCTGCCTGGTACTGGAAGGATGACAAAATAGGTACCAAGTGGACCCCTCTACAGATAACACACACTTCACAACTGAGGCACCACCACTGAGAAGGCCCTTTCTTTGTGGAGCAGCTGCCTTGTCTCAGTTTGTGGGACCACCCCAGAAGACGTTCTGTTGAAGTTCTGAATGTTTGGGCCGACACATAAACTATTCTGGGTCCTAAGCTAGAAAAGGCTTTAAAAGTCAAAGCCAGCACTTGGGCTCAGAAATTGGGAGCCAATGCAACTGGCATAGCATCACTGTTACATTATCCTAATAAGCCTATCCCAGTTGGTGATCCAGCATTCTGAACTAGCAGCAATTTCCAAGCCATATTTCAGAGGCAACCCCACAGAGAGTGTATCACAGTAGTCTAACCTGGTACAGCATAATCAATCACAAGACACGGCACGCACACACACACAATTTCAATGGCAATGCCTATGAACTTTGGGGGGGCCCAGTCCTCTCAAATATTTTAGGGGAGCCTAAGGGACCTCAGTCCCTAGGAGTTGGCCCCTATGAATTTGGAAGTTATCAGAGTACGGATCACTGATGCTAAGCTCAACGTACAATTGCTGCTTGCTTTCAATTTCCTGCTACACTGCCCAGAGACAGAAGATGAGGGGACCTGGGGAGCTAGTGTCTGCTCCTCTCACTTGCCTTTGAACTCACCGTAGGCGGTGGGGTTTGGCTCCACAGGGAGAGCACAGGCAAAGTGCAGAAGCCATGGCTTCCAAGGAGCGCCTCTATGAGCTCTGGATGCTCTATTTCGCCAAAGTAGGCGCTTCTCCTTTGCGCTTCCAGACTGGCTGCGCCCCTATTTTGGGGGGGTGAGGCTGCGCCCCTATTTTCTTTTTGAGGGGGTCCGTTTCCTTCGCCTTTGGAAACACCTGCACCGACTCCTCGGGGATTGAAACGAAAGTTTTGAACAAGTTTTCTTCAAACCCAATAAAAATGATATTAGCATAAGACAAGTAACTAGAAATTTTTTTAAAAAAATTCAAGCAAATAATTTTAATAACTACCGTAATAAAGCACTGCTATAATTATATATAATTTTCTTAAAATTTTGGTTTCATTTGCCTTTTCCATGCTGAAATGTCACAACCTGAACGACCATGGCTTGCCCCCCCCTAGTTTTGATCCTGGCTACGCCCCTGAGGGGATTGCAGAGGAAGCAGCGTTTGGCCAGATGCAGCAGCCAAAATACTCTTATTTCTATCCCCGCTCTTAAAAATGTGATGGGTGAGCCTTAGCCAGAAGGCATGACACCACTGTATGCATTCTCCCTATCTGGCCTTTTCTCCAAGGGCTCATGGCGGCCTCTGGTGCTCTCCGCTTTCATAGCTCCCATCACAACAACCCTGTGAGGTGGGTCAGCTTGAGAGGCCGCCAACAGCCACAGGTCGCTCCCTGATCAGTACTTTTGGTTTAGATGGGGGCATGAGACTCTTAATCTCAGGGTCACGGGTTCAAGCGCCACGTGAGGCAAAAGAGTGCTGCGTTGCCGGGGGTTGGACTGGATGACCCTCGGGGTCCCTTCCAACTCTAGAATCCAACAACGTTGACATGCAAGTTTACTTCGCCTTCTCATTCTTTTTGCCGAGAACCACTGTGAGGTGTTAGGCGGTACAGAGAAGTGTGCCAGTAAGTGAGAAAGGCAAAATAAAAATAAATAAGCACCCTTCCCTAGAGCCCAAAGGCACTTTTTCCCCCCTCAGAGGGGAACAGACTACAAATCCCAGAATCCTTTGGGTCTGGGAAAAGGGAAGAAGCGAAGGACTGGGACATCCCAGGCTACCTGTTTCCTCTGGCCAGCCCCCAATTTGTGTGGGTCTTTTGCAGGAGGCGTCCGGCCATCGCGATCTCTGGGGTGCAAAGAGGTTTTGCAGGGGAGGCTGAAGGTCCGAGCAGAAAGGAGTCTTTGCTGGCAGAGGCGCCCTTCGGAAGCAGCTCTACACGGGTGAGAGTGTACGGTCTGGACCCTGCAACACGTGAATGCCGGTGAGGGGGGCGGGGCAGGAAAGGGCGGCGGGAAAAACAAGCCATTTTGAATTTTCCCATTGCACTGATAAGTTTGCACGTTGCATCGGGGAGGAAGGGGAGATTTTCGAGAGGAGAAGAAGGGAACTCTTTCACCTGTTTATTCCTCTTTGAAAGCTTTGAAATGAAATGGTAAAATGTTAAATTTTGTAAAATGCAATGGTAACCAGAGAAATATGAATATGAAACGCAGTAATAGATGATAAATAGGCAGCAACAATGGAGTGCAGGAAACCACTTCAGCAAAATGGTATTAATTTGTATAAAGCGTATAAAAATAATTGACAAAAAAATGAAATGAAATGTTGTTCATATTTTTTAATTGAAAAGTCTGGAAATTAAGAAAAAATCAGATAACATTATAATCTCCCTTTTTTAAAAGAAAAAAGTCTGCATTTGGAGCATCCCCCTGAATATTTTAATGTGTTCCGAAATCTCCTGTATATCATGGGGATTGGGGGGGGGGGACCCTCAACTCCAGGGGCCAAATGGAGGTCTAGCTGGACTCTGCATCCCCCCCGCATGTCAGCGCCATCTCCCTAGGGTGCTTCAGCCCTGCTCTAAATCGGGTGCTTTTCCTGGCTAGAACATGCCATCGATTATTCCCCTGACCTGCATGGCTGGAGGGGTGTGTGCATGTAAATAGACCTCTGGTTTCTGTGCGGCTTGAAAGTATCCCAGGACTTGCGTGTATTTTACTTCCTTACATTCATACCCCACTGATCCTGCCAGGAGCTGAAGGTAGTTTGCATGGTTCCCCATCTCCCCATTTCTTCCTCACAACAACCCTGTGAGGGAGGCGAGGCTGAGAGACAGTGACCGGCTCAAGGTCACCCAGTTAGCTTCATGGCCAGGTGGGGATTTAAACCCCGGCCTCCCAGGTCTCAGCACAGAGCTCTATAACCACTACACCAAATTGCCACTCTGGACTAGCAATGCTCCCTGCTATTAGATGGGGGTCTTTCCCTAGCCTCTCTTACATAGTTCATGAATTGGACCTGGGATATCTGCTATGCCAGTGAGCTATGGCTGCTCTCCAATCTCTTTTTTATGTTTTTTTTATTTATTTAATTTTATATATTACAAATTCTTTTAAAAGACAAGCGTAACTAATTTCTCATACCGTTGACTTCCTATCCACCCTCCCATGGTGTTTTTTTATTTCTTTATAAAGCTGCAATATTACTTATATTATATCCATTCTGGACTTAATCATCCAGAGTCCTCTACCTTTTAAAATTATTATCAACTCTAAATTGTTAAGCTACAAATTCTCATCTGCTGCTATACTTCAAATCCTGCGTACGATTTAACATAACCATGATATTATTATTTTTCAAGTATTCCAAAATATATTTTCATTCTTCAAGAATCTTATTTTCTCATTTTGTTCTCTAACTCTGAGTCCTCTTCAGCTATCTCTTGCAACCTATGAAGCTGCCTTAAACGCGTGACACCGGGACCAGAACGGCCATAGCTGAAGGGCAGGATCCGTCCCTTCAAGGCAGAGCTTCCTGGGCTCAGTCCCCGTCATTTCCCTTGAACAGAATCAGGTTGCAAGCATCTATGGGGAAGACCAGATTGACATGGCTAAACTGACCCAAAAAAACTCACTGTGGTCAACCCAAGGAAACAGCCATAGGCTGCGTCTCCCAACCTTAGGGTTGCAAAAATTAAAAAACAAAACACCCTGAAAGCTGAGCTTTTTTTTAAAACCCCAAAGTTTTTGAGATATTTTTTTACAAATATGTAAAAAAAAGCGCAATTTTTATCAAATACGGTACTTATCAGTGCCAATGAAAACTGATAGACGAATAGAAAAATAACCTATCCATGTGATGCTGAAACAAAAACCTTCCACATGCACTATGTAAAAGAATGAAAGTCTACTATTCCCCCTTCTATCTCCCCTTCCCCCCCCCCACCTTATACTGCAAGCAGGAGAGCTTTCCACATCATTTCGTGACACAGTAATACAGTTTTTCTAGCAAACCAGAGATTAAACTAACCCCTTTCCAGCCCCGGGAGGAACGTGGGGAGCGTTTAAACGGTACACTTACACACTAAGGTGTTGCGACACACAGTTTGGAAAGCTCCGGTATAGAGCATTAAAGTCACATTGAATATAAATTATCTGAAGAAAGGACTTTTATGATTTGAAAACGGAGCCGATGTATGCACTTTTTTGGTAACGCAAGAAAATCTTTAATAAAAACAAACATAAACAAGAATAAAGTTGCAAGCATCTATGGGGAAGACCGAGATTCCCACTCTGCACTTGCCACCAAAGGCGTTCCTGAGGTGCTGCAGTTTTTGCTGAGGGCGTTTTGTCATTCCAGAGACCACCAACCTTTGAGGACGGGGCTGTTTATTTCTCCAGGGTCGAAAGGGTTCTTCCTGCTGGACGTTGGCCGAAGAGCCTTAGGCAAGGGAGGCCATGCTGGAGAATGAGGAGAACGTGGCCTCTCCGGGTAAGGAGCCTCCTTCCTTGCTGCAAGAGTTTGAAGCAGTCCTTCCGGGACATTTTCTTGTCACTCTTCTTCTGGGGTGGAGGAGTAGGTGGGGAGCAGGTTTGTTGCACAAGAGCTGCAAATGTACTTTATTCCAAATGCCTTGCATTTTTATCCCCTTTCCCCCCTCCAAAGAGCGCAAGGTGGGGCACACTGGTCTCCCCCTCATTTAATCCCCACAAGCAGCCCTAAACTGCCTGGGCCCTGTATACCTGAACAAGCGTCTCCACCCTCATCGTCCAGCCTGGACACTCAGGTCCAGCTCCGAGGGTCTTCTGATGGTTCCATCACTGTGAGAAGTGAAGTTATGGGGAGCCAGGCAGGGGGCCCACCCTGTGAAACTCCCTCCCTTCTGATGTCAAGGAAATAAATAACTACGTAACCTTTAGGAGCCCTGTATCAGGAAGTTTTTAATATTGGACATTTCATTATGTTTTTATATGTGCTGGAAGCTGCCCAGAGTGGGTGGGGTGACCCAGTCAGATGGGCTGGGTTCGAATAAAAAAGTATTAGTCTCCCAGGTTCTAGTCTGGCACGTTAACCACTGCACTGCACTTTAGCTGTGCAAAATGAGTTTGCTGGCATGTGAGGGACTCCCAACAGCGTAACAGCAACAGTCCAGAAGCGCCAACTAAGTCCCCTCATTGGGGTCCTGGCAGTGCAGTCCCGACCCTCCACCCCACAGACATCTTCAGCTGTCCTCCCTCCTCCATCCAGCACAGAGCGAAGGACCACCTTGCCCCACACAAACACGAAGCCCCCTAACTCAAAGTACTGTTTAGTTATGGGTTCTCCTTCCCCATAAATGTTTAAGAGAGCTTTGGATGAGCGGGAGTTGGGGATAGTTTGGACCATAAGGCTGAATTCTTCCTTTTCCTCACTTCTTCCTCCTCTTCTTCCTTCTTCTCACTTCTTTCCCGCATAGCCCTGCCGCTTCCCAAAACAAGCCTCGTCCCCAGCGCAGAGGAAGCAGAACAGCCCAGGCTGCCACAATATCAGATCTCAGCCGGAACAGGGGCTGCCCGGTCTGACACCAGCTCAGGTGAGGCGGTTTGGGTGGGATGCAGTTCAGAGTTTCTCTTCCCTTGCTGAGAATTGGCAGGAAAAAAGTTCTCTGTTACTTCATTCCTAGGGATGGTAAGGATCTTCTCCCACAGACCTGGCCACTGTTCTTCCTTTCCCCACCCCTTTCCTTCCTCCTGGATTTACGCTTTTTAGGAACATGAAAACTCAGAATCTTGACCTTCTCATAATCCCTGTATTTCTCAAGGTTCAGCTTCATGGGGGCCCCTGCGTTTTCGCAGGATGAGAGAAGGAGAGAAACCTCGCTTTTCCTTTTACACCTCTTCCCTGTCCTCCCTCCACCATCTTTGCTGTTCTTCCTCTAACTCTGCTCTGTGCTGAGTTCCTCAGGCTCAGAAGTGAGGAGGATAGAGGAGGCGGAGAAGAAAGTGGGGAAGGAAAGCAAACAGGCAAATGCCAGGATGGCGATGGCCAAGCTTTCTAGCTCCATGGGCACATTTGGGTTTTGTTTTTTCTTTAAAGCATGTTCTGTGGGCACCAGCCATTCCAGTCATTTCTCCCTGGACTGAGATGAGAAAAGAGAGAGAGAGAGACATGGGCAACGTTGTTCTAAGGGATCTGGGCGGAAGTCTGAACAAGGAGAATTTACCTTGAGTGTCCCTCTTCCAGCTTCCTCCTCCAGCTCTGTGTCCTTTTCATTTTTATTTTTATTTAATAATTTTTATTTGCAGTTTTATAATTTACTCATTGCATTTATACACATCAATAAAATTCGTTTGAAGCAAAAATGTTTACATTGTTGCGTTTTCCTTCTTTTCCATACATGAAGAAAGAAAGAAATAAAGAAATAAACCCCCCCCATACATTGTAAAATACATTGTAAAAGCAGACTTCCTACCATTACCCTTACATCTTATTTTGACTTTGAATGTACAGAACTCCACATACTTGCTTTTTAACCCTTGTTACTTACACTCACTGAAACATAACCTTTCCACTATGAGTTTTCTCTATTGCTTTTTGTTACATTAATCCTCGAATGCCGGCATAGAAATAGCATTTTTACTATATTTTTTAACATATTTTTTGTAACCTTCCCATTTTTCCATGAATTTCTTTTTGGAGCTTCCTCTTAAATTATTCGTTAGTTGGGCAAGTTCGGCACCTCTGTGTCGTTTTCAAGGGAGACTGAGGTAGCAGGCCTTGCTGCCTTATGGCCAAGAGGGCGGGGGGGGGGCAAGTGGCTAAAAGGTTTGAAACGGCTCTAATTTTGGTTCCTCTGTTTCATTTCTGTCAGGTTGGCATCTGTTAAATCTTTAGTTTGGGTTTGCAGTTACTTTTATTTGGGTATAACTGTAAACCATTTATTATTGTTGCTATTATTATTGCTATTTATTGGCTTATTGGTTTGTTTGTTGCTTGTATAGGATATCTTTTTAAAAAATGTTGGAAGTTTTATTGTGTTTTATATATCGCAAGCCGCCCAAAGAAAGTGGCCAGGGAAACCCAGCCAGATGGGCGGAATGTAAATATGATTATTATTATTGTTATTGTTATCATTATTAGGGTGGGGAGGCTAGAGAGCCCCTGAGGGTGGAAGGGCCATCCCTGTGTTGGTGGAAGGAGACAGCTCATTGGACAGTTTGCTCAGCAGCCTCTCAGCGAAAAAAATAAATTAAAAATAGCTCTTCCACTGGTTATACCATATGCAGTGGGTGGGGTGGGCTGGAGGAGAGAAGCGGTACAACCTCTGTCTCTCATGCATCATCTGGTCCAACCATCTCAGGTTGGATTCTGAGGCTACTTCTCTGCCATCTTCAAACCCTGATTCCGCTTTGTTCACTCTCTCAGCAGGTAACTTGAGGAGGAAACACTTCTGCCCAGAGTGTGGCCGATGCTTTGCCTTCAGATTGGCTCTTGCTAGACACCCAAGTATCCACACAGGGGAGAAGATTCCGGAAAGTTCTGAGAGCAGGGAATGTTTGGGTCAGAGTTCAGAGCTTGCAAACCATTCTTCGGAAACCCCTAAGTCTTCAGAGTTCAGGAAGGTTCTTGCTCATCAGCCCATCGTTCTGATCCAAAGGAACATCCATGCAGGAGGAGATAACTCATATCGGTGCTTGGAGTGTGGGGAAGGTTTCTCCCAACTCTCAGATTTTGTGAAACATGAAAGCGGCCACACCGGAGAGAAGCCCCACAAATGCAGTGTGTGTGGGTTATGTTTTTCTGTTAGGTCACAACTTGTTACCCATCAGCAAACCCACACTGGAGAAAAACCCTACAAATGCCCGGAGTGTGGGAAATCATTTGCTCAAAAGTCAGGCCTTGTGGTTCATCAGAGGCTCCACATGGGAGAGAAGCCCTATAAATGCTGGGAGTGTGGGAAATGTTTTACTCAAAATGAACAGCTTTGGAGCCATCGGTTGGTTCACACAGGGGAGAAACAGTATAAATGCTTTGAATGTGGAAAAAGGTTTACTCGCAGTTCCCGCCTTGTAATCCATCAGAGAACCCACACAGGAGAAAGGCCCCATAACTGCCTGGAGTGTGGCAAATGTTTCCCCAAAAAAGGAAGTCTCAGGCGACACCAGAGAATCCACACAGGAGAGAAACCCTATGAATGTAGAGAGTGTGGGAAATGCTTTCATGAGAAAGCAGAGCTTCTGAGGCATCAGACTGTTCACACCGGAGAGAGGCCCCATAAATGTGAAGAGTGTGGGGAAAGCTTTATTGTACCAGCACAACTTGCAATCCACCGGAGAATCCATATGGGAGAGAAACCCTACAAATGTATGGAGTGTGGAAAATGCTTTCCCCAGAAACAACAGCTCAAGAGGCATGAAAAAATCCACACTGGGGAGAAACCCTACAAATGCATGGAGTGTGGCAAGTCATTTGCTCAAAGGTCAGACCTTCAGATCCATCAGAGAATCCACACAGGAGTGAGGCCATATGAATGTGGAGAATGTGGGAAATGTTTTTCTATTTCATCAAAACTTATTATTCATAGGAGAGTCCACACAGGAGAAAAGCCACATAAATGTTTAGACTGTGGAATGCTGTTTGCTTTAGCAGGAAGCCTTAGGGAGCACCAGAGAATACATACAGGAGAGAAACCCCACAAATGCTTGGAGTGTGGAAAATGTTTTTTAAGGAAAGACACTCTTGTGATCCATCAGAGAACCCACACAGGAGAGAAACCCTATAAATGCTTGGAGTGTGAGAAATCATTTTCTCAGAAGTCATGCCTTGTGAGCCATCAGAGGATCCACACAGGACAGAAACCTCACAAGTGCTTGGAGTGTGGGAAATGTTTTCCAAGTAAAAACACCCTTGTGATCCATCAGAGAACCCACACAGGAGAGAAACCCTATAAATGCCCGGAGTGTGGGAAATCATTTGCTCAAAAGGGACATCTTCAGAACCATCAGAGACTCCACACAGGAGAGAAGCCCTATGAATGCTGGGAATGTGGAAAAAAGTTTACTTGCAGTTCCAGCCTTGTGATCCATCAGAGAATCCACACAGGAGCGAGGCCATATGAATGTGGAGAATGTGGGAAATGTTTTTCTATTTCATCAAGCCTTAGTAGTCATAGGAGAGTCCACACAGGAGAAAAGCCACATAAATGTTTAGACTGTGGAATGTCGTTTACTTTAGCAGGAAGCCTTAAGGGACACCAGAGAATACATACAGGAGAGAAATCCCACAAATGCTTGGAGTGTGGAAAATGTTTTTTAAGGAAAGACAACCTTTTGATCCATCAGAGAAGCCACACAGGAGAGAAACCCTATAAATGTCCGGAGTGTGGGAAATCATTTGCTCAAAAGGGACATCTTCAGAGCCATCAGAGGCTCCACACAGGAGAGAAGCCCTATGAATGCTGGGATTGTGGGAAAAAGTTTACTTGCAGTTCCAGCCTTGTGATCCATCAGAGAATCCACACAGGAGCGAGGCCATATGAATGTGGAGAGTGTGGGAAATGTTTTTCCACTTCATCACATCTTATTAGTCATAGGAGAGTCCACACAGGAGAAAAGCCACATAAATGTTTAGACTGTGGAATGTCATTTTCTTTAGCACAAAGCCTTAGGGGGCACAAGAGAACCCACACAGGAGAGAAACCCCACAAATGCATGGAGTGTGGGAAATGTTTTTCAACGAAAGTCACCCTTGTGACCCATCAGAGAACCCACACAGGAGAGAAACCCTATAAATGCCCGGAGTGTGGGAAATCATTTTCTCAGAAGTCATACCTTGTGACCCATCAGAGAACCCACACAGGAGAGAAGCCCTATAAATGCTTGGAGTGTGGGAAATCATTTTCTCAGAAGTCATACCTTGTGATCCATCAGAGAACCCACACAGGAGAGAAGCCCTATGAATGCTGGGAGTGTGGAAAAAGGTTTACTTGCAGTTCCAGACTTGTGATCCATCGGAGAACCCACACAGGAGTGAGGCCATATGAATGTGGAGAGTGTGGGAAATGTTTTTCTACTTCACAAGATCTTATTATTCATAAGAGAGTCCACACAGGAGAGAAACCCTATAAATGCTTGGAGTGTGAGAAATCATTTTCTCAGAAGTCATACCTTGTGATCCATCAGAGAACCCACACAGGAGAGAAACCTCACAAGTGCTTGAAGTGTGGGAAAAGTTTTTCTCAGTCATCACATCTTCACACACACCAGAAAGTCCACACAGGAGGAGATCTTCCCAATGTGTAGAGTGTGGAGAACGTTTTTCACATAGTGGAAACCTTCAAAGACTCCATGTGGAATAAAGAGCATATAAATGTTGGGAGTGAGTATGGAACATAGATGTTAGACTGCTAGAATAATATTTAGAATATACTGGACCCCATTACGTTTGTTTTAAAAAGGCTGTCTAAGGCAGCGGTCAGCAAACCTTTTTCAGCAGGGGGCCAGTACACTGTCCCTCAGACCTTGTGGTGGGCCGGACCCAGAGAAGCATTTTAAATAAAAGCACACATTCTACTCATGTAAAAACACCATGCAGGCCCCACAAATTACCCAGAGATGCATTTTAAATAAAAGGACACGTTCTACTCATGTAAAAACACGCTGATTCCCAGACCGTCCATGGGCCGGATTTAGAAGGCGATTGGGTCAGATACGGCTGGAAGGGAAGCTGGTGCTGCATCAAGGAGCCCACACAGGAGAGAAACCACAAAAATGCTTTGAGTGTGTGTATTGCCAGATATTTTCAGAAAGTGGTGTCTCCTGATCTTGATGTAATTGTCACTTTAAAACTTTATATATTTATCTATAAATATAATGAGGGCTTCTGCATAGATCTAACTGTATAATGAGAACTTGGCATCAACCAGAGGTCTAGGCAGCTGTCCTGACACGGAGTCAACTAGCGGACAGGCCTGTCTTGACCCAGCCATGGAACTGGCAATTAGACATAGACTTTGGCTCACCACTGGGAACAGAGGGAGTAACTTTGGTCTGTGCCAACTCCGGAGATCAGGGAGGATGGCAACAGAACTTAAAGAGCCCACCTGCTATTGTTGTTGTTTAGTCATTTAGTCGTGTCCGACTCTTCGTGACCCCATGGACCAGAACACGCCAGGCACTCTTGCTATTAGATCATGTTTAAAAGCCTCTTTATAAGGGCTCTGAGTCCCTCGTTCGAGTTCCGCCAGCGAATGACGACATTGGCTCTATCGAGGGAAGGGAAGGATCTACTGTTCCCGGGTCTCTGCAGCAAATGAGATGAACCATGAACTTCACTTTTGCAGTTAACTCCAAAATATCCTTTTGATCTTGTATTTTAAGTGTCACTCATTACAGTAGTGAGTATGGAACATAGATGTTAGACTGCTAGAATAATATTTTGAATATACTGGACACCATTACGTTTGTTTTAAAAAGGGCTATCTATGGCAGGGGTCAGCAAACCTTCTCCATAGGGGGCCAGTCCACTATTCCTCAGACCTTGTGGTGGCCTGGACTATATTTTGAGGGGGGGGGGATGAATGAATTCCTATGCCCCACAAATAACCCACAGATGCATTTTATATAAAAGGACACATTCTACTCATGTAAAAACACACTGATTCTCGGACCATCCATTGTCCGGATTTAGAAGGCGATTGGGCCGCATCTGGCCCCCAGGCCTTAGTTTGCCTACCCATGATCAGGTATCTAACTGTTGGAGATGCAATAGGGATAATGCTTCTCTAAAACATAGGAGTTTTCATTGTCCTACATTATCCTATAACTGAAATTATCAACAGAACTGTACGGAGCAACCTTACATTTACTGAGCAAAATACCTTCTTCAATTATATACCCAACACATGGAACCTTACAAAAGGACGATACGAGTGGACTCTCCGTGGCCTGACCGCAGCAAAAGGACGGATACTGATGAATTGGAAAAATAAAAATGCTGCTCCCTTCTACGATTGGATTTTAGACTTCTGTTGTTGTTGTTGTTCAGTCGTTCAGTCGTGTCCGACTCTTCGTGACCCCATGGACCAGAGCACACCAGGCACGCCTATCCTTCACTGCCTCTCGCAGTTTGGCCAAAGTTTGGCCAAAGACTTCTACAAACTCGCAAAATATAAACAACTTGCATATAAATGCAGACTTGCGAAGGAGAAGTTCAGTGATATTTTGGATCCATTTTTACAAATACTGTAATAGGTTAAGGTCTGGTGAAGTGCAATAAGAAGCTTGTAAAATATACAGTTTGGGGTGTCCACCCCTCCCCCCTTTATTTCCCCCTCTTACACGGTTTCTTTTTCTCTTTTATTTACGTCTCACCATGTTTAGTGCACATATAATTATGTACTTTTTGAACTTTCAATAAAGTTTTTTTTGTTTTGTTAGACTGCTTATTTGGCTTCTCTTGCTTTGCTTAAATTAATAAAAGCTTCTTCCTGTTCCTTCGTTGCCACCAAAGAGTACATTGAGGTGGAGAATTCAAAAATGTTTTAAGCCATGAGCAAAATATTCCCTTCGCTCCTCACCTCTGAAACAACATATTTTGTTAGGGAAGACAAAAAGCCTCCCTTTTTTAAAAAAACTTTTATTCATTTTATAAGAAAAACAAATACAAAAACAAACAATACAGAAAATTTCTTCTACTTTCTTAACATCTTTCCTCTAACATCTTTGGGTGACTAGCCCCGATCTCCTCCTTCTGAAATTCATTTTCATTTTTCATTGGCAGTTACATATATTAACAATCACCCAAGATTATTTCCTTATAACATTATCCTCTGTAATAATTCCCTATGTCCCTGCGGCGCCGTCCCTGTGTCAGTGGAATTCGCAACTGGGCATGCGCCCCACTGACAGACGGATTGGAGAGGGGGGCGTGTCCGAGAGGCAGCGACGGCGCACGCGCGTCGTCATTTGCCTCAGTGCCGCTGCCTCGCACGGAGCTGAGCGCGCTGCCGGGGTGCCCCTGTCCGCCTGCGCTCACCCGCTGCCGCAGCCTCCAAGGCTGCCCCCGCTCGGCAGGCTCTGGCTGCGGCTCCAGTGGGATGCGCGGCGCCCCGGCTCGCCGCCGGGCTCGCCCTGCCCAGGCCCTGGCCCTCCTTCCCCGTCCGTGAGCGCCCCCGCCCTCCCTCCCTCCTGCCTGGCTCTTCTCCTGCGCGGCCGCCGCCCGCACACCAGCCTCGCCACCACCCCTCACACCCCCTCGTGTGTGTGTCTAGGAGGGAGAGAGAGATGCGAGCTATTTCTGGAGGTGTGGGAAGTGGAAGGTGGAAGTGAGAGAAAAGCGAGCTGTGTTTGTGGGTTTCCCAAAAAAATCTGATTGAACAGGCTGCTGGGGAGGGGAAGGGTTAATGGGAGGGAGAGGAGTCTGGGGAGGGAAGGGTTAATTGGAGGGACCACAACACCCCCGACTGGCCTCATATGTTCTAGGCCTAGGGCCTTAATTTACCTTTAATTTAATGTTAACGGGCTTAATTTACTAGTATCTTATAAAATCTACCTCCAACTCATTACCGAAAACCTCTAACCACTTCCCTAAGGAATATCAAATTTAAATATTAGAATATTTTTTCAAATACAATCTAAATTTCTTCCAGTCTTCCTGCACCGTTTCCAATCCTTGTTCGCCGAGTCTCACTGACAGTTCGGCAAGTTCCATAAAGTCTTATCGCCTTCATTTGCCTTTCTTCTACTGTTGGTATCTCTTGTTTCTTCCAATTCTTGGCAATTAGTATTCTTGCTGCTGTCCTGGCATACAAAAGAAAGTAATGTCCTTTTTGGGAATTTCTTCCCCGAAATATCCTAGTTACTCCTCCTTTTAAAAAATTCATTTATTAAACTTCAAAGCAGTGCATACAAAACACTCCAAGTCAGAAAAATACCGTCAATCAATTCAGCCTGATGCAGTCTCGCCTTATAAAAGGGAAGTAAGAAAAAGAAAAGAAAAAATTAAAGGAAGGGAATAATAAACTAATGAGTAAGACTACTAGCATAGTACGTACGTTGAAGTTCAAATTTCAAAACGTCATAAAGTAAATGTACATTTTCCATTTTGCTCATGGTATTCCTTTTACTGATCTTTTTACCATTCTGCTTTGAGGTTGGTTTCTTTTTTGAAAAGCGGAGGGCAACTTTCAGTAAACAACTAAATAAGATCTCCTGGGTTTTGAAAAGTGCCAAATTCTCCTGGTGACAACCTCGATTTTACACTGGAAGTGAGCGAGGTTGTCCAGCATCTCCCTCTTTCGCCTCCTGCTCTCTTGCGAACTGAGAGGGGATTGCAGAGAAAGCAGCGTTTGGCCAGATGCAGCAGCCAAAATACTCTTATTTCTATCCCCGCTCTTAAAAATGTGTTGGGTGAGCCTTAGCCAGAAGGCATGACACCACTCTATGCATTCTCCATATCTTGCCTTTTCTCCAAGGGGCTCATGGCGGCCTTTGGTGTTCTCTGCTTTCATAGGTACCATCACAACAACCCTGTGAGGTGGGTCAGCCTGGGAGGCCGCCAACAGCCACAGGTCACTCCCTGATCAGTACTTTTGGTTTAGATGGGGGCATGAGACTCTTAATCTCAGGGTCACGGGTTCAAGCCCCACGTGAGGCAAAAGAGTGCTGCGTTGCCGGGGGTTGGACTGGATGACCCTCGGGGTCCCTTCCAACTCTAGAATCCAACCATGTTGACATGCAAGTTTGCTTTGCCTTCTCATTCTTTTTACCGGGCACCAATGCTTTACTGGTGTGCCAGTAAGCGAGTAAATAGAAAGGAAAAATAAAATTAAATGAGCACTCTTCCCCAGAGCCCAAAGGCACTTTTTTCCCCCTCAGAAAGGAACAGACTACAAATCCCAGAATCCTTTGGGTCTGGGAAAAGGGAAGAAGCGAAGGACTGGGACATCCCAGGCTGCCTGTTTCCTCTGGCCAGCCCCCATTTGTGTGGGTCTTTTGCAGGAGGCGTATGGCCATCGCCATCTCTGGGGTGCAAAGAGGTTTTGCAGGGGAGGCTGAAGGTCCGAGCAGAAAGGAGTCTTTGCTGGCAGAGGCGCCCTTCGGAAGCAGCTCTACACGGGTGAGAGGGCACGGTCTGAACCTTGCAACACGTGAATGCCGGCGAGGGGGGCGGGGCAGGAAAGGGCGGCGGGAGAAATAAGCCATTTTGAATTTTCCCATTGCACTGATAAGTTTGCACGTTGCATCGGGGAGGAAGGGGAGATTCTCGAGAGCAGAAGAAGGGAACTCTTTCACTTGTTCATTCCTCTTTGAAAGCTTTGAAATGAATTGGTAAAATGTAAAATTTTGTAAACCAGAGAAATATGAATATGAAACGCAGTAATAGCAGATGATACGCATCAAGAATGGAGTGCAGGAAACCACTTAAGCAAAATGGTATGAATTTGTATAAAGTCTATAAAAATAATTGACAAAAAATGAAATGGAATTTTTGTGGTTGATTGTTCATATTTTTTTAATTGAAAAATCTGGACATTAAGAAAAAATCAGGGAAAATTATAACCCCATTACAGTAAAAGAAACAAAGTCTGCAATTGGAGTATCCCCTTGAATATTTTAAAGTGCTCCAAAATGTCCTGTATATCATGGGGATGGGGTGTGTGGAAATCTCAGCTCCAGGGGCCAAATGGGGGTCTAGCTGGACTCTGCATCCCCCCCACCCATGCCAGCCCCATTTCCCTAGGGTGCTTCAGCCCATCTCTGAGTCGGGTGCTTTTGCCTGGCTAGAATATTCAATTGATTATTCCCCTGACCTGCTTGGATGGACGGGTGTGTGCATGTAAATAGACCTCTAGTTTCTGTGTGGCTGGAATGTATCCACAGCTTGCGTTCATTTTCATACATTCCTTACATTCATACCCCACCGATCCTGCGAAGAACTCAAGGTAGTTTGCATAGTTCCCCATCTCCCCATTTCTTCCTCACAACAACACTGTGAGGGAGGCGATGCTGAGAGACAGTGACCGGCCCAGGGTCACCCAGTGGGCTTCATGGCCGGGTGGGGATTTGAACCCAAGTCTCAGCACAGAACTCTAACCAGTACACCAGATTGCCACTGTGCTCCCTGGTATTAAACGGGGGTCTTTTCCCAGCCTCTCTTAGATAGATCACCAATTGGATTTGGGGATATATGCTCTGCCAATGAGCTATGGCTGCTCTCCAATCTCTTTTTTATGTTTTTTTGATTTATTTAATTTTAAATATTACAAATTCTTTTAAAATACAAGCGTAACTAATTTCTCATACCATTGACTTCCTATCCACCCTCCCATTGTGTTTTTTTATTTCTCTACAAAGCTGCAATGTTACTTATATTATATCCATTCTGGACTTAACCATCCAGAGTCCTTTACCTTTTTAAATTATTATTAACTCTAAATTGTTAAACTACAAATTCTCACCTGCTGCTAGGCTTCAAATCCTGCCTATGTTCTAACATAAGCATGATATTATTATTTTTCAAGTATTCCACAAAATATTTTCATTCTTCTAGAATCTTATTTTCTCATTTTGTTCTCCAACTCTGGGTCCTCTCCAGCTATCTCTTGCAACCTATGAAGCTGCCTTAAGCATGTGACATTAAGACGAGAACGGCCATAGCTGAAGGGCAGGATCCGTCCCTTCAAGGCAGAGCTTCCTGGGGTCAGTCCCTGTCATTTCCCGTGAACAGAATCAAGTTGCAGGCATCTATGGGGAAGACTGAATTCATATGGCTGAATTGACCCAACAATCCTCCCCACCCCACCCCCCAAAAACTCACTGCAGTCAATGGAAGGCAAACAGCCATATGCTGGGGGCCCCAATCTTAGGAAACCCAAAAGTAAAAAACAGAACTCCCCAAAATTTAGCTTTTTTAAAAACAAACCCCAAAGTTTTCGAGATCATTTTTTTACAAATATGCAAAAAGCCCGCGATTTTTCAATCAAACATTTCGCGCTGCCAATGATAAATGAATAGAAAAATAACCTACCCACGTGACACTGAAACAAAAACCTTTCACATCCACTATGTAAAGGAATGAAAGTCTACTTCCCCCGCCTTCTCTCTCCCCCCCCCAACCTTATACTGCATGCAGCAGAGCTTCCCAAACTTTTCATGTTGGTGACATACTTTTTAGACATGCATCATTTCCAAACACAGTAATTCAGTTTTGCATCATTTCGTGACACAGTAATACAGTTTTTCTAGCAAACCAGAGGTTAAACTAACCCCTTTCTAGCCCCGGGAGGAACATGGGGAGCATTTAAACGACACACCTACACACTGCAGCCGACACACTAACGTATTATAACAAACAGTTTGGAAAGCTCCGGTGTAGAGCATTAAAATCTCACATCTATATATATAAAAATGTTCCCATTGCGTGCGCGTCGGACCCCACCGTGCTCCGTAACCGCTGGACCGAATCGCATCAAATTTAGGACACAGCGTAGCATGACCATCAAGGAAGGATCTGGCGTAATAAAAATTCAGAAAAACCACACCTGTCATACCTAAAATAAAGAAAAACCACAAAAAAATCTGTCCCACACATATGACACCACCAGCAAAACAGCGCCCTCTAGCGACGGCTATGCTGGTTGTTGTCGTTCAGTCGTTCAGTCGTGTCCGACTCTTCGTGACCCCATGGACCAGAGCACGCCAGGCACGCCTATCCTTCACTGCCTCTCGCAGTTTGGCCAAACTCATGTTAGTAGCTTCGAGAACACTGTCCAACCATCTCATCTTCTGTCGTCCCCTTCTCCTTGTGCCCTCAATCCTTCCCAACATCAGGGTCTTTTCTAGGGAGTCTTCTCTTCTCATGAGGTGGCCAAAGTACTGGAGCCTCAACTTCAGGATCTGTCCTTCTAATGAGCACTCAGGGTTGATTTCTTTAAGAATGGATAGGTTTGATCTTCTTGCAGTCCATGGGACTCTCAAGAGTCTCCTCCAGCACCATAATTCAAAAGCATCAATTCTTCGGCGATCAGCCTTCTTTATGGTCCAGCTCTCACTTCCGTACATTACTACTGGGAAAACCATAGCTTTAACTATACGGACCTTTGTTGGCAAGGTGATGTCTTTGCTTTTTAAGGTGCTGTCTAGGTTTGTCATTGCTTTTCTCCCAAGAAGCAGGCGTCTTCTAATTTCGTGACTGCTGTCACCATCTGCAGTGATCATGGAACCCAAGAAAGTGAAATCTCTCACTGCCTCCATTTCTTCCCCTTCTATTTGCCAGGAGGTGATGGGACCAGTGGCCATGATCTTAGTTTTTTTGATGTTGAGCTTCAGACCATATTTTGCGCTCTCCTCTTTCACCCTCATTAAAAGGTTCTTTAATTCCTCCTCACTTTCTGCCATCAAGGTTGTATCATCAGCATATCTGAGGTTGTTTATATTTCTTCCGGCAATCTTAATTCCGGTTTGGGAGTCATCCAGTCCAGCCTTTCGCAGGCTATGCTGGTACTACAGCTAAAAAAGCAAGAAATTGGTGCACAAATATGACCTCACAGCAAAACCTCACCCTCTAGCAACGGCAGGCCTGTCTCTATTTTCACTCCCAAACTGACAAACTGTTTCTCTGCAAGGAAGGAGGGGTTGATTGTGCTAGTGGCTTCCTGGTACCTGAGTGCAAGACAAGAATGTGATTAAATTGGCTGGGATACAGGGAAATGTAAATATCTCTTTTGTCAAAGGCACGCTGGGAAATGGAGGCCACTGCCTCTCGCAGTTAACTAGGCCGGACCAGCAAGGCATGCTGGGAAATGGAGTCAAGGCGCCCTGTGGGTGAACTAAGCTCTTTCGCCCAAACCGCAAGGCATGCTGGGAAACGGTGGGCTTATTATCCCAACCAACTGCTCGCTGAAGGCACTCTGGGAAATGGAATCAAATCCTCTCTGTAGAGGGTTACTAGCACTTTTCCCCTTGAAAAGGCCACAGGCAAGGCACGCCGGGAAATGGCCACCGTGATCGTCCCTCAGTGATCTCCCGATGTGTGTTTTTTATCTGTGTGTTTCCATAGTGCTTTTCCCTCAGACGGCGTCAGAGGCCTCCTTCCTCGGCTTTTTCTGCCACAGGCTGCGAGAGGGCAACTGAGCGCGTGCAGAGTGCACACGACGCCGGTGGGGGTAGGTGGGGGTTTATTCTGGCTGCGGCTGCTGCTGATGGTAATAAGCATAAAATCAGCCACAGCAATGCGTGGCCCGGGCCAGCTAGTTGAATATAAAATACCAGTATCTGAAGAAAGGACTTATGATTTGAAAACGCAGACGATGTATGCACTTTTTTGTAACCCAACAACATCTTTAATAAAAACCCAGAAAGTATGAAGTTGCAAGGATCTATGGGGAAGATGGAAATTCCCACTCTGCGCTTGCCACCAAAGGCGTTCCTGAGGTGCTGCAGTTTTTGCTGAGGCCGTTTTGTCATTCCAGAGACCACCAACCTTTGAGGACGTTTCTGTTTATTTCACCAGATTCGAAAGGGTTCTTCCTGCTGGACGTTAGCCAAAGAGCAAGGGGAGGCCATGCTGGAGAATGAGGGGAACGTGGCCTCTCTGGGTAAGGAGCTCCCTTCATCCTACAAGAGTCTGAAGCAGTCCTTCCGGGACATTTTCTTGTCACTCTTCTTTTGGGGTGGAGGGGCAGGTGGGGAGCAGGTTTGTTGCACAAGAGCTGCAAATGTACTTTATTCCAAATGCCTTGCATTTTTATCCCACCTTTTCCCCCTCCAAGGAGCTCAAGGTGGGGCTCATGGGTCTCCCCCTCACTTAATCCCCACAAGCCCTAGACAGCCTGGGCCCCATATACCTAAGGAGCATCCACACCCCATCATTTAGCCTGGACACAGGTTCTGCCAGTTCCCTCACTGTGAGAAGCAAAGCTATAGGGAACCAGGCAGGTGGCCTTCTCTGTAGTGATGCCCGCCCTGTGGAACACCCTTCAGATGTCAAGGAAATAAATAACTGTATAACCTTCAGAAGCCCTGTATCAGGAAGTTTTTAATGTTTGACATTTTATTATGTTTTTATATGTGCTGCCCAGAGTGGATGGGGCGACCCAGCCAGATGGGTGGGGTTCAAATCATAAAGTATTAGTAGTACCGGTAGTAAGCTAGCATAGGTGTAGAGACTTTTGTACGGCTGTAAGGTAGGATTCTGTACAAAATGGAAAATGTCAGATGGGCAGAGAATCATCATCATCATCAACAATAACATCGTCTCCGTGAGTTGGCTGGCCCAGAGCGCCAATGACTGGACCAGTATTTCCCGATGAGTTTCATGGCTGAGGGAGGATTTGAACCCTGGTCTCCCAGGTTCTAGTCTGGCACTTTAAGCACTGTGCTGCACTTTAGCTGTACAAAATAGATTTGCTGACATGTGAGGGACTCCCACCAGAATAACAGCAACAGTCTGGAAGCGCCAACCATGTCCCCTCCCTGGGGTCCTGGCAGTGCAGTCCTGACCCCACCCCTGCCAACTTACTTCTTTTTTTAAATTTTTTTAAAAACAATCTATTAAATATTTAAACCAAACATTCCAAAATTAAAATCATTCAACATTATACAAATTAATTCCATACAACTTAAACTACAAATTATAACAGAATAATAACCAATAAGAATATAAAAATAAGAATTGAAAAGTTTTATACCTCAATGGAAAAAAAAGAAAAGGAAAAGGAAATAGGCTTCACTTTGCTCTTACATTGATTTTCTTAAAATACATAACCATACCTTTCTTCATATCTTCTCAAACTATATTCTATTACTCCCTTTCCCCATGAGTATTCTGTTATTATTCTTTCCTTTTTCAAATAAATTTCCACATACCTCCATTTCTGTTTAGGTGTATTCCTGATTGCTCCAGTCATCCTCGCCAAATTCATAAACTACCAATTTAGTGTGCCAATCTTCAATTTGGGGTACTTTTTCTCCCTTCCAATTTTACACTATTAGTAACCTTGCAGCTGCACAGGCATAAAGGAAAACATTCCTCCTATCCTCTGGCATATTTGGGGACACTATACTCAACAACAGATTTTCCGGTTTTTTCTCAAATGTTACTTTCAATAACTTTTTAAATTTTTCATATACCTCATTCCAAAATTTCTGTAGTATCTTACATCTCCACCAACAGTGAAGGTAAGTGCCAACTTCTTCTTTACACTTCCAACATTTATTAGTGTTATTTTTATATATCTTGGCTAATTTTTCCAGTGTCAAATGCCATCTAAATGCCATTTTCATCATGTTTTCTTTGATTGTCATGTTTTCTTTGATTGTCAAGCAAGCTGTGAATTTCATACTGGAAATGTCCAGATAAAATGGGCAGAAGAATTAGGTCATCCAATTCTTAGGAAAGATTGGGATAATTTATGGAAATTCCTTCTTCTCACTTCTTTCCCACATAGCCCTGCCGCTTCCCAAGATGAACCTCGACCCCAGCGCAGAGCAAGCAGAACAGCCCGTGCTGCCACAATATCAGATCTCAGACGGAACAGGGGCTGCCCGGTCTGACACCAGCTCAGGTGAGGCGGTTTGGGTGGGATGATGAGTCCGTTCAGAGTTTCTCCTCCCTTGCTGAGAATGGGCAAGAAAAATGTTCTCTGTTACTTCATTCTTAGGGATGGTAAGGATCCTGTTCTTCCTTTCCCCACCCATTCCTCCTTGATTTACTATTTTTAAGAACATGAAAACTCTGAATCTCAGCCTTCTCAGAATCCCTGCTTTGGTCTGTCCTGCATGGACTGAGAGGAGAACAGAGAGAGACATGAGCATCATTGTTCTAAGGGATCTGGGCGGAAGTCTGAACAAGGAGAATTTCTCTTGAGCCTTGAAAAGGACCTAGAGCTGAAAGAAGTGGGGAAGAGTGTCCCTCTTGCAGCTTCCTCCTCCAGCTCTGTGTCGTTTTCAAGGGAGACGGAGGTAGCAGGCCTTGCTGCCTTAGGACCAAGGGGGCAGTGGGGGGGAGGGAACTGGCTGAAAGGTTTGAAACGGCTCTAATTTTGGTTCCTCTGTTTCATTTCTGTCAGGTTGGTGATGGTTAAATCTTTAGTTGGGGTTTGTGGTTACTTTAATTTGGGTATAACTGTGAACTGTTTATTATTGTTGCTATTATTATTATTATTGTTGTTGTTATTATTCTTGGTTTTTGTTGGTTTATTGATTTGTTTGTTGCTTCTATGGGATATTTGGTTTTTCTTAATGTTTGAAGTATTATTGTGTTTTATATGTTGCGAGCCACCCAGTCGATGGGGAAAGGCAACCAGATGTGCAAAATATAAATGTAAATATAAAATAATAATAATAATAATTATAATTATAATTATTGGGGAGAGGGGGCTAGAGAGCCTCTGAGGGCCATCCCTGTGTTGGTGGAGAGAGATTTCCCATTGGACAGTTAGCTCAGCACCCTCTCATCAAAACATTAATTAAAATACCTCATCCACTGGTTATACCATATGCAGTGGGTGGGGGGAGAGAAGTGGTACAACCTCCGTCTCTCATGCATCATCTGGTCCAACCATCTCAGGTTGGATTCTGAGGCTACTTCTCTGCCATCTTCAAACCCTGATTCCACTTTGTTCACTCTCTCAGCAGGTAACTTGAGGAGGAAACATTTCTGCCCAGAGTGTGGCCAATGCTTTTCCTTCAGATTGGCTCTTGCTAGACACCAGAGTATCCACACAGGGGAGAAGATTCTGGAAAGCTCTAAGAGCGGGGAATGTTTGGGTCAGAGTTCAGAGCTTGCCAGCCATTTGGAAACCCCTAAGTCTTTGGAGTTCAGGAAGGTTCTTGCTCATCAGCCCATCGTTCTGATCCACAGGAATGTCCATGCAGGAGGAGATAACTCATATCGGTGCTTGGAGTGTGGGGAAGGTTTTTCCCATCTCTCAGATTTTGTGAAACATGAAAGAGGCCACACAGGAGAGAAACCCCACAAATATGGCGAGAGTAGGATCGGGTTCCCCAAGAGATCACAGCTTCATGGACTCCGTAAAGTCCACACAGGAGAGAAGCCCCACAAATGCAATGTGTGTGGGTTATGTTTTTCTGTTAGGTCAAAACTTGTTACCCATCAGCGAACCCACACTGGAGAAAAAACCTATAAATGCCCGGAGTGTGGCAAATCATTTGCTTACAAGTCAGCCCTTGTAATCCATCAGAGGCTTCACACAGGAGAGAAGCCCTATGAATGCTGGGAGTGTGGGAAATGTTTTCCTCAAAACGCACAGCTTTGGACCCATCGTTTGGTTCACACAGGGGAGAAACGGTATAAATGCTTTGAATGTGGAAAAAAGTTTACTCAGAGTTCCGCACTTGTAGGCCATCAGAGAACCCACACAGGAGAAAGGCCCCATAAGTGCCTCGAGTGTGGAAAATGTTTCCCCACAAAAGGAAGTCTCAGGCGACACCAGAGAATCCACACAGGAGAGAAACCCTATGAATGTAGAGAGTGTGGGAAATGTTTTCATGAGAAAGCAGAGCTTCTGAGGCATCAGACCGTTCACACTGGAGAGATGCCCCATAAATGTGCAGAGTGTGGGAAAAGCTTTATTTCAGCATCGGAACTTGTAATCCACCAGAGAATCCATACAGGAGAGAAACCGTATGAATGTATGGAGTGTGGGAGATGCTTTTCCCAGAAACAACACCTCTGCAGACATGAGAAGGTGCATACGGGAGAGAAACCCTACAAATGCTTGGAGTGTGGAAAATGCTTTGCTGGCCTATCAGACCTTCGCGTACATGACAGGATACACACAGGCGTGAGGCCATATGAATGTGGAGAGTGTGGGAAATGTTTTTCTACTTCATCAAGCCTTACTATTCATAGGAGAGTCCACACAGGAGAAAAGCCACATAAATGTTTAGACTGTGGAATGTTGTTTACTTTAGCACAAAGCCTTAGGGGGCACCAGAGAACCCACACAGGAGAGAAACCCCACAAATGCTTGGAGTGTGGGAAATGTTTTTCAAGGAAACACACCCTTGTGAGACATCAAATAACCCACACAGGAGAGAAACCTCACAAGTGCTTGGAATGTGGGAAATGTTTTTCTCGGTCACAACATCTTCACGGACACCAGAAAGTCCACATAGGAGGAGAGTTTCCCAATGTGTAGAGTGTGGGAAATGTTTTTCACAGAGTGGAAACCTTCAAAGTCTCCATGTGGAATAAAGAGCATTTAAATGTTGGGGGGTGCGGGGAATGTTTTGATCAGCGGTAGGCCCTTGTAGCACACCAGAGTCTCCATACAAAATGGAGGACTTATAGATACCAGGAGTGTGGGAAATGCTTTGTAAGGAAATGAATCTTTAACAATATTGGAGATTCCACAAAGGAAATACAGTGTAGCAAGCCTTTTTATAAAGTGCCTTATTGTTGCCATTGTGCCTTGCAAGAAAATCATATTCTCTGTGTCTCTTACTTGATTTGTCTTAATACCTAAGTCTGCTGAGGAATGTTCTGTGTTTCAAGATCACAAGATAAGATGTTTGCACAGAATGTTACAGGATGTTCTATTTGGACACCTTTTCAACAGGATGTCTGATAAGAAAAGGGGATTTTTGCTTTGTTTTGCTTTGCTTACGCATACCGGTAACACTGTACCCAGGAAGTGCCTTATACGGATATATAACTGAAACTCAAGGCACGCCTGGAAGAAGTGGACCATTTGGATCCCTTCCAATCGAGATTCAGACCTCATCATGGGACTGATACTGCCTTGGTCGCACTGGTTGATGATCTCCAGCGGGCTAGGGACAAAGATGAGAGCTGTTTCCTAGTTCTGCTGGACCTCTCAGCGGCTTTTGACACCATCGACCATAACATCCTTCTGGACAGTCTAGAGGGGTTGGGAGTTGGGGGCACTGTTATACAGTGGTTCCGCTCCTTCCTCCTGGGCCGTGTTCAAAGAGTGGGGGGGATGAGTGTTCAGACCCCTGGGCTCTCACTTGTGGGGTACCTCAGGGTTCTGTCCTCTCCCCCATGCTTTTTAACATCTATATGCAGCCACTGGGAGAGATCATCAGGGGGTTTGGACTGGGTGTTCATCAGTATGCGGATGATACCCAGCTCTACCTCTCTTTCAAATCAGAACCAGTGAAGGCGGTGAAGGTTCTGTGTGAGTGTCTGGAGGCGGTTGGAGGATGGATGGCGGCTAACAGATTGAGGTTGAATCCTGACAAGACAGAAGTGCTGTTTTTGGGGGACAGGAGGCGGGCAGGTGTGGAGGACTCCCTGGTCCTGAATGGGGTAACTGTGCCCCTGAAGGACCAGGTGCGCAGCCTGGGAGTCATTTTGGACTCACAGCTGTCCATGGAGGCGCAGATTAATTCTGTGTCCAGGGCGGCTGTCTACCAGCTCCATCTGGTACGCAGGCTGAGACCCTACCTGCCCGCGGACTGTCTCGCCAGAGTGGTGCATGCTTTAGTTATCTCCCGCTTGGACTACTGCAATGCGCTGTACGTGGGGCTACCTTTGAAGGTGACCCGGAAACTGCAACTAATCCAGAATGCGGCAGTTAGACTGGTGACTGGGAGTGGCCGCCGGGACCACATAACACCGGTCCTGAGAGAACTACATTGGCTCCTAGTACGTTTCCGAGCACAATTCAAAGTGTTGGTACTGACCTTTAAAGCCCTAAATGGCCTTGGTCCTGTATACCTGAAGGAGCGTCTCCACCCCCACCGTTCAGCCTGGACACTGAGGTCCAGCGCCGAGGGCCTTCTGGCGGTTCCCTCGCTGCGAGAAGCAAAGCTACAGGGAACCAGGCAGAGGGCCTTCTCGGTAGTGGCACCCGCCCTGTGGAACGCCCTCCCTTCAGATGTCAAAGAGAACAACAACTACCAGACCTTTAGAAGACATCTGAAGGCAGCCCTGTTTAGGGAGGTGCGACGAACACCACGACGCTGCCCTCAACTAGGCGATGTACCTCCCTCCCTAGTACCAGCAGTGTGCCTAAAGGAATATTATTATTGTTTTAAACAACCCTCAATTCCTTCTTATTCCCAAATAGACTCCCTGTCTTATTATGGACCCGCTAGTACTTAGAATAGGGTTCCAGCTCTCCAAACCACTTGGCTCAGTATCTCTGTTAACTCCAGGCAAATGTTACAGGGATTTTACTGTGCCCTTAGTTTGGTTTCCCCTGTCACCTCAGGTTCACCTCTGCAGCTGCTTGCCTCAGCACTCTTGCTACTTTGTGGCACCCTCTCCCTCTTCTATTGCCTCTGTGAGTGACTTCGAGATGCAAACTACTAGCCTCCTCAGGACTAGTTTCGCCTCCCCCGCTTCAGTCACCACCTTTTTGAGTCTAGATACTTTGCTGGAGTAATGAGGAACATCCAATTTCACAACATAAAAGTAAAGCTTTATTTAACTGTAGATCATGTATATTTCTTTATGGTTTCATTTGAATAAACTCTTAGTTCTGCCTCTTCTTTGCTTGTAACTCAGACTAATTAACACAAATCTATTAAACCTCTCTAACACTCTGCTCTCCACTACCACCCTCACACTCCCGCTCCCAAAGACCCTCACATCACACTCCCCCAGTTAACGTTCTCCAGTTCTCCAACCCCTTTAAACCAGTGGCTGCCCCCCCCCCCCCCGTGGAATGGAATGCGTCAGTCAACCGAGAGTCTGGGTTTAACTCTTCACACCCTGGAGTTCTACTCCAACCAGCCCCAATCCGCCTTTTAATGTTTAATAGATTATTGTATTTTAATGTTCTGTTGAAAGCCGCCCAGAGTGGCTGGGGAAACCCAGCCAGATGGGCGGGGTATAAATAAATAATTATTATAATTATTATTATAATTATTATTATTATTATTATTATTATGAAATGCTTAGCTTTTGGAAGGAAAAGGGGAAAGTAACCAATTATGGACAAAGGGGGGGGTTGTGTCTAAGCTTATTGGCTTACGTTTGCTGCGATACATTGTTAGGTTTTGAGCTGACTGTAAGCAGCTTGAGTTACGTCCAGCGTCACGGGGAAGGATGATATCACATCCTGGAGTCGGCAGCCAGTGTGTTTCTTGGACACAAACGCGCAGCTAAGATTTCAAGCTACCGCTGCGAAAGAAGGTACTCTGCTCTACAACAGACTGAAAGCAGTGGCGCAAGGAAGCGTGCTGGACTTTTAAGGTCTGTGTTGTTTTTGGCTGGGCTCAGCCAAGACTCTCATTAAGAGATAAAACATTCAGATACATTGATATGCAATGTTTGATGCTACCTGGAAAGCGTATATAAACCCAGAGCACTGATGCTCTGGCCTCAGCCTTTGGGTAATATCCCACTGTGCCTTATTGCTGCCAGCAATAAAGTTACTTTCCATTTCTCCAATCAACTATTGTCCCACTAGGGGGGAAAATACCTTAGATTGAGTATATAGTAACATCATGCATGGATATAAGACCAAGCCCTTGCCCAATTTGGGACAGTCAGACCACATATCTTTACTTATGATACCATCATACAGACCTCTCGCACGCAGAATTAGACCATCAACTAGAGAGATACGAGTGTGGCCAGCAGGTGCATCTGAGCAACTTCAAGATTGCTTTAGGAGCACTGAATGGTCACTTTTTGAGGAGAATAATGTGGACACATACGCTTCAACGGTACTGTTCTATGTTAAAAGCTGCATTGATGTTGTTACTACCACCAAACAAATACGGGTGTTTCCTAACAACAAGCCCTGGCTAAACAGGGATGTGCATCTTCTGTTAAAGGCAAGAAATGCTGCTTTTCACTCTGGGAATGCGCAACAGTATAGAGAAGCCAGAGCCAAATTGAAAAAGGGCATTAGGGATGCCAAAGCTATGTACTGCCGGAGGATTGAAAAGCATTTTGAGAGCTCCGACTCTCGTCGAGTATGGCAAGGCCTGCGACAAATTACAGGGCAAAATATTAAAAACGAATTGGCTAGCAGCAGTGAGCACCTGGCTGATCAGCTGAATTAATTCTTCAGTCGTTTTGAGGTGGGAACTGGAACTACCGTCACTACAGCATTGGCTACCAGGACACCATCAGAAACTATTACTGATAAACAACCATTTTTATTACAGACTTCTGACGTACAACGTGCTTTTCGGGGCATTAATATTAGGAAGGCAGCTGGACCGGATGGAATCATGGGACGAGTTGTTAGGGACTGTGCTGCAGAATTAGCTGGTGTATTTACGGACATCTTTAACCTATCCCTGTTGCAGGGTTTCGTCCCTACCTGCCTGAAGACATCGATTATAGTGCCAGTCCTTAAGCAGTCAGTGGTGGTATCTCTCAATGACTACAGACCAATAGCCCTAACATCTGTCGTTATGAAATGTTTTGAGAGATTGGTGCTAGATCATATTAAGGCTGGTCTTCCATCCACTCTTGACCCGTTCCAGTTTGCATACAGAAGTAACAGATCTACTGATGATGCTATTTCCATCGCTGTCCATACTGTACTGAGTCACCTAGAACGACAGGGAACCTACGCAAGGCTGTTGTTCGTGGATTATAGTTCTGCCTTTAATACAATTCTACCAGACAGGTTGTTCCTTAAAATGACCAATTTGGGTATACTTCAGAAGATCTGTTTGTGGGTAAGGAATTTCCTGACTGATAGGCCGCAGACAGTGAGAATGGGATCTTACTATTCTTCTACTCTAGTATTAAGCACAGGAGCCCCTTTCTCTATTCCCTGTACACATGTGATTGCACCCCACTGTATAAGTCCAACACAATCATCAAATTTGCGGATGATACAACAGTGGTGGGGCTCATTAGTGAGAATGATGAGTCTGCTTATAGGAAAGAAGTACAGGGGTTAATTCAATGGTGTAAAGAAAATAATCTTATGCTTAACACCAAAAAAACCAAAGAACTCATAATTGACTTTAGGAGGAAGAAAAGTGTATTTCTACCATTGCACATAAATGGTGAGGAGGTGGAGAGGGTTGACAGTTTTAAATACCTGGGCATTTACATCTCTGAGGACCTCTCATGGACTGCAAACATTAATATGGTTGTGAGGAAGGTGCAGGGGAGGTTGTATTTCCTGAGAATGCTCAGGGGATTGAATCTATCTCAGCACCTACTTCTGTCTTATTATCACAGTACCATTGAGAGTGTCCTAACCTATAGTATATTATCGTGGTATGGGAGCAGCTCTGCAATGGACAAAAAAGCTTTACAGAGAATAATTAAAATTGCCCAGAATGTTATTGGGCTCCAACTACCAACCCTGGATGAGATCTTCATGTCTCGCTGCTTGAAGAAGTCACATAATATCCTGAGAGATCCCACCCATCCTGCTCACAACCTCTTTGCACTGTTGCCTTCGGGCAGAAGATACAGGACGATGAAAACTCGAACCACACGCCTTCTGAATAGTTTCTATCCAAGAGCTTTGATTGCACTAAATAATGATCTCAGGGCCAGTGGTAAGAAATAGCAAGCAGTGAGTAGTAAGGAATGAGATAGGTTTAGGTTATGTTATGCTTTTAATAGGTTATGTTACATTCTGGATTATGTATGTTTTAATGTGCAAATGTGTACGGTAAATCCGGTCTTTGGGTGTTTGATTTTCGTTGTTGTGTATACTGTGTATATACGGACAATGACAATAAATTTATCTATCTATCTACTGCGTCTGATCCTTGAGAAGTTATCGAACTAAGGTTCCCAGGTGCTGTGCTACAACAGTGCAAGTGTCTGGAGTGTGGGAAATGATTTGCTGCTCATTCAGACCTTCAAAGGCACCAGAGAATCCACAAAAAAGGGAAACCCCATTAATGTTTTGTGGGAAATGTTTTGCTTGGAAACCATTGGCTGGTACCTCATCAGGGAGTCTACACAGGAGAGAAACCACAGAAATGCTTTGAGTATGTGTATTGCCAGCTAATTTCAGAAAGTGGTAGCTTTAAAACCTTATATATCTATCTGTACATATTATGAGGGCCCTCCCCATAAATCTATCTGTATAATGAGAACTTGGCATCAACCAAAGGTCTAGGCAGCTAGCCGGATAAAAAGGAGTCAACTAGCGGACAGGCCTGTCTTCGCCCAGCCATGGAACTGGCAATTAGACATAGACTTTGACTAATTGCGGGGAACAGAGGGAGTAACTTTGGTCTGTGCCAACCACAGAGATAAGGGAGGATGGCAACAGAACTTAAAGAGCCCCCCTGCTCTAAGATCATGTTTAAAAGCCTCTATATAAGGGCTCAGCGACGGCAGCTCTCTGAGTCCCTCATTCGAGTTCTGCCGGTGAACATCAACTTTAGCCCTATTGAGGGAAGGGAAGGATCTCTTGCTCCCAGGGTCTCTGCAACAAATAGTGTAATAGGTTAAGGTCTGGTACAATAACAACATCCTATATAATAAAGAGCCTGTGTCCGTCCGTACCACTTTCCGTGTGTCAGAGGAAATCGCAAGTGCGCGTGCGTTCCAGTGACACAGGGATTGGAGGGGGGCGTGTCCGAGAGGCGGCGGCGCATGCGCGTCGTCAGTTGCCTCACTGCCGCCGCCTTGCATGGAGCTGAGCGCGCTGCCGGGGTGCCCCTATCCGCCCCCCTGTAATAGGTTAAGGTCTGGTACAATAACAACATTGTAAAATAAACAGTTTAAGGTTTTCCTCACACTACACGGTTTCTATTTCTCTTTCTCTCTTCTTTACGTCTCACCATGTTTAGTGTACATATAATTATGTACATTTTGAACTTTCAATAAAGTTTTTTTTTTTTTTTTAAGTTAGACTGCTTATTTGGCTTCTCTTGCTTTGCTTAAATTAATAAAAGCTTCTTCCTGTTGTTTCGTCGCCACCAAAGAGTATCGGTACATTGAGGTGGAGAATTCAAAAATGTTTTAAGCCATGAGCAAAATATTCCCTTCACTCCTCACCTCTGAAACATAACATTTTTTATCACGGAGGACAAGAAGCCTCCCAAAATCCTTGGAATGTGAAAAGTCCTACTTCCTTCCCCCTTTAAAAAAATTCATTTAATGAAAATCAAAGTGGTGCATACAAAACACTCCAAGTCAGAAAAACACTGTCATTCAATTCAGCCTGATGCAATCTCATTTTATGCAAGATATATGAGAAAAAGAAAAGAAAAAATTAAAGGAAGGGAAGAAAAAACTAATGAGTAAGACTAGTAACATACTATGCACGCTGAAGTTTGAATTTCAAAGCATCATAAAATAAATGTTCATTTTCCATTTTGCTCATGGTTATTCCTTTTACTGGTATTTTTACCATTCTGCTTTGAGGTTGGTTTATTTTTTGAATGGTCCAGCGGAGGACAACATTCAGTAAATAAATAAACGAATAAGGTCTCCTGGGTTTTGAAAAGTGCCAAATTCTCCTGGTGACAACCTCGGTGGGGCTTAAGGCAGTTTTACACTGGAAGTGAGCGAGGTTGTCCAGCATCTCCCTCTTTCGCCTCTTGCGAACTGAGAGGGGATTGCAGAGAAAGCAGCGTTTGGCCAGATGCAGCATCCAAAATACTCTTATTTCTATCCCCGCTCTTAAAAATGTGTTGGGTGAGCCTTAGCCAGAAGGCATGACACCACTCTATGCATTCTCCATATCTTGCCTTTTCTCCAAGGGGCTCATGGCGGCCTCTGGTGTTCTCCGCTTTCATAGCTACCATCACAACAACCCTGTGAGGTGGGTCAGCTTGAGAGGCCGCCAACAGCCACAGGTCGCTCCCTGATCAGTACTTTTGGTTTAGATGGGGGCATGAGACTCTTAATCTCAGGGTCACGGGTTCGAGACCCACGTGAGGCAAAAGAGTCCTGTGTTGCCGGGGGTTGGACTGGATGACCCTCGGGGTCCCTTCCAACTCTAGAATCCAACAACGTTGACATGCAAGTTTTCTTCGCCTTCTCATTATTTTTGCCGGGCAGCAATGCTTTACTGATGTGCCAGTAAGCGAGTAAATAGAAAGGAAAAATTAAATTAAATGAGCACTCTTCCCCAGAGCCCAAAGACCCTTTTTTCCCCTCAGAGAGGAACAGACTACAAATCCCAGAATCCTTTGGGTCTGGGAAAAGGGAAGAAGCGAAGGACTGGGACATCCCAGGCTGCCTGTTTCCTCTGGCCAGCCCCCATTTGTGTGGGTCTTTTGCAGGAGGCGTCCGGCCATCGCCATCTCTGGGGTGCAAAGAGGTTTTGCAGGGGAGGCTGAAGGTCCGAGCAGAAAGGAGTCTTTGCTTGCAGAGGCGCCCTTCGGAAGCAGCTCTACACGGGTGAGAGGGCACCGTCTGAACCCTGCAACACGTGAATGCCGGTGAGGGGGCGGGGCAGGAAAGGGCGGCGGGAAAAAGAAGCCATTTTGGCTTTCCCCATTGCGCAGATAAGTTTGCACGTTGCATGGGGTGAAAGAAGAGGAAGGGGAGATTCTCGAGAGTAGAAGAAGGGAACTCTTTCACTTGTTTATTCCTCATTGAAAATTTTGTAACATGCAATGCTAACCAGAGAAATATGAATATGAAACGCAGTAATAGTGGATGATAAATACGCACCAATAATGGAGTGCAGGAAACCACTTAAGCAAAATGGTATTAACCTGTATAAAGCTTATAAAAATAATTGACAAAAAATGAAATGAAATGAAAGCTTGGTGATAGATTGTTCATATTTTTTAATTAAAAAGTAGGACATTAAGAAAAAATCAGATAACATTATAATCCCTTTTATGAAAAAGAAAAAAGTCTGCAATTGGGGTACCCCCCTGAATATTTTTAAGTGCTCCAAAATATCCTGTATATCATGGGGATGGGGGGACCCTCAGCTCCAGGAGCCAAATGGGGGTCTAGCTGGACTCTGCATCCCCCCCCCGCATGTCAGCGCCATCTCCCTAGGGTGCTTCAGCCCTGCTCTAAGTCGGGTGCTTTTGCCTGGCTAGAACATGCCATTGATTATTCCCCTGACCTGCATGGCTGGAGGGGTGTGTGCATGTAAATAGACCTCTGGTTTCTGTGCGGCTTGAAACTATCCCACGGCTTGTGTGTATTTTACTTCCTTACATTCATACCCCACTGTTCCTGCCAGGAGGTCAAGGTAGTTTCCATGGTTCCCCATCTCCCCATTTCTTCCTCCCAACAACCCAGTGAGGGAGGCGAGGCTGAGAGACAGTGACCGGCACAGGGTCACTCAGTGGGCTTCATGGCCAGGTGGGGATTGAACCATGGCCCCCCAGGTCTCAGCACAGAGCTCTATAACCACTACACCAAATTGCCACTCTGGACTAGCAGTGATTTCTGGTATTAGATGAGGGTCTTTCCCTAGCCTAGCCTCTCTTACATAGATCACAAATTGGACCTGGGATATCTGCTATGCCAGTGAGCTATGGCTGCTCTCCGATCTCTTTTTATATTTTTTGATTTATTTAATTTTAAATATTACAAATTCATTTAAAATACAAGCGTAACTAATTTCTCATATCCGTTGACTTTCTATCCACCCTCCCATGGTGTTTTTTTATTTCTTTACAAAGCTGCAATGTTACTTATATTATATCCATTCTGGACTTAATCATCCAGAGTACTTTACCTTTTTAAATTATTATTAACGCTAATTTGTTAAACTACAAATTCTCATCTACTGCTATACTTCAAATCCTGCGTATGATTTAACATAACCATGATATTATTGTTTTTTTCAAGTATTCCACAAAATATTTTCATTCTTCAAGAATCTTATTTTCTCATTTTGTTCTTTATTTCCACTCTACGCTTGCCAACAAAGGCGTTCCTGAGGTGCTGCAGTTTTTGCTGAGGGCGTTTTGTCATGCCAGAGACCACCAACCTTTGAGGACGGGGCTGTTTATTTCACCAGATTCGAAGCTGGACGTTGGCCGAAGAGCCTTAGGCAAGGGAGGCCATGCTGGAGAATGAGGGGAACGTGGCCTCTCTGGGTAAGGAGCCTCCTTCCTCGCTGCAAGAGTCTGAAGCAGTCCTTCCGGGACATTTTCTTGTCACTCTTCTTTTGGGGTGGAGGGGCAGGTGGGGAGCAGGTTTGTTGCACGAGAGCTGCAAATGTACTTTATTCCAAATGCATTGCATTTTGCTCCCATTTCCCCCCTCCAAGGAGCTCAAGGTGGGGCACACGGGTCTCCCCCTCATTTAATCCCCACAAGAAGCCCAAAACGGCCTTGGCCCTGTATACCTGAAGGAGCGTCTCCACCCTCATTGTCCAGCCTGGACACTCAGGTCCAGCTCCGAGGGTCTTCTGATGGTTCCCTCACTGTGAGAAGCGAAGTTATAGGGAACCAGGCAGAGGGCCTTCTCTGTATTGGCGCCCGCCCTGTGGAATGCCCTACCTTCAGATGTCAAGGAAATAAATAACTGGATAACCTTTAGAAGACATATGAAGGCAGCCTTTTATCAGGAAGTTTTTAGTGTTTAGTCGCTTTATTATACTTTTGCGCTGTAAGCTTCCCATCTGTGAGGTAGGCTAGCCCTGAGAGGGAATGACTGGACCAATATTTCCCAATGATTTTCACGGCTGAGTCAGAATTTGAACCCAGGTCTCCCAGGTTGTATTCTGGCACTTTAACCACTGTGCTGCACTTTAGCTGTCCAAAATGAGTTTGCTGGCATGTGAGGGATTCCCACTGGCATAACAGCAACAGTCCAGAAGTGCCAACCAAGTCCCCTCCCTGGGGTCCTGGCAGTGCAGCCCTGACCCCCCACCCTGCCGACTTCTTCAGCCGTCCTCCCTCACCCTTCCGACACAGAGCGAGGGCCCACCTTGCCCCACACAAACACGCAGCCCCCTAACCCAAGGTACTGTTTAGTTATGGGTTCTCCTTCTCTGGAAATGTTTGACGGAGCTTTGGATGAGCAGCCGTTTCAGATGGTTTGGGCCACGAGGCTGAAGGCTTCCTCCTTCTCACTTCTTCCTCTTCTTCCTTCTTCTTCTTCCTCCTCCTCTTCTTCCTTCTTCTCACTTCTTTCCCGCATAGCCCTGCCGCTTCCCAAGACGAACCTCAACCCCAGCGCAGAGCAAGCAGAAGAGCCCAGGCCGTCACAATATCAGATCTCAGACGGAACAGGGGCTGCCATTTCAGACACCTGCTCAGGTGAGGCGGTTTGGGTGGGAAGCTGAGTCCGTTCAGAATTTCTCCTCCTTTTCTGAGATTTGGCAACAAAAATGCTCTCTGTTACTTCATTAAAAAAGCTCTTCAACTTATTCCTTTTGCAGTGGGTGTTGTGGTGGGGAGAGAAGTAGTACGACCTCCGTCTCTCATGCATCATCTGGTCCAACCATCTCAGGTTGGATTCTGAGGCTACTTCTCTGCCATCTTCAAACCCTGATTCCGCTTTGTTCACTCTCTCAGCAGGTAACTTGAGGAGGAAACACTTCTGCCCAGAGTGTGGCCAGTGCTTTGCCTACAGATTGGCTCTTGCTAGACACCAGAGTATCCACACAGGGGAGAAGATTTCGGAAAGTTCTGAGAGCGGGGAATGTTTGGGTCAGAGTTCAGAGCTTGCGAACCATTCAGAAACCCCTAATTCTTCGGAGTTTGGGAAGGTTCTTACTCATCAGCCCATTGTTCTGATCCACCGGAACGTCCATGCAGGAGGAGATAACTCATATCGCTGCTTGGAGTGTGGGGAAGGTTTTTCCCAACTCTCAGATTTTGTGAAACATGAAAGCGGCCACACGGAAAAGAAGCCCCACAAATATGGTGAGAGTGGGAATAGGTTACCCGAGAGATCACAGCTTCATGAACACCATAAAGTCCACACAGGAGAGAAGCCCCACAAATGCAGTGTCTGTGGGTTATGTTTTTCTGTTAGGTCACAACTTGTTACGCATCAGCTAACCCACACTGGAGAAAAACCCTATAAATGCCCGGCGTGTGGGAAATCATTTGCTCACAAGTCAGTCCTTGTGGTCCATCAGAGACTCCACACAGGAGAAAGGCCCCATAAGTGCTTGGAGTGTGGCAAGTGTTACACCACACAAAAAAGTCTCAGGGGACACCAGAGAATCCACACAGGAGAGAAACCGTATGAGTGCACAGAGTGTGGGAAATGTTTTCATAGGAAAGGTGAGCTTCTGAGACATCAGACTGTTCACACAGGGGAGAGGCCCCATAAATGTGCAGAGTGTGGGAAAAGCTGTATTTCAGCATCACAACTTGCAATCCACCAGAGAATCCATACGGGAGAGAAAACGTTTGAATGCGTGGAGTGTGGAAAATGCTTTTCCCGGAAAGAAGACCTCAAGAGGCATGAAAATATCCACACTGGGGAGAAACCCTACAAATGCCCTGAGTGTGGCAAATCATTTCTTCAAAAGTCAGGCCTTGTAATCCATCAGAGGCTTCACACAGGAGAGAAGCCCTATGAATGCTGGGAGTGTGGGAAATGTTTTCCTCAAAATGCACAGCTTTGGCTCCATCGTTTGGTTCACACAGGGGAGAAACGGTATAAATGCTTGGAATGTGGAAAAAAGTTTACTCAGCGCTCTGGCCTTGTGAAACATCAGAGAACCCACACAGGAGAAAGGCCCCATAAGTGCCTGGAGTGTGGAAAATGTTTCCCCACAAAAGGAAGTCTCAGGCGACACCAGAGAATCCACACAGGAGAGAAACCCTATGAATGTAGAGAGTGTGGGAAATGTTTTTATGATAATGATTACCTTCTGAGGCATCAGACTGTTCACACCGGAGAGAGGCCCCATAAATGTGCAGAGTGCGGGAAAAGCTGTATTTCAGCATCAGAACTTGTAATCCACCGGAGAATCCATACGGGAGAGAAACCCTACAAATGTATGGATTGTGGGAGATGCTTTTCCCAGAAACAACACCTCTGCAGACATGAGAAGGTGCATACGGGAGAGAAACCCTACAAATGCATGGAGTGTGGAAAATGCTTTGCTGGCCTATCAGACCTTCGCGTACATGACAGGATACACACAGGCGTGAGGCCATATGAATGTGGAGAGTGTGGGAAATGTTTTTCTACTTCATCAAGTCTTATTAGTCATAGGAGAGTCCACACAGGAGAAAAGCCACATAAATGTTTAGACTGTGGAATGCTGTTTACTTTAGCACAAAGCCTTAGGGGCCACCAGAGAATACATACAGGAGAGAAACCCCACAAATGCATGGAGTGTGGAAAATGTTTTCCAAGGAAAGACACCCTTGTGACCCATCAGTGGATCCACACAGGAGAGAAACCTCACAAGTGCTTGGAGTGTGGGAAATGTTTTTCTCGGTCACAACATCTTCACGGACACCAGAAAGTCCACATAGGAGGAGAGTTTCCCAATGTGTAGAGTGTGGGAAATGTTTTTCACAGAGTGGAAACCTTCAAAGTCTCCATGTGGAATAAAGAGCATTTAAATGTTGGGAGTGCGGGGAATGTTTTGATCAGCGGTAGGCCCTTGTAGCACACCAGAGTCTCCATACAAAATGGAGGACTTATAGATACCAGGAGTGTGGGAAATGCTTTGTAAGGAAATGAATCTTTAACAACATTGGAGATTCCACAAAGGAAATACAGTGTAGCAAGCCTTTTTATAAAGTGCCTTATTGTTGCCATTGTGCCTTGCAAGAAAATCATATTCTCTGTGTCTCTTACTTGATTTGTCTTAATACCTAAGTCTGCTGAGGAATGTTCTGTGTTTCAAGATCACAAGATAAGATGTTTGCACAGAATGTTACAGGATGTTCTATTTGGACACCTTTTCAACAGGATGTCTGATAAGAAAAGGGGATTTTTGCTTTGTTTTGCTTTGCTTACGCATACCGGTAACACTGTACCCAGGAAGTGCCTTATACGGATATATAACTGAAACTCAAGGCACGCCTGGAAGAAGCGGACCATTTGGATCCCTTCCAATCGAGATTCAGACCTCATCATGGGACTGAAACTGCCTTGGTTGCACTGGTTGATGATCTCCGGCGGACTAGGGACAAAGGTGAGAGCTGTTTCCTGGTTCTGCTGGACCTCTCAGCGGCTTTTGACACCATCGACCATAACATCCTTCTGGACCGTCTAGAAGGGTTGGGAGCTGGGGGCACTGTTATACAGTGGTTCCGCTCCTTCCTCCTGGGCCGTGTTCAGAAAGTGGTGGTGGGGGATGAGTGTTCAGACCCCTGGGCTCTCACTTGTGGGGTGCCTCAGGGTTCTGTCCTCTCCCCCATGCTTTTTAACATCTATATGCAGCCACTGGGAGAGATCATCAGGGGGTTTGGACTGGGTGTTCCATCAGTATGCGTCTCCACCCCCATCGTTCAGTTTCGGGGGCCTTCTGGCAGTTCCCTCACTACAAGAAGCCAAGTTACAGGGAACCAGGCAGAGGGCCTTCTCGGTAGTGGCACCCGCCCTGTGGAACGCCCTCCCTCCAGATGTCAAAGAGAACAACAACTACCAGACCTTTAGAAGACATCTGAAGGCAGCCCTGTTTAGGGAGGCTTTTAATGTTTAATAGATTATTGTATTTTAATGTTCTGTTGAAAGCCGCCCAGAGTGGCTGGGGAAACCCAGCCAGATGGGCGGGGTATAAATAATAAATTATTATTATTATTATTATTATTATTATTATTATTATTATTATTATTATGAAATGCTTAGCTTTTGGAAGGAAAAGGGGAAAGTAACCAATTATGGACTGCGGAAGCGGCGAAATAACGTGTTCTTGGAAAAGCAGGTTAAGTTGTAACGGGAAAGCGACCCCGATCTTTCTCGGAGCTCCCTTTTATTGAGTTTGACAGCATGCATAAACTTTAGAGTTATTAACATAATGAATACCCCAACAAGGCAAACTTTCCAAAACTTTCCACCCCAAATATGGTAAGGTGACATCCCCCAGCTTCCACCATGAGGTACGTGCTTCTCCAGCATACTCCATCCATGCATCCTCCTCGTGCTCTCTTCATTGTTGATCCAGGTGTCACACCTCTGGTAACACCCTTTGTTCCTCCGAGGGAAGTGTTAGCCTCACTGTCTGCTTCACGGACTTCAGGACTTGCCAACGTGTCGCCCCTGCCCTTTTGAACCCTCCTGTGCTTATCCCTGCACAGCGAGATACGTGACAGTGCATGTGTGTATGCGACCTGATGTATGGGCTCTGTGGTAAGAATTTAAGGTATTTTATTTATATATATATTAATTCTTATTAGTGTGCCAAGCAAAACAAGGCCTCATGTCTGAAGCACAGTCCTGAAACCATTTTGACCCCTGACACAATTTTGACTCCTAGCTGGCCAGGTATCAGATGGCGCAATTGACTTACAAAGGACAGTAGTTAGCCTGCATTTGCCCTGCCCTGCCAAGGCAGGGAACCTTTTGTTCTCCAGAAATGTTTGTCTGGGAGGGGTCGAGGAGGGATGACCAGGTGTTTCTCTGCAAGGGAGTGAGAAAAAACCTTTCCATTGTCTCAGAAATAAACTAATCACAATCTCAAAAGGAATGGCCAGACTGCCCAGGAAGGGCAATCATATAAGACATTATCACATGAAGTGGCAGACAGGAGGTAAACAGTGCATTCAAGATTTCTGCTGAACACCGCCTTTTTCTGATGTAGCTGTGATGTATCTAAGGGGTGGTCCTGGGTTACACCCCTTTTTGTGATGTATGTATGATGTATAGGGGGTTGGTCTTGAGGGGAAAGGGGGGGGATTTCAAAGTCTATATAGGAGCTTGCACACCATTGTTCGGGGTCTTTTCCTGCTCCTGTGTGTGTAAGGAAAGCACCCTGTTGCAACAGTGAAAATAAAGGTTTTGCTTCTCAATTTTTCTCTGGTTGGCCTCTGTAATTTACTCCTACCGATGGAGAACCTGGGAAGGCTCTTGTGTACCCCATAAGGGAATAAGAGCAGATTTTTCTTATAACAGGCTCATAAATCGTCCCAACAATGGACAAAGGGGGGGGGGGTTGTGTCTAAGCTTATTGGCTTATGTTTGCTGCGATACATTGTTAGGTTTTGAGCTGACAGTAAGCAGCTTGAGTTACGTCCAGCGTCACAGGGAAGGATGATATCACATCCCGGAGTCGGCAGCCAGTGTGTTTCTTGGACACAAACTTTTAAGGTCTGTGTTGTTTTTGGCTGGGCTCAGCCAAGCCTCTCATTAAGAGATAAAACATTCAGATACATTGATATGCAATGTTTGATGCTACCTGGAAAGGGTATATAAACCCAGAGCACTGATGCTCTGGCCTCAGCCTTTGGGTAATATCCCACTGTGCCTTATTGCTGCCAACAATAAAGTTACTTTCCATTTCTCCAACTACTGTGTCTGTGATCCTTGAGAAGTTATCGAACTAAGGTTCCCAGGTGCTGTGCTACAACAGTGCAAGTGTCTGGAGTGTGGGAAATGATTTGCTGTTCATTTGGACCTTCAAAGGCACCAGAGAATCCACAAAGGGAAACCCCATTAATGTTTTGTGAGAAATGTTTTGCCTGGAAAACATTGGCTGGTACCTCATCAGAGGTCTACACAGGAGAGAAACCACACAAATGCTTTGAGTATGTGTATTGCCAGCTAATTTCAGAAAGTGGTGTCTCCTGATCTCGATAAAATGGTAGCTTTAAATCCTTATATATCTATCTGTACATATAATGAGGGCCCTCCCCATAAATCTATCTGTATAATGAGAACTTGGCATCAACCAGAGGTCTAGACAGCTGGCCGGATAAAAAGGAGTCAACTAGCGGACAGGCCTGTCTTCGCCCAGCCATGGAACTGACTCCCTAGAAAAGACCCTGATGTTGGGAAAGATTGAGGGCACAAGGAGAAGGGGACGACAGAGGATGAGATGGTTGGACAGTGTTCTCGAAGCTACTAACATGAGTTTGGCCAAACTGCGAGAGGCAGTGAAGGATAGGCGTGCCTGGCGTGCTCTGGTCCATGGGGTCACGAAGAGTCGGACACAACTGAACGACTGAACAACAACAGTGGTAACCAGAGATAAATATGAATATGAAACGCAGTACTGTAATAGTAGATGATAAAATCGCATCAAGAATGGAGTGCAGGAAACCACTTAAGCAAAATGGTATTAATTTGTATAAAGCTTATAAAAATAATTGACAAAAAAATGAAATGAAATGAAAGCTTGCTGGTATATTGTTTATATTTTTTAATTGTAAAATCTGGACATTAAGAAAAAATCAGATAACATTATAATCCCTTTTATAAAAAAGAAAAAAGTCTGCAATTGGGGTACCGCCCTAAATATTTTAAAGTGCTCCAAAATGTCCTGTATATCATGGGGATGAGGTGTGTGGAAATCACAGATCCAGGGGCCAAATTGTGGTCTAGCTGGACTCTGCATCCCCCCAGCCATGCCAGCCCCATCTCCCTAGGGTGCTTCAGCCCATCTCTGAGTCGGGTGCTTTTGCCTGGCTAGAATATGCCATTGATTATTCCCCTGACCTGCTAGTTTGCAGGGTTCCCCATCTCCCCATTTCTTCCTCCCAACAACCCTGTGAGGTATACTAGGCTGAGAGACAGTGACCGGCACAGGGTCACTCAGTGGGCTTCACAGCCGGGTGGGGATTTGAACCCCGGCCTCCCAGGTCTCAGCACAGAGCTCTAACCACTACACCAAATTGCCACTCTGGACTAGCAGTCCTCCCTGGTATTAGACAGGGGACTTTTCCCAACCTCTCTTTGATAGATCAGAAATTGGACTTTGAAAACGAAGAAAATGTATGCACTTTTTTGGTAACTCAAGAAAATCTTTAATAATAATAATAATAATAATAATAATAATAATAATAATAATAATAAATAATGTAGTTGCAAGGATCTATGGGGAAGACCGAGATTTCCACTCTGCGCTTGCCACCAAAGGCGTTCCTGAGGTGCTGCAGTTTTTGCTGAGGGCGTTTTGTCATTCCAGAGACCACCAACCTTTTGAGGACGTGTTTGTTTATTTTATTTCACCTTTTTCAAAAGGGTTCTTCCTGCTGGACGTTGGCCGAAGAGCCTTAGGCAAGGGAGGCCATGCTGGAGAATGAGGGGAACGTGGCCTCTCTGGGTAAGGAGCCTCCTTCCCCGCTGCAAGAGTCTGAAGCAGCCCTTTCGGGACATTTTCTTGTCACTCTTCTTTTGGGGTGGAGGGGCAGGTGGGGAGCAGGTTTGTTGCACTAGAGCTGCAAATGTATTTTATACCAAATGCCTTGCATTTTGATCACATTTCCCCCCTCCAAGGAGCTCAAGGTGGGGCACACGGGTCTCCCCCTCATCTAATCCCCACAAGAAGCCCTAAACGGCCTTGGCCCCGTATATCTGAAGGAGCATCTCTACCCCATTATTTAGCCTGGACACACAGGAGAGAAGCCCCACAAATGCAGTGTGTGTGGGTTATGTTTTTCTGTGAGGTCACAACTTGTTACCCATCAGCGAACCCACACTGGAGAAAAACCCTACAAATGCCCGGAGTGTGGGAAATCATTTGCTCACAAGTCAGGCCTTGTGGTCCATCAGAGAACCCACACAGGAGAAAGGCCCCATAAGTGCTTGGAGTGTGGCAAATGTTACACCACACAAAAAATTCTCAGGGGACACGAGAGAATTCACACAGGAGAGAAACCGTATGAGTGCACAGAGTGTGGGAGATGTTTTCATGCGAAAGGTGACCTTCTGAGACATCAGACTGTTCACACCGGGGAGAGGCCCCATAAATGTGCAGAGTGTGGGAAAAGTTTTATTGTACCATCAAAACTTGCAATCCACCAGAGAATCCATACGGGAGAGAAACCATTTGAATGTGTGGAGTGTGGAAAATGCTTTCCCCAGAAACAAGACCTCAAGAGGCATGAAAAAATCCACACTGGGAAGAAACCCTACAAATGCCCTGAGTGTGGCAAATCATTTCTTCAAAAGTCAGTCTTTGTAATCCATCAGAGACTCCACACAGGAGAGAAGCCCTATGAGTGCTGGGAGTGTGGGAAGTGTTTTACTCAAAACGCACAGCTTTCACACAGGGGAGAAACTGTATAAATGCTTTGAATGCGGAAAAATGTTTACTCAGCGTTTCGGCCTTCTGAGCCATCAGAGAACCCACACAGGAGAAAGGCCCCATAAGTGCCTGCAGTGTGGCAAATGTTTCCCAACAAATGCAAGTCTCAGGCGACACCAGAGAATCCACACAGGAGAGATGCCCTATGAATGTAGAGAGTGAGAAAGCAGAGCTTTCATGAGAAAGCAGAGCTTCTGAGCCATCAGACTGTTCACATCGGAGAGAGGCCCCATAAATGTGAAGAGTGTGGGAAAAGCTTTATTGTACCAGCACAATCCACCGGAGAATCCATACGGGAGAGAAACCCTACAAATGCATGGAGTGTGGAAAATGCTTCTCCCAGAAACAACACCTCAAGGGGCATTGAAAAATCCACACTGGGGAGAAACCCTATAAATGCATGGAGTGTGAAAAATGTTTTACCAACAAATCATACCTTCATGTACACCAGAGAATCCACACAGGAGAGAAGCCCTATGAATGTAGAGAGTGTGGGAAATGTTTTCATGAGAAAGCAGAGCTTCTGAGCCATCAGACTGTTCACACCGGAGAGAGGCCCCATAAATGTGAAGAGTGCGGGAAAAGTTTTATTGTACCATCACAACTTGCAATCCATCAGAGAATCCATACAGGAGAGAAACCCTACAAATGCATGGAGTGTGAAAAATGTTTCGCAAATAAATCACACCTTCATGAACACCAGAGAATCCACACAGGAGTGAGGCCATATGAATGTGGAGAATGTGGGAAATGTTTTCCTACTTCATCAGGCCTTACTAGTCATAGGAGAATCCAAACAGGAGAAAAGCCACATAAATGTTTAGACTTGGAATGCTGTTTACTGCAGCACAAAGCCTTAGGGGGCACCAGAGAATACATACAGGAGAGAACCCCACAAATGCTTGGAGTGTGGGAAATGTTTTCCAAGGAAAGACACCCTTGTGACCCATCAGAGAACCCACACAGTAGAGAAACCCTATAAATGCTTGGAGTGTGAGAAATCATTTTCTCAGAAGTCATGCCTTGTGGCCCATCAAAGGATCCACACAGGAGAGAAACCTCACAAGTGCTTGGAGTGTGGGAAATGTTTTTCTCAGTCATCAAATCTTCACACACACCAGAAAGTCCACACAGGAGGAGATGATCTTCCCAATGTGTAGAGTGTGGAGAATGCTTTTCACAGAGTGGAAACCTTCAAAGACTCCATGTGGAATAAAAAGCATATAAATGTTGGGAGTGAGAATGGAACATAGATGTTATGCTGCTAGAATAATATTTTGAATATACTGGACACCATTACGTTTGTTTTTAAAAGGCTATCTAAAGCAGGGGTCAGCAAACTCTTTCAGCAGGGGGCCTGTACACTGTCCCTCAGACCTTGTGGTGGGCCGGACTATATTTTGAGGGGGGTGGGGAATGAACAAATTCCTATGCCCTACAAATAACCCAGAGATGCATTTTATATAAAAGGACACATTCTACTCATGTAAAAACACACTGATTCTCGGACCATCCATTGGCTGGATTTAGAAGGCGATTGGACCGGATCTGGCCCCCGGGCCTTAGTTTGCCTACCCATGCTCTAAGGTATCTTAACTGTTGGAGATGCAATAGCGATAATGCTTCTCTAAAACATTGTTTTTTTCAATGTCCTACATTGTCCTATAACTAAAATTATCAACAGAACTGTACGGAGCAACCTTACATTTACTGAGCAAAATATCTTCTTCAGTTATATAAACAACACATGGAACCTTACAAAAGGACAATGCAAGTGGACTCTCTGTGGCCTGACCGCAGCAAAAGGACGGATACTGATGAATCACATAAAATAATGTTCAAGTGTCCCTGCGTCCACTGTGTGTCGGTGGAATTGCACGAGTGCGCATGTCCCACAGGGACGCACGGATTGGAGAGCTCTACTTCCCCCCCCCAACAGGGACGCAGGCATTGGAGCGGCCGGAGAGGGGGGCGTGTCCAGGAGGCAGCGGCGGCGCACGCGCGTTGTCAGTTGCGACAGCGCCACCGCCTCGCACGGATGTCTCCCTTGCCGCCCCGTCTCTCCAGCCTATCAGCTGCAGTCAGCCGCCAGCCTCTGCCGCCTCCTCCTCCTCCTCTAGCGCCCGTTAATGTAACGGGCTACCTTCAACTAGTTGGAAAAATAAAAATGCGGCTCCCTTCTATGATTGGATTGGAGACTTCTACAAACTCGCAACATATAAACAACTTGCATATAAATGCAGACTTGCCATGGACATGTTCAATGATATTTTGGATCCATTTTTACAAATACTATAATAGGTTAAGGTCTGGTGAAGTGCAATAACAAGCTTGTAAAATATACAGTTTGGGGTTTCCCCCCTCCTCCCCCCCCTTACACGGTTTCTGTTTCTCTTTTTCTCTCTTTTATTTACCGGTACATTTCATCATGTTTAGTGCACATATAATTATGTACTTTTTGAACTTTCAATAAAGTTTCTTTTTTTCCAGTTTGGCTGCTTGTTTGGCTTCTCTTGCTTTGCTTAAATTAATAAAAGCTTCTTCCTGTTCCTTTGTTGGCACCAAAGAGTACATTGAGGTGGAGAATTCAAAAATGTTTTAAGCCATGAGCAAAATATTCCCTTCGCTCCTCACCTCCGAAACAACATTTTTTATCATGGAGGACAAGAAGCCTCCTAAAATCCTACTTCCTCCCCCCTTTAAAAAATATCTTTTATTGAAAATCAAACTAGTGCATACAAAAAACTCGAAGTCAGAAAAACACTGTCAGTGAATTCAGCCTCATGCAATCTCACTTTATGCAAGATAAGTAAGAAAAACAAAACAAAAAATTAAAGGAAGGGAATAAAATAATAATGAGTAGGACTGTTGTTTGTTGTTTAGTCATGTCCGATTCTTCGTCACCCCGTGAACCAGAGCACTACTAACATACTAAGTACTGTACGCTGAAGTTCGAATTTCAAAGCACCGTAAAGCAAATGTACATTTTCCATTTTGCTCATGGTATTCCTTTTACTGATATTTTTACCATTCTGCTTTGAGGTTTGTTTGTTTTTTGAATGGTCCAGCGGAGGACAACTTTCAGTAAACAAATAAACGAATAAGATCTCATTGGTTTTGAAAAGTGCCAAATTCTCCTGGTGACAACCTCGATGGGGCTTAAGGCGATTTTACACTGGAAGTGAGTGAGGTTGTCCAGCATCTCCCTCTTTCTCCTCCTGCTCTCTTGTGAACTGAGAGGGGATTGCAGAGAAAGCATCGTTTGGCCAGATGCAGCAGCCAAAATACTCTTATTCCTAGCCCCGCTCTTAAAAATGTGTTGGGTGAGCCTTAGTCAGAAGGCATGACACCACTGTATGCATTCTCCGTATCTGGCCTTTTCTCCAAGGGGCTCATTAAAATTAAATGAGCACTCTTCCCTAGAGCCCAAAGGCACTTTTTTCCCCCTCAGAGAGGAACAGACTACAAATCCCAGAATCCTTTGGGCCTGGGAAAAGGGAAGAAGCGAAGGACTGGCACATCCCGGGCTGCCTGTTTCCTCTGGCCAGCCCCCATTTGTGTGGGTCTTTTGCAGGAGGCGTCCGGCCATCGCGATCTCTGGGGTGCAAAGAGGTTTTGCAGGGGAGGCTGAAGGTCGGAGCAGAAAGGAGTCTTTGCTGGCAGAGGCGCCCTTCGGAAGCAGCTCTACACGGGTGAGAGGGCACCGTCTGAACCCTGCAACACGTGAATGCCGGTGAGGGGGCGGGGCAGGAAAGGGCGGCGGGAAAAAGAAGCCATTTTGGCTTTCCCCATTGCACAGATAAGTTTGCACGTTGCATGGGGTGAAAGAAGAGGAAGGGGAGATTCTCGAGAGTAGAAGAAGGGAACTCTTTCGCTTGTTTATTCCTCATTGAAAATTTTGTAAAATGCAATGCTAACCAGAGAAATATGAATATGAAACGCAGTAGTAGTGGATGATAAATACGCACCAAGAATGGAGTGCAGGAAACCACTTAAGCAAAATGTAATTAACCTGTATAAAGCTTATAAAAATAATTGACAAAAAATGAAATGAAATGAAAGCTTGTTGGTATATTGTTCATATTTTTTAATTGAAAAGTAGGACATTAAGAAAAAATCAGATAACATTATAATCCCTTTTATGAAAAAGAAAAAAGTCTGCAATTGGGGTACCCCCCTGAATATTTTAAAGTGCTCCAAAATGTCCTGTATATCATGGGGATGGGGGGGACCCTCAGCTCCAGGGGCCAGATGGGGGTCTAGCTGGACTCTGCATCCCCCCCGCATGTCAGCGCCATCTCCCTAGGGTGCTTCAGCCCTGCTCTAAATCGGGTGCTTTTGCCTGGCTAGAACATGCCATCGATTATTCCCCTGACCTGCTTGCATGGAGGGATGTGTGCATGTAAATAGACCTCTGGTTTCTGCGTGGCTTGAATGTATCCCAGGGCTTGTGTGTATTTTACTTCCTTACATTCATACCCCACTGATCCTGCCAGGAGGTCAAGGTAGTTTGCATGGTTCCCCATCTCCCCATTTCTTCCTCCCAACAACCCTGTGAGGTATACTAGGCTGAGAGACAGTGACCGGCACAGGGTCACTCAGTGGGCGTCACAGTCGGGTGGGGATTTGAACTCCCAGGCCTCCCAGGTCTCAGCACACTGCTCTAACCACTACACCAAATTGCCACTCTGGATTAGCAGTGCTCCCTGGTATTAGACAGGGGTCTTTTCCCAGCCTCTCTTAGGCAGATAACGAATTGGACCTGGAAATATCTGCTATGCCAGTGAGCTATGGCTGCTCTCCAATCTATTTTTTATGGTTTTTTGAATTATTTAATTTTCAAATATTACAAATTCTTTTAAAATATTAATTTCTCATATCTGTTGACTTCCTATCCACCCTCATTGTTTTTTTATTCCTTTACAAAGCTGCAATGGTAGAAGATATGCTAGAAGATATGTGGTGAGGAGCCGGCGCTCCCTCGGCGGATCGCTCAGTCACCGCGGGAGCAGTCACAGCTGCTGCTCCCGCGGTGACTAAGCGATCCGCCGAGGGAGCGCGGGCTCCCGCCGAGGGAGTGGCGGCTCCTGGAGTTGCCTGTCAGCATGGACGGGCAGCCTCAGGAGCTGGAGCTCCCTCGGCGGATCGCTCGTTTCCTTGGCCGGAGAGGAGGCGCCTTCTTCGGCGTTGGGTCCTACGCGAGGCCCCGGCGAAGGCCTCCCCGCCCTTCCGCGCAGACCTCAAAGCCGGGGCCTCGCATCGGACCCGACGCCGAAGAAGGCGCCTCCTCTTCGGCCAAGGAAAGCTCCTGCGTCACGGCCGGCGCGAACCAATCAGCCTCCTCCTCCTCTCTGCACTCCAATCCGTGTGTCAGTGGAGCGCATGCGCAGTTGCGATTTCCATTGACACGCGGACGCAGGGACACAGGGAGATTATTATAGAGGATCCATTCTGGACTTAACCATCCAGGGTCCTTTACCTTTTTTATTATTATTAACGCTAATTTGTTAAACTACAAATTCTCATCTACTGCAATACTTCAAATCCTGCGTATGATTTAACATAACCATGATATTATTGTTTTTCAAGTATTCCACAAAATATTTTCATTCTTCGAGAATCTTATTTTCTCATTTTGTTCTTTATTTCCACTCTACGCTTGTCACTAAAGGCGTTCCTGAGGTGCTGCAGTTTTTGCTGAGGGCGTTTTGTCATTCCAGAGACCACCAACCTTTTGAGGACGTGTTTGTTTATTTTATTTCACCATTTTCGAAAGGGCCTCCCTGCTGGACTTGGGCCAAAGAGCCTTAGGCAAGGGAGGCCATGCTGAAGAATGAGGGGAACGTGGCCTCTCTGGGTAAGGAGCCTCCTTCCTCGCTGCAAGAGTCTGAAGCAGTCCTTCCGGGACATTTTCTTGTCACTCTTCTTTTGGGGTGGAGGGGTAGGTGGGGAGCAGGTTTGTTGCACAAGAGCTGGAAATGTACTTTATTCCAAATGCCTTGCATTTTGATCCCATTTCCCCCCTCCAAGGAGCTCAAGGTGGGGCTCACGGGTCTCCCCCTCATTTATTCCCCACAAGAAGCCCAAAACTTCCTGCTTGGCAGGGGGTTGGACTGGATGGCCCTTGTGGTCTCTTCCAACTCTATGATTCTATGAAAACGGCCTTGGCCCCGTATATCTGAAGGAGCATCTCTACCCCATCATTTAGCCTGGACACTGAGGTCCTGCTCTGATGGTGGTCTGCCGGTTCCCTCACTGTGAGAAGCGAAGTTATAGGGAACCAGGCAGAGGGCCTTCTCTGTATTGGCGCCCGCCCTGTGGAATGCCCTACCTTCAGATGTCAAGGAAATAAATAACTGAATAACCTTTAGAAGACATATGAAGGCAGCCTTGTATCAGGAGGTTTTTAGTGTTTAGTCGCTTTATCATACTTTTACGCTGTAAGCTGCCCATCTGTGTGGTAGGCTAACCGTGAGAAGGAATGACTGGACCAATATTTCCCAATGATTTTCACGGCTGAGGCAGAATTTGATCCCAGGTCTCCCAGGTTCTAGTCTGGCACATTAACCACTGTGCTGCACTTTAGCTGTCCAAAATGAGTTTTCTGGCATGTGAGGGATTCCCACTGGCATAACAGCAACAGTCCAGAAGTGCCAACCAAGTCCCCTCCCTGGGGTTCTGGCAGTGCAGTCCCGACCCCACACCCTGCCGACTTCTTCAGCCGCCCTCCCTCACCCTTCCGACACAGAGCGAAGGACCACCTTGCCCCACACAAACACGCAGCCGCCTAACTCAAGGTACTGTTTAGTTATGGGTTCTCCTTCTCTGGAACTGTTTGAGAGAGCTTTGGATGAGCAGCCGTTGCAGATGGTTTGGGCCACGAGGCTGAAGGCTTCCTTCTCCTCACTTCTTCTTCCTCCTCTTCTTCCTTCTTCTCACTTCTTTCCCGCATAGCCCTGCCGCTTCCCAAGACGAACCTCAACCCCAGCGCAGAGCAAGCGGAAGAGCCCAGGCCGCCACAATATCAGATCTCAGACAGAACAGGGGCTGCCATTTCGGACACCTGCTCAGGTGAGGCGGTTTGGGTGGGATGCTGAGTCCGTTCAGAATTTCTCCTCCCTTTCTGAGATTTGGCAAGAAAAATGCTCTATGTTACTTCATTTAAAAAGCCCTTCCACTGGTTAGTCCTTATGCAGTGGGTGTTGTGGTGGGGAGAGAAGTGGTACAACCTCCGTCTCTCATGCATCATCTGGTCCAACCATCTCAGGTTGGATTCTGAGGCTACTTCTCTGCCATCTTCAAACCCTGATTCCGCTTTGTTCACTCTCTCAGCAGGTAACTTGAGGAGGAAACACTTCTGCCCAGAGTGTGGCCGATGCTTTGCCTTCAGATTGGCTCTTGCTAGACACCAGAGTATCCACACAGGGGAGAAGATTCCGGAAAGTTCTGAGAGCGGGGAATGTTTGGTTCAGAGTTCAGAGCTTGCAAGCCATTCAGAAACCCCTAATTCTTCGGAGTTCAGGAAGGTTCTTACTCATCAGCCCATCGTACTGATCCACCGGAACGTCCTTGCAGGAGGAGATAACTCATATCGCTGCTTGGAGTGTGGGGAAGGTTTCTCCCAACTCTCAGATTTTGTGAAACATGAAAGCGGCCACACGGAAAAGAAGCCCCACAAATGGAGTGTGTGGGGGTTATGTTTTTCTGTTAGGTCACAACTTGTTACCCATCAGCGAACCCACACTGGAGGAAAACCCTACAAATGCCCGGAGTGTGGGAAATCATTTGCTTACAAGTCAGCCCTTGTAATCCATCAGAGACTCCACACGGGAGAGAAGCCCTATGAATGCTGGGAGTGTGGGAAATGTTTTACTCAAAACGCCCAGCTTTGGACCCATCGTTTGGTTCACACAGGGGAGAAACGGTATAAATGCTTTGAATGTGGGAAAAGGTTTACTCAGCGTTCCGGCCTTGTGAGCCATCAGAGAACCCACACAGGAGAAAGGCCCCATAAGTGCCTGGAGTGTGGAAAATGTTTCCCCACAAAAGGAAGTCTCAGGCGACACCAGAGAATCCACACAGGAGAGAAGCCCTATGAATGTAGAGAGTGTGGGAAATGTTTTCATGAGAAAGCAGAGCTTCTGAGCCATCAGACTGTTCACACCGGAGAGAGGCCCCATAAATGTGAAGAGTGTGGGAAAAGCTTTATTTCAGCATCACATCTTGCAATCCACCAGAGAATCCATACGGGAGAGAAACCCTACAAATGCATGGAGTGTGGAAAGTGCTTCTCCCAGAAACAACACCTCAAGGCGCATGAAAAAATCCACACTGGGAAGAAACCCTACAAATGCATGGAGTGTGAAAAATGTTTTACCAACAAATCACACCTTCATGAACACCAGAGAATCCACACAGGAGTGAGGCCATATGAATGCGGAGAGTGTGGGAAATGTTTTTCCACTTCATTTGGCCTTACTAGTCATAGGAGAGTCCACACAGGAGAAAAGCCACATAAATGTTTAGACTGTGGAATGTCATTTACTGCAACACAAAGCCTTAGGGGGCACCAGAGAACCCACACAGGAGAGAAACCCCACAAATGCTTGGAGTGTGGGAAAAGTTTTCCAAGGAAAGACACCCTTGTGATCCATCAGAGAACCCACACAGGAGAGAAACCCTATAAATGCTCGGAGTGTGGGAAATACTTTGCCAATAAATCAGTGCTTAACATGCATCAAAAGATCCACACTGGGAAGAAACCTTACAAGTGATTGAGGTGTGCGAAATCATTTTCTCAGAAGTCATGCCTTGTGAGCCATCAGAGGATCCACACAGGAGAGACACCTCACAAGTGCTTGGAGTGTGGGAAATGTTTTTCTCAGTCTGCACATCTTCGCAGACACTAGAAAGTCCACACAGGAGGAGATCTTCCCAATGTGTAGAGCGTGGAGAATGTTTTTCACAGAGTGGAAACCTTTAAAGACTCCATGTGCAATAAAGAGCAAAGGTTGGGAGTGCGGGGAATGTTTTGATCAGGGGTCAGCCCTTGTGACACACCAGAGTGTCCATACAAAAAGGAGGACGTACAGTGGTACCTCTGGTTGCGTACTTAATTCATTCTGGGGGTCCGTTCTTAACCTGAAACTGTTCTTAACCACTTTAGCTTATGGGGCCTCCCTCTGCCGCTGCACCTCCAGAGCACAATTTCTGTTCTTAACCTGAAGCGTTATTTCTGGGTTAGCGGAGTCTGTAACCTGAAGCATATGTAACCCGAGGTACCACTGTATAGATATCAGACATTTGGGAAATGCTTTGTAAAGAAATGTATCTTTTATCAACATTGGCGATTCCACAAAGGAAATACAAGAGTAGTGTCTCAAGTGTGGGAAATGGTTTGCTGCTCATTCGGACCTTCAAAGGTAGCAGAGAATCCCCCCAAAATGGAAAGCCCATTAATGTTTCGAGTGTGGGAAATGTTTGGCCTGGAAGGGGCAGGCTGGGGCTGCATCAGGGAGCCCACACAGGAGAGAAACCACAAAAATGCTTTGAGTGTGTGTGTTGCCAAATATTTTCAGAAAGTGGTGTCTCCTGATCTTGATGTAATTGTCACTTTAAATCTTTATATATTTATCTATACATATAATGAGGGCTTCTCCATAGATCTAACTCTATCATGAGAACTTGGCATCAACCAGAGGTCTAGGCAGCTGTCCTGACACGGAGTCAACTAGCGGACAGGCCTGTCTTCACCCAGCCATGAAACTGGCAATTAGACATAGACTTTGGCTCACCGCTGGGAACAGAGGGAGTAACTTTGGTCTGTGCCAACCCCGGAGATAAGGGAGAATGGCAGCAGAACTTAAAGAGCCCCCTCCTCTTAGATAATGTTTAAAAGCTTCTTTTAAGGGCTCAGCGACAGCAGCTCTCTGAGTCCCTCGTTCGAATTCCGCCAGCGAATGACGACATTGGCTCTATCGAGGGAAGGGAAGGATCTACTGTTCCCGGGGTCTCTGCAGCAAATGACATGAACCATGAACTTCACTTTTGCAGTTATCTCAAAAATATCCTTTTGATCTTGTATTTTAAGTGTCACTCATTACTGTTGTCCTATAACTGACATTATCAACGGAACTGTACGGAGCAACCTTACATTTACTGAGCAAAATATCCTCTTCAGTTATATACCCAGGATATGGAACCTTACAAAAGGACGATATGAGTGGACTCTCCGTGGCCTGACCGCAGCAAAAGGACGGATACTGATGAATTGGAAAAATAAAAATGCAGCTCCCTTCTATGATTGGATTGGAGACTTCTACAAACTTGCAACATATAAACAACTTGCATATAAATGCAGACTTGCCATGGACAAGTTCAATGATATTTTGGATCCATTTTTACAAATACTGTAATAGGTTAAGGTCTGGTGAAGTACAATAACAAGCTTTTAAAATATACAGTTTGGGGGTTTCCCCCTTCCCCCCCTACACGTTTTCTATTTCTCTTTTTCTCTTTTATTTACATCTCATCATGTTTAGTGCACATATAATTTTGTACTTTTTGAACTTCCAATAAAGTTTAAAAAAAAAAAAATTAGACTGCTTATTTGGCTTCTCTTGCTTTCCTTAAATTAATAAAAGCTGCTTCCTGTTCCTTTGTCGCCAACAAAGAGTACATTGAGGTGGAGAATTCAAAATTGTTTTAAGCCATGAGCAAAATATTCCCTTCGCTCCTCACCTCCAAAACAACATTTTTTATCATGGAGGACAAGAAGCCTCCCAAAATCCTTGGAATGTGAAAAATCCTACTTCCTCCCCCCTTAAAAAAAAATCATTTATTGAAAATCAAAGTAGTTCATACAAAAAACTCAAAGTCAGAAAAACACTGTCAGATAATTCAGCCTGATGCAATCTCACTTTATGCAAAATAAGTAAGAAAAAATTAAAGGAAGGGAATAAAAAACTAATGAGTAGGACTGTTGTTTGTTGTTTACTCGTGTCCGATTCTTCGTCACGCCATGAACCAGAGCACTACTAACATACTAAGTACTGTACTCCATTTACTGATATTTTTACCATTCTGCTTTGAGGTTGGTTTGTTTTTTGAATGGTCCATCGGCGGACAACTTTCAGTAAACTAATAAACGAATAAGATCTCATTGGTTTTGAAATTCTCCTGGTGACAACCTCGATGGGGCTTAAGGCTATTTTACACTGGAAGTGAGTGAGGTCCAGCATGTCCCTCTTTCGCCTCCTGCTCTCTTGCGAACTGAGGGGGGATTGCAGAGAAAGCAGCGGTTGGCCAGATGCAGGAGCCAAAATACTCTTATTTCTAGCCCCACTATTAAAAATGTGTTGGGTGAGCCTTAGCCAGAAGGCATGACACCACTGTATGCATTCTCCCTATCTGGCCTTTTCTCCAAAAGGGGCTCATGGCAGCCTCTGATAGCTACCATCACAACAGCCCTGTGAGGTGGGTCAGCCTGGGAGGCCGCCAAGAGCCACAGGTCGCTCCCTGATCAGTACTGTTGGTTTAGATGGGGGCATGAGACTCTTAATCTCAGGGTCACGGGTTCAAGCGCCACGTGAGGCAAAAGAGTCCTGCGTGGCCGGGGGTTGGACTGGATGACCCTCGGGGTCCCTTCCAACTCTAGAATCCAACCATGTTGACATGCAAGTTTGCTTTGCCTTCTCATTATTTTTGCCGGGCAGCAATGCTTTACTGATGTGCCAGTAAGCGAGTAAATAGAAAGGAAAAATTAAATTAAATGAGCACTCTTCCCCAGAGCCCAAAGGCACTTTTTCCCCCGCTCAGAAAGGAACAGACTACAAATCCCAGAATCCTTTGGGCCTGGGGAAAGGAAAGAAGCGAAGGACTGGGACATCCCAGGCTGCCTGTTTCCTCTGGCCAGCCCCCATTTGTGTGGGTCTTTTGCAGGAGGCGTCCGGCCATCGCGATCTCTGGGGTGCAAAGAGGTTTTGCAGGGGAAGCTGAAGGTCGGAGCAGAAAGGAGTCTGCTGGCAGAGGCGCCCTTCGGAAGCAGCTCTACACGGGTGAGAGGGCACCGTCTGAACCCTGCAACACGTGAATGCCGGTGAGGGGGCGGGGCAGGAAAGGGCGGCGGGAAAAAGAAGCCATTTTGGCTTTCCCCATTGCACAGATAAGTTTGCACGTTGCATGGGCTGAAAGAAGAGGAAGGGGAGATTCTCGAGAGTAGAAGAAGGAAACTCTTTCACTTGTTTATTCCTCATTGAAAATTTTGTAAAATGCAATGCTAACCAGAGAAATATGAATATGAAACGCAGTAATAGTGGATGATAAATACGCACCAAGAATGGAGTGCAGGAAACCACTTAAGCAAAATGGTATTAACCTGTATAAAGCTTATAAAAATAATTGACAAAAAATGAAATGAAATGAAAGCTTGGTGATAAATTGTTCATATTTTTTAATTGAAAAGTAGGACATTAAGAAAAAATCAGATAACATTATAATCCCTTTTATGAAAAAGAAAAAAGTCTGCAATTGGGGTACCCCCCTGAATATTTTCAAGTGCTCCAAAATGTCCTGTATATCATGGGGATGGGGCGGACCCTCAGCTCCAGGGGCCAAATGGGGGTCTAGCTGGACTCTTCCTTCCCCCCCCCATGCCAGCGCCATCTCCCTAGGGTGCTTCAGTCCTGCTCTAAATCGGGTGCTTTTGCCTGGCTAGAACATGCCATCGATTATTCCCCTGACCTGCTTGGATGGAGGGGTGTGTGCATGTAAATAGACCTCTGGTTTCTGTGGCTTGAAAGTATCCCACGGCTTGCGTGTATTTTACTTCCTTACATTCATACCCCACTGATCCTTCCAGGAGCTCAAGGTAGTTTGCATGGTTCCCCATCTTCCCATTTCTTCCTCACAACAACCCTGTGAAGGAGGCCAGGCTGAGAGACAGGGTCACCCAGTGGACTTCACAGCCAGGTGGGGATTTGAACCCGGCCTCCCAGGTCTCAGCACACTGCTCTAACCACTACACCAAATTGCCACTCTGGACTAGCAGTGCTCCCTGGTATTATACGGGGGTCTTTTCCCAGCCTCTCTTAGACAGATCACGAATTGGAACAGGGAATATCTGCTATGCCAGTGAGCTATGGCTGCTCTCCAATCTCTTTTTTATGGTTTTTTGAATTATTTAATTTTCAAATATTACAAATTCTTTTAAAATGTTAATTTCTCATATCTGTTGACTTCCTATCCACCCTCATTATTTTTTTATTCCTTTACAAAGCTACAATGTTACTTATAATATATCCATTCTGGACTTAACCATCCAGGGTCCTTTACCTTTTTTATTATTATTAACGCTAATTTGTTAAACTACAAATTCTCATCTACTGCTATACTTCAAATCCTGCGTATGATTTAACATAACCATGATATTATTGTTTTTCAAGTATTCCACAAAATATTTTCATTCTTCAAGAATCTGATTTTCTCATTTTGTTCTTTATTCCCACCCTGCGCTTGCCACCAAAGGCGTTCCTTAGGTGCTGCAGTTTTTGCTGAGGGCATTTTGTCATTCCAGAGACCACCAACCTTTGAGGACGGGGCTGTTTTATTTCTCCAGGGTCGAAAGGGTTCTTCCTGCTGGACGTTGGCCGAAGAGCCTTAGGCAAGGGAGGCCATGCTGGAGAATGAGGGGAACGTGGCCTCTCTGGGTAAGGAGCTTCCTTTTCGCTGAAGCAGTCCTTCCGGGACATTTTCTTGTCACTCTTTTTTTGGGGTGGAGGGGCAGGTGGGGAGCAGGTTTGTTGCACAAGAGCTGCAAATGTACTTTATTCCAAACTAGTAAATTAAGCCCGTAAAGATTACGGGCTCTAGAAGCCTCTGTCATTTTTTTGGCTCCCGCTTACATCGTCCCGTCCCCCCCCCCCGAGAAGGATCGGAGCCTCCGCAGCCGCCTCACATTTACAGACATTAATTCCTTACAATCTCTCTCTCTCTCTCTCTCTCTCTCTCTCTCTCTCTCTCTCTCTCACACACACACACACACACACACACACACACACACACACACTCCTCTCTCCCTGAGACATACTCTGACACTCTGACAGACACACACACACACACACTTTCTGTCACACAGACATTTACTCAGGAGTAAGCTCCCACGGACAGCAATGGAGCTTTTGCTCCTAAAACAGCTGGAGACTCGGAGGACCGCCCTCCTATTCCTGCAGTCGGGGGAAGGGAGTGAGAACACAGCCCGGCAGCCGCCTCCTACAGCCCCGGCCAGGCCTGGCCCCTTCTGCCCGCTGCCCTCCCGGACCACCGAAAGTCGCCCCCTCTCCACCGGGGGAGATGGCAGTGGCTGTGCTGGTGGGGGCCCATCTGGATCAAGGCCCTCGAGCCCCCCTGCAGAGGAGGGGGTTCCCCTACCCTCCCTCCCCCCCGGGGCGCCCCCTTGGCTCCGGCATCCTGGAGGATGCCGCGCGCAGCCTCCCAGGGCTCGGAGGCTTCCCAGCAGCAGCAGCAACAGGACGGGCGGCTGGCGCTGCAAGCAACGCCTCCCGGGCCGGCGCCACCCGAGGCTCGCTCGCTGGTCCTGCCTGCTTGCCTGCGCTGCGCGCTTGAGACAGCGGAAGCGGGTCGCGCGGCCGGCGAGGAGGGCCGGAGCGCGCGTGTGCGTTTTTGTGTGTGGTGAGGCGGGAAGAGGCGGGAAGAGGGGGGAGGTCGGAGCCGGAGCCGGAGCTAGCGCTTGCCGCCGCACAGGCACAGAGTTTGGAGCGGCCGGCAAAGAGCTGCTGCTGCTGCTGCTGCCGCCGCATGAGAGTCCGCCTGCCTGAGTCCCCAGCGCGGGAGCCGGGACTCCTGGGTCCCAGGACGCCTGGGTCCTCCCGGGGGAAGGAGGTCGGAGGAGGTGGCTCAGGAGGAGGTGGAGGAGGCTCCGTTCAAGACGGCGGCGCTGCTCCAAGTGACACCGCGCGTGCGCCGCCGCTGACTTCTGGCCTGCGTCCCTGTTGGGGGGGGACACACAGTAGAGCTGTCCAATCCCTGCGTCCCCATTTGACATGCGCAGAGCGCACTTCCGTGACACACGGAAAGCAGGGACAATAGAAGATTATTATATAGGATGCCTTGCATTTTTATCCCATTTCCCCCTTTCACGGAGCTCAAGGTGGGGCAAACGAGTCTCCCCCTCATTTAATCCCCACAAGAAGCCCAAAACGGCCTTGGCCCCGTATATCTGAAGGAGCATCTCCACCCCATCATTTAGCCTGGACACTGAGGTCCAGCTCTGATGGTCTTCTGCCGGTTCCCTCACTGTGAGAAGCGAAGTTATAGGGAACCAGGCAGAGGGCCTTCTCTGTATTGGCGCCTGCCCTGTGGAATGCCCTACCTTCAGATGTCAAGGAAATAAATAACTGGATAACCTTTAGAATACGTATGAAGGCAGCCTTGTATCAGGAAGTTTTTAGTGTTTAGTCGCTTTATTATACTTTTACGCTGTAAGCTGCCCATATGTGAGGTAGGCTAGCCCTGAGAGGGAATGACTGGACCAATATTTCCCAATGATTTTCACGGTTGAGGCAGAATTTGAACCCAGTTCTCTCAGGTTCTAGTCTGGCACTTTAACCACTGTGCTTCACTTTAGCTGTGCAAAATGAGTTTGCTGGCATGTGAGGGACTCCCACTGGCATCACAGCAACAGTCTGGAAGCGCCAACCAAGTCCCCTCCCTGGGGTCCTGACAGGGCAGTCCCGACCCCACACCCTGCCGACTTCTTCAGCCGTCCTCCCTCACCCTTCCTACACAGAGCAAAGGGTCACCTTGCCCCACACAAACACACAGTCCCCTAACCCAAGGGACTGTTTAGTTATGGGTTCTCCTGCTCTGGAAATGTTTGACGGAGCTTTGGATGAGCAGCCGTTGGAGATGGTTTGGGCCACGAGGCTGAAGGCTTCCTTCTCACATCTTCTTCTTCCTCCTCTTCTCCTCCTCACTTCTTTCCCGCATAGCCCTGCCGCTTCCCAAGACGAACCTCAACCCCAGCGCAGAGCAAGCGGAAGAGCCCAGGCCGCCACAATATCAGATCTCAGACGGAACAGGGGCTGCCATTTCGGACACCTGCTCAGGTGAGGCGGTTTGGGTGGGATGCTGAGTCCGTTCAGAGTTTCTCCCCCCTTTCTGAGAATTGGCAAGAAAAATGCTCTCTCTTACTTCATTAAAAAAAGCTATTCCACTGGTTATACCTTATGCAGTAGGTGTTGGCAGGGGGCGGGGAGAGAAGTGGTACGACCTCCGTCTCTCATGCATCATCTGGTCCAACCATCTCAGGTTGGATTCTGAGGCTACTTCTCTGCCATCTTCAAACCCTGATTCCGCTTTCTTCACTCTCTCAGCAGGTAACTTGAGGAGGAAACACTTCTGCCCAGAGTGTGGCCAATGCTTTGCCTTCAGATTGGCTCTTGCTAGACACCAGAGAATCCACACAGGGGAGAAGATTCCGGAAAATTCTGAGAGCGGGGAATGTTTGGGTCAGAGTTCAGAGCTTCCGAACCATTCAGAAACCCCTAAGTCTTTGGAGTTCAGGAAGGTTCTTGCTCATCAGCCCATTGTACTGATCCACCGGAACATCCATGCAGGAGGAGATAACTCATATCGATGCTTGGAGTGTGGGGAAGGTTTCTCCCAACTCTCAGATTTTGTGAAACATGAAGGAGGCCACACGGGAGAGAAACCCAGTAAATATGGCGAGAGTAGGATCGGGTTCCCCAAGAGATCACAGCTTCATGGACTCCGTAAAGTCCACACAGGAGAGAAGCCCCACAAATGCAGTGTGTGTGGGTTATGCTTTTCTGTTAGGTCACAACTTGTTACCCATCAGCGAACCCACACTGGAGAAAAACCCTATAAATGCCCGGCGTGTGGGAAGTCATTTGCTCACAAGTCAGAATTTGTGGTCCATCAGAGACTCCATACAGGAGAAAGGCCCCATAAGTGCTTGGAGTGTGGTAAGTGTTACACCACACAAAAAAATCTCAGGGGACACCAGAGAATCCACACAGGAGAGAAACCGTATGAGTGCACAGAGTGTGGGAAATGTTTTCATAGGAAAGGTGACCTTCTGAGACATCAGACTGTTCACACATGGGAGAGGCCCCATAAATGTGCAGAGTGTGGGAAAAGTTTTATTGTACCAGCACAACTTTCAATCCACCAGAGAATCCATACGGGAGAGAAACCGTTTGAATGTGTGGAGTGTGGAAAATGCTTTTACCAGAAACAGCAGCTCAAGTTGCATGAAAAAATCCACACTGGGCAGAAGCCCTATAAATGCCCAGAGTGTGGCAAATCATTTGCTTACAAGTCAGCCCTTGTAATCCATCAGAGACTACACACGGGAGAGAAGCCCTATGAATGCTGGGAGTGTGGGAAATGTTTTACTCAAAACTCACAGCTTTGGCTGCATCGTTTGGTTCACACAGGGGAGAAACGGTATAAATGCTTTGAATGTGGAAAAAAGTTTACTCAGCGTTCCGGCCTTGTGAGCCATCAGAGAACCCACACAGGAGAAAGGCCCCAGAAGTGCCTGGAGTGTGGAAAATGTTTCCTCACAAAAGGACGTCTCAGGCGACACCAGAGAATCCACACGGGAGAGAAACCCTATGAATGTAGAGAGTGTGGGAAATGTTTTCATGAGAAAGCAGAGCTTCTGAGGCATCAGACTGTTCACACCGGAGAGAGGCCCCATAAATGTGAAGAGTGTGGGAAAAGCTTTTTTTCAGCATCAGAACTTGTAATCCACCGGAGAATCCATACGGGAGAGAAACCATACAAATGTAAGGAGTGTGGGAGATGCTTTTCCCAGAAACAACACCTCAAGGCGCATGAAAAAATCCACACTGGGGAGAAACCCCACAAATGCATGGAGTGTGGCAAGTTATTTGCTCAAAAGTCAGTCCTTCAGATCCATCAGAGAATCCACACAGGAGCGAGGCCATATGAATGTGGAGAATGTGGGAAATGTTTTTCTACTTCATCAAGCCTTATTAGTCATAAGAGAGTTCACACAGGAGAAAAGCCACATAAATGTTTAGACTGTGGAATGCTGTTTACTTTAGCACAAAGCCTTAGGGGGCACCAGAGAATACATACAGGAGAGAAACCTTACAAGTGCTTGGAGTGTGGGAAATGTTTTCCAAGGAAAGACACCCTTGTGATCCATCAGAGAACCCACACAGGGGAGAAACCCCACAAATGCTTGGAGTGTGGGAAATGTTTTTCTCGGTCGTCACATCTTCACACACACCAAAAAGTCCACACAGGACAGAGGCCTTACAAATGTGTAGAGTGTGAGAAATGTTTTTCACAGAGTGGAAACCTTCGAAAACACCAGAGACTCCATATGGAATAGAAAGCATATAAATGTTGGGAGTGCGGGGAATGCTTTGTAAAGAAATGAATCTTTTATCAACATTGGAGATTGCACAAAGGAAATACAAGACAAGCGTCTGGAGTGTGGGAAATGGTTTGCTGCTCATTTGGACCTTCAAAGGCACCAGAGAATCCACAAAAAATGGAAACCCCATTAATGTTTCGAGTGTGGGAAATGTTTGGCCAGGAAGGGGCAGGCTGGTGCCGCATCAAGGAGCCCACACAGGAGAGAAACCACAAAAATGCCAGATATTTTCAGAAAGTGGTGTCTCCTGATCTCGATGTAATGGTAGCTTTAAATCCTTATAAATCAATCTGTACATATAGCGAGGAAGGGACCCAGGTGGCGCTGTGGGTTAAACCACAGGCTTGCTGATCAGAAGGTCAGCAGTTCAAATCCCTGCAACAGGGTGAGCTCCCGTTGCTCGGTCCCTGCTCCTGCCCACCTAGCAGTTTGAAAACACGTTAAAGTGCAAGTAGATAAATAGGGACCGCTCCAGCGGGAAGGTAAACATCGTTTCCGTGCGCTGCTCCGGTTCGCCAGAAGCGGCTTTGTCATGCTGGCCACATGACCCGGAAGTGGTCTGTGGACAAACGCCAGCTCCCTCGGCCTATAGAGCGAGGTGAGCACGCAACCCCAGAGTCGGACACGACTGGACCTGATGGTCAGGGGTCCCTTTAGCTTTACATATAGTGCTAAATCTATCCCCACAAATCTATCTGTATATTCCCCATAAATCTATCTGTATAATGATAACTTTGCATCAACCAGAAGTCTAGACAGCTGGCCTGATAAAGCAGCTGGCCTGATAAACTAGTAGACAGGCCTGTCTTCACCCAGCCATGGAACTGGCAATTAGGCATAGACTTTGGCTCATCGCTTGGAACAGGGAGAGTAACTTTGCTCTGTGCCAACCACGGAGATCAGAGAGGAAGGCAACAGAACTTAAAGAGCCCCCCTGCTACCGTATTAGATCGTGTTTAAAACCCTCAATATAGGGGCTTAGCTACAGCAGCTCTCTGAGTCCCTCCTTCAAATTCTGCCAGTGAACATCAACGTTAGCCCTGTCGAGGGAAGGGAAGGATCTCCTGCTCCTGGGGTCTCTGCAGCAAATGAGATGAACCATGAACTTCACTTTTGCAGTTACAGTGGTACCTCTAGATGTGAACGGGGCCCTGTTCGCATCCTGAGAAGTCCGCAACCCACAGCGCCGCTTCTGCGCACGTGCGGGTCACGATTTGGCGCGTCTGCGCATGCACGTGACGTCAGTGTGCACGTCTGTGCATGCGCGACATGCCGAACCCAGAAGTACTTCCGGTACTTCCAGGTTTGGCGCGTTCGTAACCCGCACTGTTCGCATCCCGCAACAATCGTAACACGAGTTATGACTATATCTCCATAATATCCTTTTGATTAGTGAGTATGGAACATAGATGTTAGACTGTTGGAATAATATTTAGAATATGCCCATCACCTTAGTTTTAAAAAGGGGTATTTCAGGTATCTAACTACTGGAGATGCACTTAGGCATAAAGCTTATCTAAAACATGTTTTTTCATTGTCCTATAACTGAAACTCAACAGACCTGTACGGAACAACCTTACATTTAATGAGCAAAATATCCTGTTGAATTATATACCCAGCACATGGAACCTTACAGAAGGACGATGCGAGTGGACTCTCCATGGCCTGATCGCAGCAAAAGGATGGATACTGATGAATTTGAAAAATAAAAATGTGGCTCCCTTATATGATTGGATTGGAGACTTCTACAAACTCGCAACATATAAACAACTTGCACATAAATGAAGACTTGTGATGGACGAGTTCAATGATATTTTGGATCCATTTTTACAAATACTGTTAATACAGGTGATACTCAAAAAATTTGAATATCGAGGAAAAGTTCATTTATTTCAGGAATTCAATTTAAAAGGTGAAACTAACATGAGATAGACTCATGACATGCAAAGCGAGAGATGTCAAGCCTTTATTTGTCATAATTGTGATGACTGTGGCGTACAGCTGATGAAAACCCCAAATTCACAATCTCAGAAAATTAGAATATTAAATGAAATCAACAAAACAAGGATTACAAATAGAACAATATTGGACCTCTGAAAAGTAGAAGCATGCATATGTACTCAGTACTTGGTTTGGGCCCCTTTTGCATCAATTACTGCCTCAATGCGGTGTGGCATGGATGCTATCAGGCTGTGGCACTGCTGAGGTGTTATGGAAGACCAGGATGCTTCAATAGCGGCCTTCAGCTCTTCAGCATTGCTCGGTCTCATGTCTCTCAATGCCCCATAGATTCTCTATGGGGTTCAGGTCAGGCGAGTTTGCTGGCCAATCAAGCACAGTAATCCCATGGGCATTGAACCAGGTTTTGGTACTTTGGGCAGTGTGGGCGGGTGCCAAGTCCTGCTGGAAAATGAAGTCAGCATCCCCATAAAGCTCATCTGCGGAAGGAAGCATGAAATGTTCCAAAATCTCCTAGTAGACGGCTGCGTTGACCCTGGACTTAATAAAGCACAGTGGACCAACACCAGCAGATGACATGGCTCCCCAAATCAACACAGACTGTGGAAACTTCACACTGGACTTCAAGCATCTGGCATTGTGTGCCTCCCCTTTCTTCCTCCAGACTCTGGGTCCTTGGTTTCCAAATGAGATGCAAAAGTTGCTCTCATCAGAAAAGAGGACTTGAGACCACTGAGCAGCAGACCAGTTCTTTTTTCCTGTAGCCCAGATAAGACGCTTCTGACATCCCCCAGAGTGGCTGGGGGAACCCGGCCAGATGGGCGGGGTACAAATAATAAATTATTATTATTATTATTATTATTATTGTTTCTTGTTCAGGAGCGGCTTGACAAGAGGAATACGACATCTAAAGCCCATCTCCAGGATCCGTCTGTGTGTGGTGGCTCTGGATGCACTAACTCCAGCCTCAGTCCACTCCTTGTGAAAGTCCCCAACACGTTTGAATAGTCCTTTCCTGACAATCCTCTCCAGGCTGCGGTCATCCCTGCTGGTTGTGCACCTTTTTCTTCCACATTTTCCCCTTCCGCATAACATTCCATTAATGTGCTTTGATACAGCACTTTGGGAACATCCAACTTCTTCCGCAATTACCTTTTGAGGCTTTCCCTTCTTATGGAGGGTCTCAATGATGGTTTTCTGCACAGTTGTCAGGTCAGCAGCCTTCCCCATGATTGTGATTCCTACTGAACCAGACTGGGAGACCATTTAAAGGCTCAGGAACCCTTTGCAGGTGTTATTGATTGAGTAGCTACTGCACCTTTTCACAATATTCTAATTTTCTGAGATTGTGAATTTGGGGTTTTCATCAGCTGTACGCCACAGTCATCACAATTATGACAAAGGCTTGACATCTCTCACTTTGCATGTCATGAGTCTATCTCATATGTTAGTTTCACCTTTTAAGTTGAATTCCTGAAATAAATTAACTTTCCCACGATATTCTAATTTTTTGAGTATCACCTGTAGGTTAAGGTCTGGTGAAGTACAATAACAACCTTGTAAAATATACAGTTTAAGGGTTTTTCCCCTCCCCCCTTTATTTTCCCCTCTTAAACGGTTTCTATTTCGCTTTCTCTTTTATTTACGTCTCACCACATTTAGTGCACGTATAATTAAGTACTTTTTTAACTTTCAATAAATATTTTTTTTAAAGAAAAAAGTTAGACTGCTTATTTGGCTTCTCTTGCTTTGCTTAAGTTAATAAAAGCTTTCTTCCCAAGAGTACATTGAGGTGAAGAAATTAAAAAAAAAGTGTTTTAAGCGAAATATTCTCGTCACTCCTCACCTCTGAAACATCTTATCTTTTGTCGTGGAGTATGTGAAAAATCCTACTTCCTCCCCCGTTTAAAAAATTTCATTTATTGAAAATCAAAGCAAGATTCAAGATTTCTTTATTGTCATTGTACAAGTACAACGAAATTGGATAAAATAATAATAATAATATTTTTAAAAATCATTTTTCATTTAAACAATTGTTTCCCCCAACCAAAAATGTCCTCAACACGGGTAACAGCAGTAAAAGCCAAATGAAATGCTAAAAAAAAAAAAATAGCACTGAGCAGCCACATACAAAACGCTCTCAAGTCAGAAAAAACACTGCCAATCAATTCAGCCTGGTGCAATCTCACTTTATGCAAGATAAGTATGAAGAACAAAACAAAAAATTGAAGGAAGAAAAAACGAATGATTAAGAGTACTAGCAACCCAGGGAAAAGGGGCTGCCAACGTCCCACAAAAATGAAATGTTCTTTTTTTTTCCTTTCCTGCCTCCCCTCCTGCTCCTCATTCATGCCAATGCCCCTCGCAAAGGAAAACTGGTGCAAAGGGAAGAGGCGATTCTCCCGCCTCCAGTGATCACAAAGATCAAAGTCTGACACGCATCTCCCCCCATTCACACGTTACAGGAGTCAGGGGCAGCTTCTCCCCCGCAAAGATCTCCCAAGTGATCTCCTCGGGGAGTTTTCCTGCCTCGTCCTTTGCGTGCAGGAAAGGGCTCAGATGCAGTAGCAGCTCCAAGAAAGATCCGTTTCCGGAGCTCAAGTCTCCAGGAGGGACTTAGCAAGCTCCTGCCAGCCGTGGATCTCCGCCCTCTCTCCATTAGTCCAGCATTTTCCCCGTCTGGAAGCAACGCTCGGCTCCAAAGCCTTGCAAGAAACAGCTCCTCTTGCCTCCTGCCCCGCAAAAGCCCCTGATCTCAGGGACTGGCGAGATAAAAAGCAAAAGCCCCGTTGCCTTGTGGGACTCGCCACTCCTGGGCTCCTTTCCTTCTCAGACGCAAAGGCTTCTGGGAGACTTAAAGGTAAAGGGACCCCTGACCATTAGGTCCAGTCGTGACCGACTCTGGGGTTGTGGCGCTCATCTCGCTTTACTGGCCGAGAGCCGGCGTACAGCTTCCAGGTCATGTGGCCAGCAGGACTAAGCCGCTTCTGGCAAACCAGAGCAGCGCACGGAAACGCCATTTACCTTCCCTCTGCAGTGGTACCTATTTATCTACTTGCACTTTGACGTGCTTTCGAACTGCAGGAGCAGGGACCGAGCAACGGGAGCTCACCCTGTCGTGGGGATTCGAACCGAACCGCCGACCTTCTGATCGGCAAGCCCTAGGCTCTGTGGTTTAACCCACAGCGCCACCTGCGTCCCCTCTGGGAGACTTAGTTTCAGGCTTTGGCCCTGTGCCCCAGACAGGCTGAGATTTTGGGGTTGTGGGAGGGTGCTTTAGAAAAACAACAACAACCCAGCAGCTTAAAGCACATTCGTGGGCTGTTGGGAAACGCCCAAAATCACCATCGTATTATCATAGCTGTCAGCTTCTCCCTTTTTTAAAAGGGAAATTCCCTTATTCCGAATAGGATTCCGCGCAAGAAAAGGGAAAAGTTGACAGCTATGCGCATTATGCACCGAAAAGAATATTGGGCAGCCAGCCTCTCTCAACTTAGCCTACCTCCCAGGTGATGAAGTCCAATGTAGGCAACCAAAAGCTCTTTAAAGGAAGGATGGGGTAGAATATGTTTAAATAAGCCAGAATAACCTAAGAAGAGCCTGGCTGGATCAGGCCAGCAGCCCATCTAGTCCCCCATCCTGTTCTCACAGTGGCCAACTGGGTACCATGTTGCAACCTCTCCGATTTCCTCTCAACCCTCAGAATGGCGCAGGGGGTTTGGTCTGCCCTCCATCTTGTCCCCCTTCCTCCAGTCCAGGGCAAGGGACAGTCGGTGAGGCTTCTCTGAAGTGCAAAACGACAACGGCAGCAATCCCGCTAACCGAGTCTCTTTAAGTCCCAATTCACTCAATGGGGGCTTACTTCCACGGACTCGCTGCTAAGCCCCGTGTTCATGGAAGACAATCTTACCCGGCTACGAGCAATCGCCAAAGAAGAATTGCAGGAAAATGAGGTAAAGAGGACTGCAGCCAAAGGTCACAGGAGGACTGTCAGGAGGAATCCTTTGCACCTTGGGAGTCAAAATGCAGTCAATTATGGATCATTATGCCCAGTGCAACAACAACAACAATGCCCAGTGCTTTTCCCCCCTAAAAAATTGTTAGGGGTACTCTCATTTCCCTACTCATATTGAAATAGTACCCCTCAATGAGGCCAAACTTAGATTCACAATTTTTTTAAAAAATGCTTTATTGGTTTCAAAAAAATCTTCAGTAAATGTTATAAACAAAATATAAACAGTTCTTCATTCTTTGTTTGAAACTTGTTTGAACACTATTTTGTAATTAAAGTTAACTTGACCTCTGATCTTCCCATTGTGTTCTCAAATTAAATTCTTTAGACCCGCACATTGACTTTGTTTCTCCTTGTTATTTAACTTACATTCAATTTTGTAAAATTGTCCTTCTTAAAGCACAGAAGCTCAATCAAAACCCTGCCAACGGATTTATCATTTGACAATATTCTTTAACATAGACTTTACAAATATCCCATTCTCTAGTAATTTTTTCATCTGAGATATCTCGTAACCTCGCTGATAGTCTCGCTAATTCAGCATATTCGCTTAATTTATTTTGCCAGTCCAATTTGGTTGGAGTTACAGGTAGATAGCCGTGTTGGTCTGTCATAGTCAAAACAAAATAAAAAAATTCCTTCCAGTAGCACCTTAGAGACCAACTAAGTTTGTTCTTGGTATGAGCTTTCGTGTGCATGCACACTTCTTCAGATACACAGACACTTCAGATACAATTTGGTTGGGATATCCTCTCCTTTCCATCCTTTCGCAACTAGAATTCTGGCAGCCACTGTGGCGTACATAAGTACTCTCTTGTACTTTTTTGGAATTTCATTTCCCAGAATTCCTAGCAGGATGGCCTCCATTCTTTTAAGGAGAGAGCATTTGAACATTTTCTTTAGTTAATTGCAGATCATTTCCCAGAACTGCCTGCTCTTATTACAGTTCCACTACATGTGGATCTATGTACCTTCAGCCTCCCTGCATTTCCAGCAAATATTTGTCCTAGATCTAAACATTTTTTCTTTCACAAAATGTTTAGGGGTATGCGTACCCCCACGAGCCCTCAGAAAAAAACCCCCACTGATGATATTGTAAGGGGTTTCCAACACACCTTTGGCTGGCAAACAACTCTCAGCTTCATCTTCCACACAGGGATGTTGTGCCATGGAGCTTTTCAGATATGGGCAGGGAGAATTATCTTTGTCTACCATCCCCTTCCTTCCTTCCCTCCATCTCTTCCCTTTTCACTCCGATGCAGAGCAAATTGACGCCAATGGTGCTGGGGAATAGAATGGAGCATCTCCTGCTCCCCGCTGCCCCTTCACAAGTTGAAAAGTAGAAAGTCACTGGAATGTGCTTTGATAAGACAAAACACTATGAAGCTCTTTTTTCCCTCTTCTTCTTTAAATAAAATAAACAAAATTCCTTCCAGTAGCACCTTAGAGACCAACTAAGTTTGTTATTGGTATGAGCTTTCATGTGCATGCACACTTACTTTTTAATTAATTTTTATTTTGTTTTGACTACGGCAGACCAACACGGCTACCTACCTGTATCTTTTTTAATAAATATTTTTTATTAATTTTCATAATTAAACAAAAATAATCACAGAGGATAAAAATAAAAAAAGATTTCAAACAACTGTATTCACATAGTATTAAATCCACATTATGGGATTGACGAGACGGACCCAGGTGGCGCTGTGGGTTAAACCACAGAGCCTAGGGCTTGCTGATCAGAAGGTAGGCGGTTTGAATCCCTGCGATGGGGTGAGCTCCCGTTGCTCGGTCCCAGCTCCTGCCCACCTAGCAGTTCGAAAGCACATCAAAAGTGCAAGTAGATAAATAGGAACCACTCTGGCGGTAAGGTAAACGCCGTTTCCGTGCGCTGCTCTGGTTCGCCAGAAGCGGCTTTGTCATGCTGGCCACATGACCTGGAAGCTGTACGCCGGCTCTCGGCCAATAAAGCGAGATGAGCGCTGCAACCCCAGAGTCGGACACGACTGGACCTAATGGTCAGGGGTCCCTTTACCTTTACCTTTATGGGATTGACTCCCTCCCCTTGGTTCCTCCTATTCTCAATTTATGCAGTCAATCAAGTCTTTATCTCTGATTACCTCAAAGTTTAAACATTCTCCATCATCTTACAAGTGTTTTTAAAATCCTGCTAAATGTATTAACTTCCTTACAATGCTTTTGTACATATGCAATAAACATTTCCCATTCTTTTTAATATTTGTGGTCATCTTGATTTTTAAGTTTCCCAGTTAATTTGGCCATTTCCGCATACTCCATTAACTTCATTTGCCAATCCTCTTTCCATTGTTGGACTAACAATATCCGTTGAACAGATTCTTATATTCTTTAGGAATATCCATTCCTGTAATACCTAAAAGAAAAGCTTCTGTTTTTAAACAAAGGTTGTTTTTAACTTTTTTCAATTCATTATATATCATTTCCCAAAAAGTTTTAATAACCTTGCATGGCCACCACATATGATAAAACGTACCTTCTGCTATGAAGCTCTTAAGGTGGAGATGGTAGATGTAATGAGATTAAGATTGCTGGAAGAAATATCAACAACCTCAAATATGCAGATGACACAAGAAAGTTAGGAGGAATTAAATAACCTCTTATTGAGGGTGAAAGAGGAGAGCACAAAATATGGTCTGAAGCTGAACATCAAAAAAACTAAGATCATGGCCCCTGGTCCCATCACCTCCTGGCTCCATGATCACTGTAGATGGTGACAGCAGTCACAAAATTAAAAGAAGAAGAAAAGCAATGACAAACCTAGACAGCATCTTAAAAAGCAGAGACATCACCATGCCGACAAAGGTCCGTACATATAGTTAAAGCTATGGTTTTCCCAGTTGTGATGTATAGAAGTGAGAGCTGGACCATAAAGAAGGCTGATTGCCAAAGAATTGATGCTTTTGAATTACGGTGCTGGAGGAGATTCTTGAGAGTCCCATGGACTGCAAGAAGATCAAACCTATCCATGCTTAAGGAAATCAGCCCTGAGTGCTCACTGGAAGGACAGATCCTGAAGCTGAGGCTCCAATAATTTGGCCACCTCATGAGAAGAGAAGACTCCCTGGAAAAGACCCTGATGTTGGGAAAGATGGAGGGCACAAGGAGAAGGGGACGACAGAGGACGAGATGGTTGAACAGTGTTCTCGAAGCTACTAACATGAGTCTGACCAAACTGCGGGAGGCAGTGGAAGACAGGAGTGCCTGGCGTGCTCTGGTCCATGGGGTCACGAAGAGTCGGACACGACTAAACGACAACAACCACAGGCAGATAGGTAGATAGATGATAGATAGATAGATAGATAGATAGATAGATAGATAGATAGATAGATAGATAGACGGGGGAAGACAGGAGTGCCTGGCGTGCTCTGGTCCATGGGCTCACGAAGAGTCAGACACAACTAAACAACAACAATGAGATTGAATTGTTAATAAGATCAAGCACGTTCCTTATGGCAAACATGTCATTGGGCATTCCAGTGTCTTTTTGCATCCTCCTTGATGAGCAAATAAAAATGATTAGAGCCGAGTTTAATGAAATGGTGAATGAAAGCGGACTAGAGAAGGATGAAATGCTACATTTTTGTATGTATATTTGGTACAAATTACTCTTGGAATGGCACACAAGAGATGAGCAGGTCAAATCTGTAATGATACACTGAGCAAAGGACTTGGGGCACGACATTCAGATTGCAGGTTGGGAAAAGTTATGGAAAACGGATTTGAAATTTAGGGCTGAAAGGAAACTATATGAAAATGATGTACCGGTGGTAGTTGACTAAGCTAGCAAAAATGTATAGAACCAGTACAAATACCTGCTGGAAATGTAAAGAGAGAGAAGGTACCTTTTATCATATGTGGTGGTTGTGTAAGGTAATAAAGGCTTTCTGGGAGATGATATATAATGAATTGAAAAAAATGTTTAAAATAACTTTTGTATAAAAAAGGAAGCTTTTTTATTTGTAATTGAAGGTACTGACATCCCAAAGGAACAGGAAAGACTTTTTATGTATGTGACAAGAGCCACACGGATGCTACTAGCCCAGAGGTGGAACAAAGACAAAATCCCGACCAGAGAAGAATGGCAAATCAATAATAATAATAATAATAATAATAATAATTAATTTTATTTACCGGTATACCCCACCCTCCCCAGCCAAGACCGGGCTCAGGGCGACTAACACCAGGTATAAAACAATTGATTAAAATACAACTTAAAAACAAGGTTAAAATATAACATTAAAGTGCAGCCTCATTTCAGTAGAATCTCAAATAAAAAAAACTGTTTGGGGAGTAAAAGGTAAAGGGACCCCTGACCGTTAGGTCCAGTCGTGTCTGACTCTGGGGTTGTGGCGCTCATCTCGCTCTATAGGCCAAGGAGCCAGCGTTTGTCCGCAGACAGCTTCCGGGTCATGTGGCCAGCATGACAAAACCGCTTCTGGCGAACCAGAGCAGCACACGGAAACGCCGTTTACCTTCCCGCCGGAGCCCAAAAAAGCCAGGGAAGTCCCCAAATAGGAGTTCTGTCACAGAAGGAAAGAGCTGTTGGACTACGCGAAAATGGCAAAACTGACCGGAAAGCTCAGGAACCAAGAAGACAAAAACTTGAAGAAAGAATGGGGAAAATTTATAATTTATAATGTATTTAGGAGACTACTGTAAGCAGATGAAAACATTAGCAGGATTTTCATCTCACTTGTAATGTAACAAATCCTATGGATAATATGGATAGATATAAAATATAGATTTGATATAATATGCAGTTGAAAACGCTGACATTAGGACCCATGCAGGGGATGGGGGGTCTCAAGATTCAGAGAAAACTCTGTATATGGAAATGTTTTTGGTTTTGTTGTAAATCTATACAGTAGTACCTCGGGTTAAGAACTTAATTCGTTCCGGAGGTCCGTTCTTAACCTGAAACTGTTCTTAACCTGAGGCACCACTTTAGCTAATGGGGCCTCCCGCTGCCACTGAGCCATTCTGTTCTCATCCTGAAGCAAAATTCTTAACCTGAGGTACTATTTTTGGGTTAGCGGAGTCTGTAACCTGAAGCGTCTGTAACCTGAAGCGTCTGTAACCCGAGGTACCACTGTATTTGAAAAATCAAATAAAAACTATTTAAGAGAGAGAGAGAGAGAGGATGAAATGGAAAATGGAAACAAAGTGGACACAGAGACTTCGGGGAGCAATTTCGACAAAGGATTGCCAGAAAATGGAAAAGCTCTTTGCAGAGGTGTTTAGAGGAATGAAAAAGTATAATTGTGATGTTGGAGGAGTGGAATGAAGCCATAGATGGAGAAATGAAGAGACACCCTGAACCGGCAGAGATAGAGTTGAGAGAGAAAGGTCTCTATCTACAACCTGGAAATTCAATTAATGAATACACAATAAGAAAAGGATTGTGGAATACTGTTTTAATATATAAACAGAAGAAACTATTGTGTGGACAAAGATGGAAATACATTTTAACATTTAATATGGAGGAATGGTTGTTGAAGTTAATAGAGGCAAAGTTCATATGTTTGTTTAGAGAAAAATGATTGCAGAAATTTATTAATAGCAATAATTAGAGAACCCCTTTTGGACTTTTTGTATATAAAGGAATATGAATTAATCAGATACATTTGGGACAGAAGACTGGGAAAATATTGCCTAACAGAAAGTAGATCCATTATTGTCATTCTAGGGTGAATATTTTGAATAATTTATTTTATGTAAAATAACAAAATATTATTAAAGCAACATTTCCCGCACTCCAAACATTTACTGTATATGCTTTCTATTCCTTATGGAGTCTCTGGTGTTTTTTAAGGTTCGTCTGTGAGAAACATTTCCCACACTCTACACACTGGTAAGGCCTCTCTCCTGTGTGGACTCTCTTGGGTATAAGAAGCCCCGGCTTTTCAGTAAAACATTTTTGACACTCCAAGCATTTGTACGGCTTGTCTCCTGTATTGATTGTCCTAGGGATTATGAGATATGCTTCCTAGGGTTCCGATTTAGTATGAGTTTTCTGGTGTCTATGAAACTTCCTATTATCAGGAAAGGATTTTCCACATTCCATGCATTTGTAGGCCGTCTCTCCTGCATGGCTCTTCTGATGGATGATTAACCGCCATTCGCTAGCAAAACATTCCTCACACTCTGTGCATTTATAGGATATCTTTCCTGTGTGGATTCTCTGATGTTTCAGAAGACTGTATCTCCTCGAAAAGCATTTCCCACACTCTAAGCATTTGTAGGGCTTCTCCCCTGTGTGGATTCTCTGATGAAGCACAAGACTGTATTTCCTAGGAAAACATTTCCCACATTCCGAGCATTTATGGCATCTATCTGCTGTATGTTTTTTCTGGTGCCCCTTAAGGGTATGTGAATGAGAAAATATCATTCCACAGTCCAAACATTTATATGGCTCTCTTGGGTGGAGTTTCTTATGTCTTTTAAGACGTGATGGAGCAGAAAAACATTCCCCACAATCTTCACATTTATAAGGCCTCTCTCCTATGTGCACTCTCTGGTGTTCAGCAAGGTCTGCTAGGCTGGCAAAGCATTTTCTACATTCCATGCATTTGTAGCGTTCCGGTTTAGTATGAGTTTTCTGGTGTCTATAAAACTTCCTATTATTAGGAAAGGATTTTCCACATTCCATGCATTTGTAGGGCTCTATTGCATGGCTCTTCTGATGGATGATAAACCGCCATTCGCTAGTAAAACATTCCTCACACTCTGTGCATTTATAGGATATCTCTCCTGTGTGGACTCTCCGATGTTTTGTAAGACTGTCTCTTCTTGAAAAGCATTTCCCACATTCTAAGCATTTGTAGGGCTTCTCCCCTGTGTGGATTCTCTGATGAGTCACAATATATTCTCTCCTAGAAAAACATTTCCCACATTCCAAGCATTTATGGCATCTCTCTACAGTATGTTTTTTCTGGTGCCCCTTAAGGGTATGTGAATGAGAAAATACCTTTCCACAGTCCAAACATATATATGGCTTTCCTGTGTGGGCTTTCTTATGTCTATTAAGATGTGATGAAGTAGAAAAACATTTCCCACAATCTCTACATTCGTAAGGCCCCTCTCTTATGTGCACTCTCTGGTGTTCATCAAGGTCTGCTAGGCCGGCAAAGCATTTTCCACACTCCACGCATTTGTAGGGTTTCTCTCCTGTGTGGATTCCCTGATGGATTTCAAGTTCTGATGGCGAAACAAACCTTTCCCCACACTCCGCACATTTATGGGGCCTCTCTCCATTGTGAACCGTCTGGTGGCTCAAAAGGGCAGATTTATCCAAAAAACATTTCCCACACTCTGTGCATTGATAGGGTTTCTTTCCTGGGTGGATTATCTGGTGTTGAAGAAGATCTGATTTTGTGGGGAAGCTTTTCCCACACTCCAAGCACATATGAGGCTTTTCTCCTGAATGGGTTCGCTGATGAATAACAAGTTGTGGCCTACAAGAGAAGTATGACTCACACTCACTGCATTTGTGGCATTTCTCTCCTCTGGGGATTTTCTGGTGTACAAGAAGCTGTGATCTCCAGAGAAAACTTTTCCCGCACCCATCACATTGGTGGGGTCCTGTGTGGATTCTCTGATGTTTCACAAAAACTGATCGGCTACGGAAATATTCCCCACACTCCAAGCATTTATGTGGTTTCTTTCCCGAGTGGCCCTTCCGATGGATCGCAAGGGCAGTGTGCTGAGCAAACGATTTGCCACATTTCATGCACTTATAGGGTTTCCCCCCCTTATAGATCCGCTGGCGTCTCACCAGTTGCCGCCATCTAGAAAAGCTCGCCTCAGACTGTAAGTATTTGTGTCGTTTATTTCCTGTGTGGGCTCTCTGGTGTTCACAAAGCTGCGAATTCTGGGGAAAATGTTTCCCACACTCCAAGCATTTGTATGGTTTTATTCTTGCGTGGGCTCTGAGATGCTTCACAAAATCCGAGAGTCGGGAATGTTTCACTCCACACTCCAAGCAGTGATAGGAGTTGTCTCCTGCATGGACCTTCTGATGGATTAGAAGGATGGATCGATGAGCAAACGTTTTCCCGCACTCTGCACACTTATGGGGTTTTTCTCCTTGACGGGTTATTTGGTGGCTCAAAAGCCCTGAACTCTGACCAAAACATTCCCCACTCTCACTGCCCTTCTGGGGCTTCTCTCCTGTATGGATTCTCTGGTGTCCGGCAATAGCCAACGTAGAGTCAAAGCACTCGTCACAGGTCGGGCAGGTATATTTTCTCCCGGTATCACCTGCTTAGAGAGAGAGAAGGGGGGGAAAGTTATTATGAGTCTGGAAGAGAAGGAACAACACAATACAAACTGAATGAATGTGATGGTTGTGCTATGATATGCAAGATATGAAGCTTGAACCCGTGAAAGCTATCACAGCCACCCATGCACAAATTGCATTAAGTATAGCCAGGGGTAGGCCCAGATTTGGGCAAAATGCCCACAGCCCCTCTGTTCTTCACACAAAGTGGCTTCACTTTAGTCATCATCATCAACAACAACAGCAGCAACAACAACAACATAATAATACATTTTATTTATACCCCGCCCTTCCCAGCCAAAACCAGGCTCAGGGTGGCTGACAACAATAAAATTACAATAAAATATGAAAGAAAGAAAAAAACGTTGATTAAAATACAGATTAAAATACAGTTTAAAATTTAAAAAGGCGCTTCGTTTATCGCCCATAATCAAAACCCTAAGGGGAGGAAACATCAGACTGAGTCCAACCCAAAGGCCAGGCGGAACAACTCTGTCTTGCAGGCCCTGTGGAAAGATGTCTCTTGTGACAGAGTGTTCCACCAAGTTGGGGCCAGTACTGAAAAGGCCCTGGCCCTGGTTGAAACCAGTCTAACAACTTTGTGGCTCGGGACCTCCAGTGTGTTCTTATTTGTGGACCTTAAGGTCCTCTGCGGGGCATACCAGGAGAGGCGGTCCCGTAGGTACGAGGGTCCTAGGCCCTCATCATCACTTTTAATTTGTATACCATCTTTCTATCTTACAACACCCAAGACGGTTTACAAGCTGAAGAAACAAAGAATGTACACCTTATAACCATCTAATGCAATACACAAATGTGATAATAAAACATAACTTTAAAATAAGCAACCTACATCAAATAAAGTAGCATCCAATAATCACTAGAATAGTATAGAATAATATTAAATATCAGCATATAAAAATTAAACAGAAACCCACTCTTAACAATTACAATAACTTCCAAACTACAATCAATAACACAGCAGCAAGCCACAGTGCATAACATAATAGAATACAAATTGAGAAGCAGAGACTGGAGGGTGGGGCAAGGCAGGTGGAAGAAGGCCTTGCCTGATGGAGTCTCTCCCTCACAGAAGTGGCTTTTCGGGATGTGCAAGTGAGTGTACAAGGCTGCCATCTAACATTGGGGTCAGGTTCCCAGCAGCTTTTTTGATGCTCCTTGCTGGCATTCCATGAAGGTGACTAAACATTGTCATTATGTAGTGGTGGTTGTTGTTGTTTAGTCGTTTAGTCGTGTCCGACTCTTTGTGACCCCATGGACTGTTACAATCCCACCCCCCACCTTGAAAGCTACATTGAGCCGCATGAAAAAGGTGTGAGTGCATGGCGGACTTTGACATTTCAACACCGCTCTGTGAAACGCTGAAATTCGGTGCCCCAAACAACTCTCCCCTCCCAATGTTCCTCATTGTTGTGGTGCCCCCAGCGGCTCCCTCTTGGCTTGGTGTTCCCCTCAACCTGCCTTTGGTGAGTGTGACACTCTCCCCTCTGGTGCAGTGTGGCATTATGTCACTGCATAAATCGCTCATTTCTCCTTTCCAGAAGTTTCCCTGATGCACAATGACCTCTGGATTCCTCTTTAACAACAACAACAACACTTTTATTACTTATACCCTGCCCATCAGGTTGGGTTTCCCCAGCCACTCTGGGCGGCTCCCAACAGAGGACTAAAAACAGAATAAAACTTCAAACATTAAAAACTTCCCTAAACAGGGCTGCCTTCAGATCTATATATATAAAATCGTTCAAGTTGGATGTTTGTTAACAATCGCTTTTCTCCGTAACCCCTTGATCGATTCCGTTCAAATTTGGACACAACGTTCCATGGCCATATGGGAGTGATCATATGTACTTACATTGCACAAATACCTCACCTTTCCCAGGTAAAAATGTGATTTTGTGCAAAAATTAGCGCCCTCCAGTGGACGTTAAACAGCACAGCACAAGGACAAAGAACCTCATAGACTAAAATAGTAGTAATAAACGGTTGTAGAAACGAAGACAAAAATGGGAGGGGCAAACGGAGAACACATAGACTGAACTTCAACAAGATAAGGTGTAAGTAAACATACGCTTTCTCTTTCATACTGTATCTTACTTTTGCATTTCACCAAATCAGCCACAGCAAGGCGTGGCCTGGTCAGCTAGTGTCTTATAAAAGTCAGATAGTTGCTTATTTCCTTGACATCTGATGGGAGGGCGTTCCACAGGGCATATGCCTGTGAAAACCATTTAGTTGCTGACCTACCTGGACTGGCTGGGAGAGCATAGGAGTGCTCCAGCAACAATATTGCTCCCAGGGGAAGGCACTTCTGCATCGTTCTCCTTGGCTTTCAACTGACAGCTTGGCAGAGGATCACAGTGGACATGGGGCCGCCTCTTTTTACTGCCCTGTATGAAAATAAAACTATCAGCAGTGGCCTCTCATTGGTCTATGGGATAATAATAATAATTACACACACACACACACACACACACACACACACATAAAGGTAAAGGGACCCCTGACCATTAGGTCCAGTCGTGTCCGACTCTGGGGTTACGGCGCTCATCTCGCTTTATTGGCCGAGAGCCGGCGTACAGCTTCTGGGTCATGTGGCCAGCATGACAAAGCCGCTTCTGGCAAACCAGAGCAACGCATGGAAACGCTGTTTACCTTCCTGCCAGAACGGTTCCTATTTATCTACTTGCACTTTGACGTGCTTTCGAACTGCTAGGTGGGCAGGAGCTGGGACCGAGCAACGGGAGCTCACCCCATTGCAGGGATTCGAACCGCCGACCTTCTGATCAGCAAGCCCTAGGCTCTGTGGTTTAACCCACAGCGCCACCTGGGTTACATACCCTGCCCACAGGGCGGGTGCCCAACATTTTGAATTGCACCAACACTTTGAATTGTACTTGGAAACGTACTGGCATTGACTGACCAGCAAGAAGACCTTGGGGTCATGGTGAACAGCTCAAAGATTTTGGCCCAGTGTGTGTACGGAGTCTGTGAAAAAGGCAAATTCTCCATACAATATCATAGTGCCGTTATACAAATCTATGGTGCAACTGCATTTGGAACAATCCTGGTCACCTCACGTCTAAAAGCATTTGGGGCTTTTCAGAAAAGCAAAGTGAGAGGTGACATGATAGAAAAATTTTAAAATTATGCATGGCAGGTCAAAAGTGGAAAGGGTGAAGTTTCTTCTCCTCTCCCAAAACACTCGAATTTGAGGACATTCAATGAAGCTGCATGTTGGAGGATTCAAGACAGAGAACACCTTCAGCCCCTCCATTGTTTCAACTTGTCCAGACCATTGTGTGTCTCACCGATCCTTAGGGTTGCCATATTTCAAAAAGTGAAAATCCAGACACAAAAGTTGTTGAGCTTTTTTTTTTTTTTTTGGTGGGGGCAAATTAATGGAAAGTCACCAAATTCTACACTTCTGACATGGGTTGCCGTACGTCTGGATTTTTCCGGACATTACAGCCATTTCCACCATTTCTGACAGCTGGATCCTGGATATTTCCAGGAAGTTCCAGATGTATGGCAACTCTACCAATCCTGTACCAATCCTACCCACTGACCCACACAACCAGAAGCTTCTTATGGGAAGTCTATGTCCTGAAAATCCCTATTGTTTTCCCGCCACCACCAGTGCAGGATTAAACCCTGTGGAGACCCCTAGGCAGTCGAAATCTCAGGGGCCCTCTTGTAAATGGTATCCTAATAAGTTTTTTATTTTACCAACTAACAATTTAAATAAGCCAATTTTGATCCACCACCAATTATTTCAAATGATACTGCCGCAGTCTAATAGATCACCCACCAATTTTAGGAGCAATATCCAAGGGGGCTTCACCTCCCCCTTTTCTCTCACATACACACCTCACTTTCCATGAAGGTTTTCAAGCAGAAGTTATAATGTAATGTATGATTTAGTTGAGTTTGGCATTACAATCATAATTCTATGGCAAAATAAAATACAAAATAATAATAAGAAAAAACACCAGAAATACCATACAATTATCTGACTTCGGGAGGGTGGAGCGAGGGCTCTGGGATGCTGCCAGAGCCCTGGCAACGCCTTTTCTTTTCTTTTTCTTTTTTTAAGAAAAGACAATTATTTGTGCCTTTTTCCATTACAAGTTTTCATGTTCCATTCAACTTACTCACACAATCATGGTCATCGACTTCCCTTCCCCCCCTTCCATGGTTCTGTATATTTACCCATTACAACTGCATATTCTACTTGCTCCATTGCAGGGGGTTGGACTAGATGACCCGCAGATCCCCAACTCTCCAGTTCTACCTCTCCCCACTCTTTCCCTCACACAGCCACTTGGAAAGCACGTGTCTGAGCAGTTTCCCCTTTGCCCCACTCCTTTCCAAGGGAACACTTACTCTTTAAAGGTAAAGGGACCCCTGACCATTAGCTCCAGTCGTGACCAACTCTGGGGTTGTGGCGCTCATCTCGCTTTACTGGCCGAGGGAGCCAGCGTACAGCTTCCAGGTCATGTGGCCAGCAGGACTAAGCCGCTTGTGGCAAACCAGAGCAGCGCACGGAAACGCCGTTTACCTTCCTATTGATCTACTTGCACTTTGACATGCTTTTGAACTGCTAGGTGGGCAGGAGCAGGGACCGAGCAACGGGAGCTCACCCCGTCGCGGGGATTTGAACCGCCGACCTTCTGATCAGCAAGCCCTAGGCTCTGTGGTTTAATCCACAGCACCACCCGCGTCCCAATTTTAAACCAATCCCACTTTCTCTTTAGGGATCGGTTTAAAATTTTAAAAAATATTTATGCTTTACAAGTTTTCATATTCCATTCAATTTACTCACACAATCAGTCATCAGCTTCCCTTCCCCCGCTTCTGTGGTTCTAGATATCTACCCATTACAACTGCATATTCCATTGGCTCCATTGCAGGGGGTTGGACTAGATGGCCCTCGGATCCCCTTCCAACTCTACAATTCTTAAATTCTATGATTCAGCCTCTCCCTGCTCTTTCCCTCACACATCCGCTTGGAAAGCACATGTCTGGGCAATTTCCCCCTAGACCTACTCCTTTCCAAGGGAAAAACCTGCTCTTTAGGGATAGGTTGTGATCAAAGGCCAATCTGGGGGAAATCTGAATTGCTGCTTGCTCCTCTAACTGAGCACTAAAGAGCAGTTTGGGTGGGGTGGGGTCAGGGATTCAATAGTAAGTGCAGATAAGCCCTTAGACGCATACCTCCCCTCTCCTGCTTCTCACCCGCATTCACACTTTACACGAGTCAGCTGCAGCTTCTCTTCTGTGATGAGCTCCCAAAGGAAATCCTGCAAGTGACCTCTGTCTTACTCCACAACAATCCTGTTCTGCCTCTTCTCCTTCCTGCCAGGAAGAGTACCTGAGGGTTGACAGGAGAAAGCAAAAGCCCATTGCATTGTGGGGCTTCCCAAGCCTTCTTTCTTATCCAGACCCAAAGCCTTCTGGGAGATGTAGTTTCTTCCAGTGTTTCTCAAATTTGGGTACCCGCCCTACAAAGTCTCATCATTCCTGACCACTGGTCCTGCAAGAAGAGGATGATGGGAGTTGTAGTCCAACAACACCTGGGGACTCAAGTTTGATTTATAGTACAATACAAGGAGATTTCAACTAGACATATGGAAGAACTTTCTGATAATAAGAGCTGTTCGACAGTGGGAACGGTCTCCCTTGGAAGGTTGCAGAATCTCCTTCCTTGGAAGTTTTTAAGCAGAGGTTGGATGGCCATCTGTCATGGATACGTTAGTTGAGTTTCCTGCATTGCAGGGGTAGATAGCCGTGTTGGTCTGTCATAGTCAAAACAAAATTAAAAAATTCCTTCCAGTAGCACCTTAGAGACCAACTAAGTTTGTTCTTGGTATGAGCTTTCGTGTGCATGCACACGAAAGTATCTGAAGAAGTGTGCATGCACACGAATGCTCATACCAAGAACAAACTTAGTTGGTCTCTAAGGTGCTACTGGAAGGAATTTTTTTATTCTGCATTTCAGGGGGTTGGACTAGATGACCCTCGGGGTCCCTTCCAGTGCAAAGATTCTATGATTCTATTAAACAAAAGAAGCACAAGAAATATAATTGTCTGCCTAAAGGAAGGCAGAGTGAGGGGCTCTGGGATGCTACCTGAGCCCTTGCACCACTCACTCACTCATTCATATACTGTATACATTATATATAACATTACATGAGTCAGCTGCAGCTTCTCTTCCCAAAACTCCCTAAGGGCACCCTGCAAGCGACCACCCAATGTGCTTTTCCTTATCACAACAATTTTGTTCTGTCTCCTCCCCTTCCCACCAAGAAGATTCCTTGAAAAGGAGGGCATTCTGGGGCTCCCCAGTCCTTGCCTTCTTTCTTATCCAGACCCAAAGCCTTCTGGGAGATGTAGTCTCTTCCAGTATTTATCAAACTTAGGTCCCCACCCAACAGATGTTAGACTACAAACTCCCATCATTCCTGACCACTGGTCTTGCTAGCTAGGGATGATGGGAGTTGTAGTCCAAAAACACCTGGGGACTCAAGTTTGAGAAATAATGCTTGGAGCTGAGCCCTAGGTATGCTGCCCTTTATGGGATCTGGGAGGGTGGGGTGTTTTTGTTTTTTGTTTAAACATAACTTAAAACTGTAGGCTGTTGAAAAACAGATGCTGTATGTTTGTTCAATTGCACTTTAATTGCTTATTTTATTTCTTATATTGAATCTTATTTTTTCATATTGCATTTTATTCGTATTACAATCCGAATTCCATGGCAAAAGAAAAGACAATATAAGAAGCAAAAGAAACACCCGAATTACAATGATCTGACCCTATGGAACGCCTTCCCACCAGATGTCAAAGAGAAAAACAACTACCAGACTTTTAGAAGACATCTGAAGGCAGCCCTGTTTAGGGAGGCTTTTAATGTTTAATAGATTACTGTATTTTAATGTTCTGTTGGAAGCTGCCCAGAGTGGCTGGGGAAACCCAGCCAGTTGGGCGGGTATAAATAAATTATTATTATTATTATTATTATTATTATTATTATTATTATTATTATTTGGGGAGGGCAGAGCAAGGGCTCTGGTATGGTCCTAGAGCCCTGTCACTGCATTCTCTTAAAAAATATTTATGCTTTTTTCCATTACAAGTTTTCATATTCCATTCAATTTACTCACACAATCATAGTCATCAGCTTCCGTTCCCCTGCTTCCATGGTTCTAGATATATACCTATTACAACTGCATATTCCATTGGCTGCATTGCAGGGGGTTGGACTAGATGGCCCTCAGATCCCCTTCCAACTCTACAATTTTTAAATTCTATGATTCAGCCTCTCCCCACCCTTTCCCTCACACATCCGCTTAGGAAAGCACATGCCTGGGCTATTTCCCCCTAGACCTACTCCTTTCCAAGGGAAAAACCTGCTCTTTAGGGATGTTGTTTAGTCGTTTAGTCGTGTCAGATAGGTTGGATGAAAGGCCAATCTGGGGGAAATCTGAATCGCTGCTTGCTCCTCTAACTGAGCACTAAAGAGCAGTTTGGGTGGGGTGGGGTCGGGGATTCAAGAGTAAGTGCAGATAAGCCCTTAGACGCATACCTCCCCTCTCCTCGCATATCTCCCCTCTCCCGCTTCTCACCCGCATTCACCCATTACAAGAGTCAGCTGCAGCTTCTCTTCCGTGATGAGCTCCCAAAGCAACCTGCAGTGCAGGGAAATGCTTCTACCAGAGGGCCAGTTGCATTGTGGGGCTTCCCATGCCTGGCGGTCTTTCGTATCCCGACCCAAAGCCTTCTGGGGGATGTAGTATCTTCCTGTAACAGGTAGGTAGCAGTGTTTGTCTGCCGTAGTCGAAACTAAGTTTTTTCTCGGTATGAGCTTTCATGTGCATGCACACTTCTTCAGATCTGAAGGTGCTACTGGAAGGAATTTTTTAATTTTATCTTCCAGTGTTTTTCAAACTTGCCCCTCCCTGGTTTTTTTTCAGACTACAATTCCCATCATCCCTGACCACTGGACCTGCTAGCTAGGGATGATGGGAGTTGTAGTCCAATAACGCTTGGACTCAAGTTTGAGTAAAAATGAGTGTTGAGACCCAGGTAAGCTGTTGTTTATGAGGATCTGGAAAAGTGCTTTTAAAAAAAAACTACTTAAAACTGTAGTTCTGACAAAAAGGAATCAAACCACTCCAGGATAAGATAAAACACAACAATAAATTGTGTAAACAGGTGGGGTGAGTGGGTGTCTGTGTGTGGGGTAAGGCTCAAGTACAAATGTTGTGTTCCATGTTCAAATCCAGGCTTAAAACGGGAGGGCAAAACTGAGAAAGGGAAAGACAGGGTTTGCTTCTGAATACGGCACTGTAGAAACCTCAGAACAAAGGAACATAGGATTTCGCCTTATCCAGATTCACAGAGTTGTGTCACTTGAAAGCAGATCACGTGAAAATTGCTGGTGGCCTTGGAGGATCACTTAATGCCTTTTTCATCTGTTGTAGCAACTGCAATGCACTGTGGTAGATGCTGCATGTTTGTTTAATTGCATTTTTATTTCTTCTTCTATTTCTTCTATTGAATCTTTTTTCTCATATTACATTTTATTGGTATTACAATCGGAATTCCATGGCACAAGGAAAGATAATATAAGAAACAAAAGAACTAGCTTTGGGAGGACGGAGCAAGGGCTCTAGTATGGTGCCTGAGCCCTGGCACTGCATTCTCTCTCTCTCTCTCTCTCTCTCTCTCTCTCTCTCTCTCTCTGTCTCTCCCATTATGCTTTTTTTCCATTACAAGTTTTCATATTCCATTCAATTTACTCACACAATCATAGTCATTGACTTCCCTCCCCCCTTTCATGGTTCTAGATATTAACTCATTACAATTACATATTCTAATTACTTCATAATTTTCCCTCATTGTTGTTGTTCAGTCGTTCAGTCGTGTCCGACTCTTCGTGACCCCATGGACCAGAGCACGCCAGGCACGCCTATCCTTCACTGCCTCTCGCAGTTTGGCCAAACTCATGTTAGTAGCTTCAAGAACACTGTCCAACCATCTCATCCTCTGCCGTCCCCTTCTCCTTGTGCCCTCAATCTTTCCCAACATCAGGGTCTTTTCTAGGGAGTCTTCTCTTCTCATGAGGTGGCCAAAGTACTGGAGCCTTAACCTCAGGATCTGTCCTTCTAGTGAGCACTCAGGGCTGATTTCTTTAAGAATGGATAGGTTTGATCTTCTTGCAGTCCATGGGACTCTCAAGAGTCTCCTCCAGCACCATAATTCAAAATTACTTCATAATTTCCCCTCATTAAATCTTCATATACTTTAAACTGCTGAATTTGCTCCAACCCTGCTAACGCTTTAACCTGTTTGACATGATTTTTCAGATATTCTGCAAACATTTTTCACTCCTCCTTAAATACTCCACCTTCCTGGTCTCTTCTTCTATAATCCTTATTTGCTAATTCCACATGTTCCATCAATTTCATTTGCCATTCCTCCTTTGTTGCCGTTGTTCCCTCTGTCCATTTCTGACCTTTAAACCCTAAACAGCCTTGGTCCAGTATACCTGAAGGAGCGTCTCCACCCCATCGTTATGCCTCGACACTGAGATCCAATGCCGAGGGCGTTCTGGCGGTTCCCTCGCTGCGAGAAGCCAAGTTACAGGGAACCAGGCAGAGGGCCTTCTCGGTAGTGGCGCCCGTCCTGTGGAACGCCCTCCCACCAGATGTCAAAGAGAAAAACAACTACCAAACTTTTAGAAGATATCTGAAGGCAGCCCTATTTAGGGAAGCTTTTAATGTTTAACAGACTATTGTATTTTAATATTTTGTTGAAAGCTGCCCAGAGTGGCTAGGGAAACCCAGTCAGATGGGCGGGGTATGTATGTATGTATGTATGTATGTATAAATAAATAAATAAATAAAGTTATTGTTATTATTATTATTATTATTATTTCATTCGGGCTGCCATGATTGCATCAAGTAACAAATCATTTTGATCTGTGGGGACATCCTAATATTCCTAATAAGAAGGTTTCTGGTCTTTTTATAAAAGACCTTTAAACCCACCCCCCACCCCCCATTTCATTATATGTAAATCATCTATATTAGGGGTCAGCAACCTTTTTCAGCCCTGGGCCAGTCCACCGTCCCTCAGACAATGTGGTGGGCCAGACTATTTTTTTTTGGGGGGGGGGGGAATGAACAAATTCCTATGCCCCACAATTAACCCAGAGATGCATTTTAAATAAAAGCACACATTCTACTCATGTAAAAACACCAGGCAGGCCCCACAAATAACCCAGAGATGCATTTTAAATAAAAGGACACATTCTACCCAGGTGAAAACACGCTGATACCCGGACCATCCACGGGCCGGAATGAGAAGGCGATTGGGCCACATCCGGCCCATGGGCCTTAGGTTGCCTACCCCTGATCTATATTGATCTATATTGTTACAGATCATCTCCCAGAAATCCTTCGCTGATTTGCATGCCTACCACATATGGTACCATTTCTTGATACACCAGAAATAACCACAGACCACAGTTTGGGAAACCTTGTACTAGATTTTGGGGTGTCCCCCCCCCAATGGACCTGTTTAAACAATATGCTCCTAAATATCAATGGTACTGTGATTTTCAAGTACTAAACTTGCACATGCATTATGGGCTTGATATTGGAGGGCAAAGCGGTAGTCACAGTCTGGTCAGAAATGTTTCCTCCTGGCATTATCTGCTGGGGGAGGGAGAGAGAAGAGAAAGCAGGGTTTGCTCCTGAACTTGGTGCAAAAGGAACCTCAGCAATACAGTCTGAATGGAGGCCAGGATTTGTTATGTGAAATAAGCTTTCTTCCTTGGGTGACAATAAAACGTTCTTGTTAAGCGGGGATGTTTTGCTTGGTGTCCGGGCATCTGGTGAAAGAACTGAGGATTATTTATTGAGGTTTTAAATAATTTTTAATAGCTCCTTTTCCTGATTTTATTCTCTTGTGCTGTATTCCACTTGAAGATTAGTGCCTTTTCCATCATTAAATTCTGGACACTTTCTTGAAGCTCATTTGAGATAATTTGTTAAGGAACAAAATGCCATCACACCAACCGGCTGTTAGAATAAACTAACCCAAAACTAAACGTCACACACAAACACAGGGCTGAGCGGAATACATTTTCAATTCATTATGGTGTCACTCACCCAGGCTTTCCCACAGTAGGGTAGGCGTGTGTGTGTGTGTGTGTGTGTGTGTGTGTGTGTGTGTGTGTGAGAGAGAGAGAGAGATGATGGTGTAAGGTCGGCAACCTAAGGCCTATGGGCTGGTTCCAGCCCATGAGCTTCCTAGAACTGGCCCATGGCCGATTTTTTTTCTCGCTGAAGGGACCGACTTCTGGGTTGGAAGAGCGCCAGAAATAGCATGTGTGCATGCGCATGGCTGTTCCTCCGTCCCGGAAGAGCGCCGGAGTTCCGGCCCACTGAGAGGTCTGCTGGAGAGTGGACCGGACCGGCCTCAAAAAACGTTGTCGACCCCTGGTGTAAGCAGAGGTCACCTGATGGAACAGCTTTTAGTTCTTCTAAGAACTGGAATAGCTGTTCTCAGTGTCCCCCCCCCCTAAAAAAATGTATAGGGGTGCTCTCATTTTGACTCAAGAAAACCACGATTTTACAGTTCATATCGGGAAAATAAATACAGTAAATGGACAAAAGTACAAAGATTCACAAAATGTTTAGGGGTATGCATACCCCCGTGTCCCCCAGAAAAAAGCACTGTCTGTTCTTATCCAGAACCAGAGAACAACGCCGATTCAAAAGCAGAATTCAGAAGCACAGTACATCTAATGAGGAAAAACAATGATCTAGTGACAAAAATAAGGATAACACGAATACAGCAATCTGGGACAGGCTTCCCCCATCATTGAAAGAGGCAGGCCTAACCTGAGACAGTTACTGGGTGCCTTTGAGGGCTTCTCCAGGTGTCCTTAAAGGACCTTCATGGGTCTGCACAGCAGGCCTTTAGCTACAAAGGCCTCAAAGGCAGGAGGGAGAGGACCTCAACACCTGCGAATTACGTGAAAAGAGAAGCATGGGGAATAACCGTTTTAAGCAAGCTGCTAGTGTCTGACCACAATTGTATATTTTTATGCATTGCAGTTGGAACTGTCGGCTTTGCGGCTTTTTGCGGCCCTGGTTTTGACAGTATGTAAAAAACTAGGAAGGGTAAAAAGCAAGGACAAATAGTTGATTAGATAACTCCGGAGTTTGAAGCATGGGAAACCTCAAAATAAATTTAAATAATAATTTGGCAGAATTGGAACTTTTATTTTTTTATAATTGGATAAATAATTTGAAATGTAATTTGGAATGTTTCAATGTGATTATGTTGTATTGAAAACCTTAATAAAAATGATTTGGCAAAAAAAACCAGTACGTAAAAAACTTGTAAAATGGCGGCTGGTTTGCTTTTGATCTGCAGGGGAGACCCTCTGCCTGATCGATCACGTCCCTCCAACATAATGACCTTCCTTCGATCAACATGGGCTCTTGAACTTAACCCTAACCACAGCGTGGACTCATTTCCTTCCGCAAAGTGAGTTCTCGCAGAGAGCTGCCATTGCGGGGTGGGCAAGAAGTCACTCTTCCTGGTTTGGGGGGTAGGGTTTGTGGCCACAGCTTCCAGGACCTGCTTGTTGTGAGGCAGAATTGCATGTTGCAATTTGGTAGGACGGCCCAGCGTCCTTATATAGATCCCCACGTGGATCTTGGGTCACTCTTTTCGGAGCTTCGGATCACCTGGACCGTGTGGAGCACAGTGGAGCGATCTTATCATTGTCTGGTTTAAATTTCTCTATTTCCCCCTTCTTTCTAGTCCCCTCCAATCCCTTAATTAATTTAATCCCCCTTTTCCCTGTTTGATTTCCCACCCCACCCCAAACCTGCCCTTGGGGAAGATTCTCCCTGTGCCAGTGAGTGCTGCCTGTGCATAATTCTCCTTGGCTTGCCTTCCCAGTAGTGAGAAGCCCCCATTAGGGGCTTTCCCTTGCACACAGGTTTCCCCCCATTTCTCCTGTTTTATAATGGGGGTTAGTCAGGGCTGTTCCAGACTGGCTGGAATCACTTTCATTAGTATTCCCGAAGGTTGGCTTTATTTTGGGTGTGTAGAATAGTAAATAAAAATAGAAATACTTTATTGTCACTGTACCTGTTGCTATTTCAAGCGAGCCTCCTAGCAATTCGACGTTATCACTGTTGTGGGCTGTTTCTTTTCATTTTGTGTGGGCCCCATCATGAGACAAAGATTCTTAAGAGCAGAATCAGGGAGGCCTGTGAGGCCTGCACATATTATTCAAGCCTAAGCCTCCTACTGTTTGCCTATGAAAATGTATCAGTTTGTTTGCAGGCTCAGTAGCTCTGTGTGTGCGTGATTGCCTGAACTCTGTGCTGCTGTTGTAAATGTATCTCTGGCAGACAGAGTGGAGCCACTGACTCTCTGTGCCTCATAGGACTATGCTCTTTAGCTATCCTGTTTCTGAACAAATTTAATTTCTTCAAGTATGTTTTGCCATGATAGTGACAGTCGCAATCTCAGATGTCTATTTTACTTAGTATTCCTTATGGGGACTATTCTATTGCTGGGTAGGTAGAATAGAAATAGAAATAGAAATACTTTATTGTCACTGTACCACATGTTTACAGTGAGACTGATAAGAGCCCTGCTCCCTCCCAATCTCTCAGTCTTTGTCACACTCTGTGTGCTGTCGTTCTACCACCAATCCCTAACGTCAGCTGCAATGTTGCTGTCTTTCATTCAGCAGCCTCACAGCCCATGGGTAGAAAATGTTCTTTAACCTGTTGGTACGGCTTGTCATGTTTCTATATCTCCTGCTCGAGGGCAGCCCATTTGTGATTTAATTACCCTCCCCCCAAAGAACTTGGGGTTTCTTGAGGGGGTGCTTTCCTCTAAAAGGGCAAGCAGGGGCACCTGGATAGGTGGCGGGCCACCTCGAGTCTGTTATTTCACTGGTATAGGGCTTTGCCTTAACCATGAATTGGTTCATGGAATACTGCAAACGACTGGACTGTTTAGCCATTACAGCCTTACTGGTCGGAGGGGCTTATTGTTCTATAAATAAATTTGAATACACAAGGCTATTCAGACAGGATCTTATATGCCAAGGGTTTCATAGTTCAGCAGCTTGGTCTGTGATTGAATTGCTTGATTCCTTTTATGTGCACGCAGCTAGAATGGCTCCAAAAAGAGGGCTTCTGCGCAGACTTATTCCTCTATCCCAGCAAAGAGGGCTATTAGGGGCCATCCCAGTCACTTCATTCGCCCAATCCTAGTTGTACTGTGGGACGTATTAAATCCTTCATAGCAATTTCGGCTGGTGATTCAGAAGCGTTGTCCCGCTTTGCATCCGGAATGGATGGTCTCATTCAACGCTCTGCCGTCAAACCAGTGCTCAAGCAGGGCCACCGCCTCCGGGGGGCTTCATCTCCTGCAACGGCGGAATCCAGCGTGGAGGGAGAGGAGCTCCCAGTATCAGGGGTTTTAATTTCTGTTTCCCAATTTTCACGGAGTTCAGTTCCTTCCTCTCCGCAGGCCCTGGTGTGGGTGGCGGGAGCATTAGCTCAGCAGGCATCTAGGAGGAAGGGGCAGCAAAAGGCCCCCTCCCGGTCCGGGAGGTCTTCTCAGTCCTTACCCGGGCCTTCTTCTGGGGTTGGTATCTCACCTGTTTCTTTTCCTCAGCCTCTCCCAGGTATTTTTGCTGCAGGATCCTGCGCCTGAGTCCTTTGCGGAGGTCAGCCTATCAGTGCCAGCGAGCACGTCTTCAGGCGGAAAGTGTTGCCACAAGAGACGTTCCTGAAAGCGGGCCAAAAGGAGCCTGGGAAACTCTTCTTCTTCAACAGCCTCTCCCAGGTACTTCGGTCCAAGGGGCGATTCGCCATGACGGGAGCACTTCTTGGTGGTGCAGCAGTAAAAATGCTGGCATGCTTGCAAAGCTAAGCAGGCTCTGGTGCGGTTCAAATTGGATGGGAACCACTTGTTGCAATGCATGGAAGTTGGTCAATATGACCCTCAGGATCCCTTCCAGCTTGTCTGTTCCTTGATTTCGTGACTCCTCTGGTAAATAGGTGCACATACCTTTTGCTGCTTGCTGTCTAGACAGGCACCCCCCTTTTTTGGGGGGGAAGGGGGCCCACAATAGCAACCCAAAACGCCCCCTGTCCAAGCAGGGCTGGGGCTGACAAGCTACGATCCTATACCTCTCGCCCATTCTCCCATGAGATTATCTCAATCGATGCCTGGCTGGAAGGTTATACAGATTGGTCAGCTGTTTTGCACTTGTTTGAAGGGTCCCCCCCTAGATATTTGGATTCCCATGCCATTGGGGATTTATCCCTAAGTAAGCCCCATGAGATTGCTGTCTGATCCATGATTTATTGGTCCTCACAGAAAAGGGCTCCTAAGCAGCGGGCTATCCGGTTGCCGCTTCCTAAGGCGAATCAGCGGTTTGGCTGTTGGAGCTATATTAAAGGAAGGCCCTTTTGAGGGGGAAAGGGAGGAGGGCAGTAGCCTGCAAAAACGGCCCCCTCCCAGCCCACGCCAGGCACCTCGAAATAGTTATATCACTACTCTGGCCCCAACTCCCATAAAGTTACAGCCCCTGTTGCATTGGCTGTCCGATTAGCCTAATCAGGTGGCGGCTCTTTATCTGCGGGAAGGTTTTTCCCATTGTTTCAGGATTCCCATATCAGCGAACCCCGTGGCGGGTAAACCTGTTAACCAGAAGTCAATGCGAGAACTGCCGGATGTGGTTAGGAAAAAGATAGGGAAAGAGTTGGCATTGGGCCGCATGGCTGGCCCTTTTGACGCTCCTCCTTTTCCCGAAATGCATTTCCCCCCCCTCGGAGTGGTGCCTAAAAAGGCACCAGGGGAATTTCGCCTGATTCACAATTTATCACACCCCAGGGGCACGTCAGTGAATGACGTGATCCCCCGAGCCTTGTTCAGTGCGCTATGCTTCATTGGACGATGCGGTCAAAATGATTAGGAAATTTGGCCCGGGTGCTTTATTAGCGAAGTGTGACATAAGAGTCGCCATTCCAGCTGCTGCCAATCAATCCGCAGGAATTTGGCTGCTTGCTTTTCAATTTGAGGGTGCTTATTACTTTGATAAGGCAATGCCCAGGGGCTGTTCGGTAGCCTGTGCAGCATTTGAGGCCTTCAGTACTTTCCTGGACACTGTCACGCAGACTTCAAGTCTGCCGTCTGAAAAAATCATCACATTGAGGAAGGTTATCGAGGAGGTGCTTCCCCTCTCTAAGGTAACCTTGTGTCAGCTTCAATCGCTGTTGGGACACTTGAATTTCGCTTGTAGGGTGGTGGCACCAGGGAGGCCCCTTTTGCTCCCGCCTGGCAAGACTCACTTCTGGCTTGCGGGCGCCTCACCACCACACACATTTGCCCCAAGATGTGAAGGTGGACCTTCGGAACTGGTTGATATTCCTTCAGGAATTCAATGGGGTCTCACTGTGGCAGGACAATTTGAACCTCCGCAATGCTTCCAGGTTCACTCTGCAGGTGAACCTGCAGGTTCCTTAGGTTTTGGGCTATATTGGCAGGGTCGCTGGTGTGCCATGCCTTGGCCGGCGGCCTGGCAGGAGGAGGCGATTACACGGGACTTGACTTTTCTCGAGTTTTTCCCCATTGCAGTGGCCGTGCATATAAGGGTCGAGGAATTCAGGGACCGTCCTTCTGGACTGACAACCAGGCGGTGATGACCCGGTTCAGAGCCTTGGCTCCAGAGGCGTGAGAGCATCCGGAGCGTTTTCCAGACCACCTGTGGAGCCTTGGAGGCACTTAGCCATGCAGGGAGTAGCCACTTCTGTTGCCCCATCCACTTTTCGTCTTATAGAAGGCCTGGGCTGATTTTGCCCAGTTTTGCGGTCAGTCCGGGGCGGGCCAGTTTGCCTCGCCCCCGACAGCTGACATGGTGCTGGAGTATTTGACGCACCTCTTTGCGATGGGCCGTGCTCCCAGGACCATCAGGATCCAGGCAGCGGCTATTTCCTTTTTTGCCAAGCTTTTCTTTGAGAAAGGACCCTTGTTCGAAGTTTTTTATTCGACAGGCCTTGAAAGGTTGGGCTAGGATGGCTCCATTGCAAGCCCAGGCCAGGCACCCAATTACTTTTGCTCTTTTATTTAAAATGCGAGCCAAGCTTCGCGTGGTTTGCTGGTCGCGCTTTGAGGAGTGCCTTTTTCGGCTGCCTTTTCACTGGCCTTTTCTGGGGCACTGCGGGTTGGGGAGGTGGTCCTTGAAGCTTCCCAGCTCGCTGGTTCGCGGGGTCTGTTGTTAAATGATGTAGATCTGTCTGTTTCAGAGGTGGTCATCACCGTCCGCAATTCCAAGACTGCCCAGCTGGGCCAGGGGGTTGTGATCTGGCTGCCCGCCACGCGGAGGCGGGGCCCTTGCCCGGTCAAGGACACTGCTCGGTATCTTGCGGTGCGCCCCGCTGGGAATGGCCCTTTCCTGGTGCATGAGGATGGCTTGCCTTTGACCCGGCAGCAGTTTGCCAAAGTAATGCGCAAAGCCATCACAGCCTGTGGCGGCTGGTTATGCCCCTCATTCCTTCAGGATTGGCGCAGCTACGGCGGCTGCCCGTTGGGGGGCTGTCAACAGACAGGATTAAGGAGCTGGGACGGTGGAAGTCGGATGCCTACAAGGGCTATGTGCGACGTTGATATGGTTTTAATTGTTGTTTTCTGTTCCCTTCAGGTCCTGCACCCGTACGCATTTGGATTGTCGGGCACAGCATCGTTTACTGGGCCGGCGCCAGAGCTCGGGAGGCAGGGCTATGGCCCAACCTTGGACTTTCACCCCATGTTTTTGTTTCCTGGTTGGGCAAGAGGGGCATGTTGTGGGAGGAGTTGATTCCTTTGCTTTTCAATCGTGCCGCTGGGGAGGGTCCGCCTGATGCCTTGGTTTTGCAACTAGGTGAAAATGACTTGCCAGCTACGAAGTGCCATGTCTTTCGCCTCAAGATGCGGCACGATTTGCAAAAAATTGCTGTTTTATTCCCACAGGTTAAGTTGTTTTGGTCTCACCTGCTACAGCGGCGACCGTGGAGGGGAGCGCGCTCTGCTGTGGCTGTTGACAGGGCCCGCAGTCGTACCAATTGTGCGGCTCTTGGGGTGGTTTATGATTTGGGAGGGTCTGAGATTCCTCATCCCGCAATTACTTTTAAGAATGTTCCCCTGTTCCGCCCAGATGGCGTGCATCTTTCACCAATGGGTAATTATCTTTGGTTGGGTGCTAATGGGGGGGCCCTGAGGGCTTGGCTGGGTATGTGAGTGGTTTGGCGGTGAGCCGGTGGCTCGTGGCGGTTAGGTATTGGTTCTGTGGTATGGGTGGGCGGTGCCCCCCAAGAAGTGATGTTGGTAATGGGAATTCCGCAAAGGAATCCAGGGACTCAACATTGCTGTCCAAACCCGGTGGGTGCAGGGCCATGCAGGAGTCCCTGGGACCCCTGGGGAGGGGGAGGCACGATGTGATCCGGCCCCGTTAACTCTCCCCAGCTAATGGTTTCCCTTCGCTGACAAGTGGTCAGCTCTGTCCCGCTGCGACAGCTAGTCTTGCTGCTGACTAGGGTCAGCTCTGTCCCGTTGGACAGCGTGAACCAATGCCTACGCAACCACTCACGTGATTTGTATTCAATAAAGTTGTGGCCAAAATATGCCCAAAAACCCAAACCAAAATTATGTCTCCAGTGTGAGTTTATTGGTGGGAGTGACTGGGTGCCCTACACACGCAAAGTGAGTTCTCGCAGAGAGCTGCCATTGCGGGGTGGGCAAGAAGTCACTCTTCCTGGTTTGGGGGGTAGGGTTTGTGGCCACAGCTTCCAGGACCTGCTTGTTGTGAGGCAGAATTGCATGTTGCAATTTGGTAGGACGGCCCAGCGTCCTTATATAGATCCCCACGTGGATCTTGGGTCACTCTTTTCGGAGCTTCGGATCTCCCACCCCCCCTTCCCTGGTATAGGTTGGCGTTGACCTTGCTGTGCCGGTTAGGGGTCGCCTCTGCTTAGGAGGGGCCTGGTAGGAATTTTGTCCATCTGGCAGATTGGCCGAGCCATTTGGTTTTTGCCTACTACATAGCAAATAGTCACAACTTGTAAGGTTGGCGGTTAGGCATTGGTTCTGTGGTATGGGTGGGCGGTGCCCCCCAAGAAGTGATGTTGGTAATGGGAATTCCGCAAAGGAATCCAGGGACTCAACATTGCTGTCCAAACCCGGTGGGTGCAGGGCCATGCAGGAGTCCCTGGGACCCCTGGGGAGGGGGAGGCACGATGTGATCCGGCCCCGTTAACTCTCCCCAGCTAATGGTTTCCCTTCGCTGACAAGTGGTCAGCTCTGTCCCGCTGCGACAGCTAGTCTTGCTGCTGACTAGGGTCAGCTCTGTCCCGTTGGACAGCGTGAACCAATGCCTACGCAACCACTCACGTGATTTGTATTCAATAAAGTTGTGGCCAAAATATGCCCAAAAACCCAAACCAAAATTATGTCTCCAGTGTGAGTTTATTGGTGGGAGTGACTGGGTGCCCTACACACGCAAATGTATTGGGGGAGAAGGGAGCAGACACGACCCGCTTTCAGTACTGCTCGCACCTGCAAAAGGGCAAATTGCTTTGCCCCCATTTTGCACAGGCTTCCTGCTGAAATCCAGTAACTGTCGGGTGAGGGGTTGCCCTGCTTTGGTTCACCATAATGCAAGTCTGTGTCCCCAACCCCACACCAAGGTATCTGTATTTTATTGTATTTTAATGTTCTTTTGGAAGCTGCCCAGAGTGGCTGGGGAGACCCAGCCAGATGGGCGGGGTATAAATAAATTATTATTATTATTATTATTATTATTATTATTATTATTATTATTATTATTATCTGATTGCCCGCTGTGAGAACAGGATGCTGGACTAGATTTTGTTCAAATAAAAGATAATGGAAGAGGAGATTGTGGGAGAGATACCTGATGTGAGGGAGGGGCATGACAACAGGAGAAATACGTCTACAGTTTACACACCCCAACCTGCAAATGTCTACGTCCTAAATGACATTTTACCCTTATTTTCAGCTGCTTTTCGTTTTAATGTGAAAAGGAGTTCTGCCCCATGGGGAGGAATCCAAGGCGCCATATGGCTCGAAGGGCCAGAGGGCCCCTGAACTCAGCAGGGATGGCTCACTGCGTTTTGAAGTAAATTCACGTTCCCATCTAAGAAATGGAGGAGGGATGTCTATGACGTCCAGAGACCAAAGTTACTTCACGGCACCACTGATGAAAGGCTGCCCCTTGTTCCAAGCGGCATCAGAAAGGGCCCTTTTCTGTGTGGATTCTCTGATGTGTAAGAATGTTCTCCAACCAATCGAGAAGATTCAAAAGGCGACTGTCATTACCTCAATGCATCAATTTCAGTAGTATACAACAGGTCTGGTTTGATCCAGCAAGACTCTCTCTTCTGTATTTATCCTCATATATGGGAAGCCCCAAAGTACAGCAGAGACCTTCTCCAACATCGGTCTCGAATGATTTTAAAACGTGATGCATTTTGCCCAAAACTTATTACCCTTTGGGAGCAGGGTTTTGTTTTGTTTTTTTAAAAAGAGGAAACATTCATAAGGTTTCAAGCCCTGCGTGGGATTTCTGATGATGCATGAGCTTATCTTTCCGGGGGAAGGTTTTTCGGCACTCTGAGCATTCGTGAGGTTTTGATTCCGCGTGGGTTCTCTGGTGTCTTACCAGCTTCTCCTTCTGGAAGAAGCTTTTCCCACACTCAGAACAAGTGAATGGCTTCTCCCCCGTGTGGATCCGCTGGTGCCGGATCAACTGGGCACTCTGGCAGAAGCTCTTCCCGCACTCGGGGCACCCGTAAGGCTTCTCTCCTGTGTGCATCCGCAGGTGGATGTCAAGGTATGACTTCCTGCTGAAGTTTTTCCCGCACTGAAGGCACTCGTAAGGCTTCTCCCCTGTGTGCATCCTCTGGTGTCTGATCAGCTGCCCTCTCTGGCAGAAGCATTTCCCGCACTGTAGGCAAGTGTAGGGCTTCTCTCCCGTGTGGATTCTCTGGTGTCTGATCAGCTGCCCGCTCTGGCAGAAGCTCTTCCCGCACTGCGGACACTCGTAAGGCTTCTCCCCGGTATGGATCCTCTGGTGGGTGACGAGCGAGGACTTGTTGCTGAAGCTCTTCGCGCAGTGCAGACACTCGTACGGCTTCTCGCCCGTGTGGATTCTCTGGTGGGTGATAAGATGCGACCGGGTGCTGAAGCTCTTCCCGCACTGCGGGCACTCGTAAGGCCTCTCCCCCAAGTGGATTCTCTGGTGTGCAAGAAGGTTCTCCCTCTGGCAGAAGCTCTTCCCGCACTCGAGGCACTCGTAGGGCCTCTCGGCCGTGTGGATCATCTGGTGGACGATGAGCCCCGATTGGTGCTCGAACGCCTGTCCGCACTTTCGGCACATGTGGCACTCCTCTCCTGAGCGGATCGTGCCGGCGTTATCAGCCACGGCGGTTTCCACCTCCTGAATGGAGATGCCCCACATCTTCATGGCCCGCTGCCACTGCTGCCTGTCGGACTCGTAGCCCTGATCGAAGGCTTCGGACTTCGCAGAAACGTCCCTGAGGGAACCCCCCGGGAACCTCCCATCAGAACTGGCTGACCTAGGGCCTTCTTGATGTGTCCTGCCCATCTCACACTCACTGGCAGTGCCATCGCCTGAAGAGATTAGAGAGACAAGAAAACACAGGCCGTGATATTGCTCCATCTGACAGGAGAGGAGGAAAACAGAAGCTACCATGGAGGCCGAACAACGGACTCCATCCTACCGCTTCAAAACAAAGGTGGCAAGAGTTTTGAGGTGATAGGATTAAGCCCATTGCTTCCGATTGGAACATTTCTTCTCAAACTCTGAGGTTTGTGTCAGGGACTTGCCCTCCCCCAGAGCCGAGCTGACGGGGGAAGGCGGCTGGAGAGAAACAGCAATTAGGTCGGAGAGCAGTTCGCAGGAGAGCCAGGAAAGCCAAAGTGGCGGGGAAGAGGAACTGCAGGCTGGCAGGGAGATACAAGGTCTTCAGGAGGCTAGCAAAGACCCCGCAACACCAACGGGAGGGGGAGGAGGTATGACGGAGATGCCCAGTGCCAGTCCACAGGTGTGCAGGGGGAGAAAGCGCAAAGAAAGGGGGAGGCGCTTTGGATTCCCAAAACTCCTATGCTGGGGACGGAGCCGGGAACGAGCACTCCCGGAATCTGGAACTGACTCAAGCGGTCATGAACTTTGAGAGCTCTGATGTACATTTGATGTAAATAAAGCAACCAGCTTAGCAGACGACGTGGTCTGGCTGATTACTCTCGAGGAGACATCTCAGAGCCCTTACAGTTTGGGTGGTGAGTGTTGCTGCTTTTTAAGACAAAACAGCACCATTTACACACAAGGTATTAGGCTCAGAGGAACTGCAAGGTTTAGTGAGGTGTAGACACACAGAGAGAAAAACTTTAGAAAAACAACCCAGAGGAGGCCGTAACCCAACAAACACCCACTGAGCTGTGGCACTCCTTCATTTTGAATACTTACTTTCACAGTACTCAGCTGCCAGGAAAATGTCATCCTGAGATCCCTCTGGGAAAACTTCGGGCGTCTCTTCCAGATGAGGGATCCCTTCTCCTGGAGGAGGTTCTTCTTTGATCTCATTTGCAGCTGTGATGCAGGGAAAGAGAAAGACCAGGAGGGAAATGGGAGTCCCTCTTTCAGAAAGGGGAAGAAACTTCAGAAAACAGAGAGGGTTCTAGACTGTGCACAACCTATACTGTAGTGGAAGCACCGGAAAATATATTGTAACCCTGGCTGGATCTAGAGACATCCAGAGGCATAGCAAGCCCAGGTAGTACCCGGGGCGGAATTTTTTTTGTCACCCCCCACCACTTTAATTTTAAAATTTTTTTTAAAAATTAAAAAGTGTCACCCCCTCTGATGGTGCCACTTTGTGAGATGTGGGGGGTTGTGTGTGTGTGTCTATTATCTCTTTTTTTTCAATAAAGTTAAAATAAAAAAATAATAATTAAAAAATGATAAAAATTAAAAAAAATTAAAAAGTGTCACCCCCCTCTGATGGTGCCACTTTGTGAGATGTGGGGGGGTTGTGTGTGTGTCTATTATCTCTTTTTTTCAATGAAATTAAAATAATAATAAAAAAATTTCACAATTTTTTTTTAAAACTTTTTTTTTTTAAAAAAAGTGTCACCCCCCTCTGGGGTGGAACCTGGGGCAGCCCGCCCCCCGTTGCTACGCCCCTGGAGACATCAAAGAAGCGTTTCGGTTAAACGCGTTGTAAACCCATGCTGGGAAATTGGGTTGGGAAGGATGGGACTCCACAACGTCATCTGGTGTCACCAGGGCCGTCTTAAGCATATCCAGCGCAAAGATCCCTCTGGCACTACCCCCCTCCCTTTCCCCAGTGTTGTTGACCTTTTTAAAAGGGAGCTGACACCACACTTACACATTATCTCTAACAAGCCCTTAGAACAAAATAAAATGAAAAGGCAGAAGAAAATCTAATGAAGTCCTCAGTTCCAAAGCAAGACTCATTCAAGACTCGGCAGTTCTTCTAATTCATGATTCAAATTACTACATATCAAAAAGTTAAAGCAATCACTAGTTTGTTCTTTAAATAAATTGATAAAGACACAGAGAATGAAGTTCCCAGCCAATTTGTGTTTAAGTACAAAGCTGACGGTTTTCAAATATTTCAAATTATAGATTTTTAAGGCATGAATAGTCCCATCACACAGGTAAGCAGTTACCTGCAAAACCTCCTTTTTCTGTTTCCTCAGGGTCTTGAGTGAATAAATCTTCCTTTCCTTCCTGCCAGGGGACAGGTTCTGGTTTGGGAATCAAAAGTCCTTTACAGAAGGAAAGAAAACACAGGAAGTTAAGGAGTGATTTCTGTCATCACAAGTCATCTATGCTAGAAAAAATGTGTCCCTGACATGCTACATTTCTATCTATGGGGAAATATTTCCGTTTCTAAAAAAGATGATGGAACACTTTAAAAATGCCACTGCAGAGCTGCAATTCCCAGAGTAGCTTAACAATCAGTCCCTCTTGGGACTTGTAGCTCTGTGGGGGGAATAGGGGGTCACCTGGCAACTCTCAGAACCCTTAACAAACTACAGTCCCCATTTGGGCAAAAACATAGAATCACAGAGTTTGACGGGACCCCAAGGGCTGATTAGTCCAACCCCCTGCAATGCAGGAATCTCAACTAAAGCATCCAAGACGGATGGTCAACCAATCTCTGCTTAAAAACCTCCAAGGAAGGAGAGTCCAGCACCTTCCAAGGAAGATGGTTCCACTGTTGAATAGCTCTTTCGGCCAGAAAGTTCTTCCTGTTTGGTTGGAATCTCCTTTCTTATAATCAGGATGATGATGATGATGATGATGATGATGATTTTATATGCTGCTCATCTGACTACTGTATATACCAAAACCCTCCAACAGTTTCCTATCTTTCAGTATATGTTGGAGGACAGAGTGGAAAGCTGAGCAGAAGGGGAAATGAAATGAGAGAAAAGAGGGTGCAGCCCGCCAGAATTCCAAACTGAAGTGCACTCTGCTGCAACATTTTATCGCAGGTTCCACTTGTAAGCTAAGAAACGGAAGGGACATACAGTCGTACCTTGGTTTTCAAACAGCTTAGTTCTTGAGCGTTTTGGCTCCCAAATGCCGCAAACCCGGAAGTGAGTGTTCCGGTTTGCGAACTATTTTTAGAAGCTGAACATCCGACAGGTTTTCGCGGCTTCCAATTGGCTGCAGCTTCCTGCAGCCAATCAAAAGCCGCGGTTTGTTTCCAAACGTTTTGGAAGTCGAACGGACTTCCGGAGCGGATTCCGTTCGACTTCCAATGTATGACTGTCCTAGGGTCAATTCTATTTTTAAAGAGGAGACTATCCCTGATAAATAGTCATGGTTGACATACATGGAAGACACAAGCTGCTCTTTCTCTCCCCCTTGCTCCCTTACAGGCAGAGGAGATTCTTACCCAATGAGGCCATATTCCCATAATTCTCCAACGTGACCTCCTTGTACAGAACTCTTTGGTCCGGATCCAGCAAGGCCCATTCTTCCTCTGCAAAGTAAACCGCCACCTCCTCAAAGGCCAACGGTCCCTGAAATAAGAAAAATATTGCTTCCTCAACGCTTGCTATCGAGACATAAAGGTAAAGGGACCCCTGACCATTAGGGCCAGTCGTGTCCGACTCTGTGGTTGCGGTGCTCATCTCGCTCTATAGGCAGAGGGAGCTGGCGTACAGCTTCTGGGTCATGTGGCCAGCATGACAAAGCCGCTTCTGGCAAACCAGAGCAGCGCACGGAAACGCCGTTTACCTTCCCGCTGCAGCGGTACCTATTTATCTACTTGCAGTTTGACGTACTTTCAAACTGCTAGGTTGGCAGGAGCAGGGACCGAACAACGGGAGCTCACCCCGTCGCGGGGATTCGAACTGCCGACCTTCTGATCGGCAAGCCCTAGGCTCTGTGGTTTAACCCACAGCGCCACCCGCGTCCCACTATCTAGACATATAAAGGCAATATGAGAGTGCCATAAATCACAGAGTGTTTGTTGTGGGGGAGGAAGGGAAAGGAGAATGTTAGCCGCTTTGAGACTCCTTCGGGTAGTGATAAAGCGGGATATCAAATCCAAACTCTTCTTCTTCTTCAATAAATAATAATATGTCTGGCTATCTAGACATATTATTATTTATTGCCTTTATATCCCCTCAGGAGCTCAAGGGGATGTAATTGGTTCACACACACACACCCAGCTCATCTCCTGTTGTTATCATAGAATTATAGAGTTGGAAGGGGATACCAAGGATCATCTAGTCCAACCCCTGGCAATAGAGGGGGTCATCAGGGTTAGTAAGATGCTTTGAGATTTGTTTTACTGCAAAGTGACAAATAAATGCAATAGAGTCGTACCTTGGCTCCGGAATGCCTTGGAACTCAGACGTTTTGGCTCCCGAACATTACAAATCCAGAAGTGAGTGTTCCGGTTTGCGAATGTGCTTTGGAAGCCGAATGTCCAACGGGGCTTCCGTGGCTTCTGATTGGCTGCAGGAGCTTCCTGCAGCCAATCAGAAGCCGCGCTTTGGTTTCCAAACATTTTAGAAGCCGAACGGACTTCTGGAATGGATTTCTTTTAACATCAGAGGTACAAACCAGAAAAAAGCATGCACATCCAACATTCGGCAAATTCTTAACAACATGGCAAACCACCTAAACTACATCTCTATTCCCTCTTCCTCGCCTTCCCTCCCCAACCTCCCCAACTCCCATGTTCAGGCCTCACCTGAGTTGGCTCCGGAGCAGGATGAAGAGATGAGCCACAGGAAATCAGAGGCTGCGCCCCACTGGCTACAAGGCAGGAAGGGATGGGAGAAGCAAAATGGGAGACAGGCCACCATTACATTCGTTTCATTTATTTAAAACATTTCTCAGGTCACCACGCTTATAATAATAATAATAATAATAATAATAATAATAATAATAATAATAGAAATAGTAATAATAATAACAACAACAATAACAATAATATTATTATTTATACCACACCCATCTGGCTGGGTTTCCCCAGCCACTCTGGGCGACTTCCAACAAAATATTAAAACACAATGGTCATTCTACAATTATATTATTCTATTATTGTTAAACCGCTCTGGGAATTGTGGCTCTGGGAATAGAATAGGGGTCTTCCCAGGACCCTTTGGGGGAAGCTGTGATGGTATGAAACAGCTTTAAATGTAGGTTGTTTATGTTTAATGTTATACACATATACCTACCAGTAGGTCTATGCCCCCTTGAATTCATGACTGAAAGAAACAAAACCTTTGTAAACAAGTCACTTTTGTAAAGTCTCATCCATCCCATAACTCCTTACCAAGCAGACTGGCATCTTCATTCTCCTCCTCCTCCTTGCATAAAGGTCCTGGCTGAATGCCCAAAGGTGAAAGGAGACCCAGAGCAGCCTCCCTTTTTTCCTCCTCAGGTACCTGGAGCAACAGAGAGGACATAAGAGCATCAGAAGAGTATTTTGGATCAGACCAGTTGGCCCATCTAGTCCAGCATCCTGTTCTTACTAGATGCCTGTGGGGAAGGGCCCCCTTGTTCAGGGCAGAGTGACGGAAGTTAGAGGGAGCACCAAAAGGAAACAGTACTATTCTAGCCAGGAGTAGGGAAACCTACAAGCACCTCTGGATGTTGCTGGACTACAACTCCCATCATCCCAGACCACTGACCATGCTAGCCGCAAGGGCTGATGGGAGTTGGAGTCCAGCAACACCCAGAAGGCACGGGGCTGGCAAAACTTGGTTTAGAGGAGTGGGGCGGGTTCTGTTGCCGTTGATAATAAATGGGCAGTCAGAAAATGACATGAGTATTGAGTGAGCGGGATCCCATTTAATGGGTTCTGATGTTTTGCTTGAATTATTTAATTTGGCAGTTTGATGGCCTTTTGTATAAAGGTAAAGGGACTCCTGACCATTAGATCCAGTCGTGACCGACTCTGGGGTTGCGGTGCTCATCTCGCTTTATTGGCCGAGGGAGCCGGTGTACAGCTTCCAGGTCATGTGGCCAGCATGACTAAGCCGCTTCTGGCGAACCAGAGCAGCGCACGGAAACGCCGTTTACCTTCCCGCCGGAGCGGTACCTATTTATCTACTTGCACTTTGACGTGCTTTCGAACTGCTAGGTTGGCAGGAGCAGGGACCAAGCAACGGGAGCTCACCCCGTCACGGGGATTCGAGCCGCCGACCTTCTGATCAGCAAGCCCTAGGCTCTGTGGTTTAACCCACAGCGCCACCCATGTCCTTTTGTATACTGCTCTGCAAAAAAAAAAAAAAAGAAATTTAAAAAAGAATGATAAGTGCCCCTTCGGATATTCGGTGGCCTCACCTTCCGTTCCCATCCCCGAGGCTCATCCTCTTCCTGGCTCAGCAGGAAGTCCTCTGCCAGGGCCACCGCTTCAGCACAGCTCTCTGCGCCCCCTGTCTTGACCCAGCCCTGCATTTCCTGAGGCAGGACGGCCAAGAACTGCTCCAGGACCAGCATCTCCACCATCTGCTCCTTGGTGTGCTTCTCCGGCTTCAGCCACTGACAGCACAGCTCCCGGAGCCGCCTGCAAATCTCTCGGGGTCCCTCCGTCTCCCGGTAGCAGAAATGTCTGAAGCGTTTACACTGGATTTCGGCGCTAATGTCACCCGGGACAGTTCCCCTTTCCACCTTGGCATCTCCCCTCCCTCTGGCATGCAGGCTCTTTGGGGCTTCCGCGTTGAGATCTGGCGAGGTTTGAGTCAACCTCTCCGCTCTAGGACACCGGTCACTTTGGCCTTCCTCTCTGATGGAGACCTTATCGCCCCATCGAAGCTGCGGATTATCCCATCCTGCTTGAGGCAGCTGCAGGCCCCTCAAAAAGTCATGCCACTGGATTTCCCAGTGTTGGGCCAAACCTTCCTCAGGTTCCTGTTTAATCTGTAGCAGTGTCGGACCTTTGGAAAAGCCTTGGGCCGTCCCAGCTTGCACAAAATGGCGGCCTTTATCTCCTTGTTCTTCTCCAATTGAATAATCTGGTTCTTCTGCCTCTTCCGATTTAATTCCTGCAGGCAACTCGTGAGCGAATAAAGGCTGAAATTGGAAGCCTACAGTTGCCATCCCTGATCCCCCAGACATCGAAGAGGTCTCTTTCTCTTTCGCCTCAACGGAGCTGGATCTACAGATTTGGATCTACAGATAACTAGAGGGAGGCTGCTTCGGCCCTGTAAAACGCAAAATCTTTAGGAAAGGCTGCAGGGCTAGATCTTTAGGGATCTTTAGAGGATAGAGACGGGTCACCCAGAAGGTGGATTCATTCTCAAGCCAGGGGACAGGCTTCTCCCTAAAGAAAAGAAGACATAAGCATATTGGATCAAGAGTTCTGCTGGATCAGACATGTCTTGTCCACCATCTTGGAAAATGCCACCTCCCTGGGCTGGATGTAACTAGGAAGGCAGGCAGGTTGAGTCAGTCAGAGGTTGGTGGGGCAGTGCCCCATCTGCCCCGGGGATCGGATCGGCAAACTTTTTTCAGCAGGGGGCCAGTCCACTGTCCCTCAGACCTTGTGGGGGGCCGGACTATTTTTTGGGGGGGGGAATTGAACAAATTCCTGTGCCCCACAAATAACCCAGAGATGCATTTTTTTTAAAGGACACATTCTACTCATGTAAAAACACGCTGATTCCGGGACCGTCCGCAGGCCTGATTTAGAAGGCAATTGGGCTGGATCCGGCCCCTGGGCCTTAGTTTGCCTACCCATGTCCTAGGGCCTCAAGGACCAGCCTCCATTGCTCCATCAAGGAGGCATCCCCCCCTTTCTTCCATTTCAGGGGATCCCTGAAAGCAAAGTTGTACAGAATTCCCTACAAGCTGCATTTGATGTTATAATTAGAACTCGCCTCCTCCTGGTTGTTTTAGTTAGAAGAGGCAGATGGCTAAATAAGCACGTGTGGCTTATTCCATTGTGTACACATTAGAGAAGACTTTTATTTTGCTCCTGCTGAAAGGATCTAAAACTTGGGATAGCTCAGTCGGTAGAGCATGAGACCCTTAATCTCAGGGTTGTGGGTTCGAGTCCCATGTTGTGCAAAAAAGTCCTGAATTGCAGGGAGTTGGACAAGACAACACTTGAGGTCCCTTCTAACTCTACAATTCAGCAACTCAGACCCTTACAACCATCCCTGACAGCACCCCCCAAAAAAACAAAATTGCTACCAGAATTGTAGAAACAGCATTAGGTCACCTTCCCTCCCTCTGTCATGTTCCTGTGCAGCCTGAGAGACACAGAAATTAAGCAAAGGGACATTTTTTCCTGACACCCTCCCATAAATTTTGCCTCATAATGTGCGTGAATATTATTGCTGCCACCTTTTCACCCTGTCTCACTCCTGCACCTATTACAGCAACCAGAGACACAGAAAATAAACAAGGGGGACATTTGTTTCCTGACACCCCTTCCCCCAATTTTCCCACCTGAACTGCTGAAACAACATTAGGTCCACCTTTCTGCATCTACCATGCTCCTGTGTTCATTACAGCAGCCAGAGGCACGGAAAATAAACATTTTCTCCTGACATTCACACTCTGCACAGTTGCCGCCTGTGTTGTGGGAACAACACTGAGTTGCCACATTTCCTCCCTGGGTCAAGCTCCTGTGCTTTTTTGCAGCAGCAGCCTGAGACCACAAGAAATAAACAAGAGAGTCTCCCCTGTCTTCGTGGTGGTGGTTTGTGTGGTTTGTCTGCTTTTTTGATAAAACGACGAAAGCAAACCGTAGAAGACATCTGAAGGCAGCCCTGTTTAGGGAGGCTTTTAATGTTTAATAGATTATTGCATTTTAATGTTCTGTTGGAAGCAGCCCAGAGTGGCTGGGGAAACCCAGCCAGATGGGCGGGGTATAAATAATAAATTATTATTATTATTATTATTAATAAATATTTGCACCCCAGTGCAGTTTCTTCCTCTCATTCTGTTTATTTCAGATGCAACTCCCCCAAACGTGAGCAATAGATGCAAACAATATTAATAATGACTACATCCTTGCAACCTCATGCAAGGACAGGGGTGAGAGAGCATCTTCGCTGCTCCTTGCAGGCCCCTGTTCAGATGCCTTTTCTCCCCCCTTTTTACTCCTCCATCCCTTGCAGATGAAATGTTCCCTTTGTCCCAAAACAGCCACCCGCCTTCCCTCCCCCTTTCTTTCAACTCACCCCTCCAGCACGCCCTGCAAGCAGCACCTCTGCCCCTTCCCAAGGATATCTCTGTGTGTGTCTCTGAGCAAAGGAGGCCTCTGCATCCCCAGAAGGGAGGGAGAGAAGGAGGCAGAAGAAGAATAGCAATAATAACACAGGAAGGTCCTTTTGGCATCCCTCCTTCTCGGGAGCCTTTCTAGGAAGCTGGGCTCCATCTTCTCCTTTTTCTTAACCCTTTCCAAAGGCAGATCAGGAGGCAACCATGGAACTGCTGCTGGAGGGAGAAGGAATCGATTTCACACCATGGTTCAAAACCGCACCAGGGACATTAGGAATCTGCCTTAGGTCAAGTCAGACTGTTGGTCCGTCTAGCTCAGGATGTCTGCACTGACTGGCAACAGCTCTCCAGTTCAGGAGACTCTTTTAATCTCAGGGTTGTGGGTTCGAGCCCCAGGTTGGGCAAAATGATTCCTGCATTGCTGGGGGGCGGGTAGGTCTAGATGGGCTTGAGGGCATCCTGATCAAGTTTGCAGATGACACCAAATTGGGAGGGGTGGCTAATACCCCAGAGGACAGGATCACACTTCAAAATGACCTTAACAGATTAGAGAACTGGGCCAAGGCAAACAAGATGAATTTTAACAGGGAGAAATGTAAAGTACTACACTTGGGCAAAAAAAATGAAAGGCACAAATACAGGATGGGTGACACCTGGCTTGAGAGCAGTACATGTGAAAAGGATCTAGGAGTCTTGGTAGACCACAAACTTGACATGAGTCAACAGTGTGATGCAGCAGCTAAAAAAGCCAATGCAATTCTGGGCTGCATCAATAGGAGTATAGCATCTAGATCAAGGGAAGTAATAGTACCACTGTATTCTGCTCTGGTCAGACCTCACCTGGAATACTGTGTCCAGTTCTGGGCACCACAGTTCAAGAAGGATACTGACAAGCTGGAACGTGTCCAGAGGAGGGCAACCAAAATGGTCAAAGGCCTGGAAACGATGCCTTATGAGGAACGGCTTAGGGAGCTGGGTATGTTTAGCCTGGAGAAGAGAAGGTTAAGGGGTGATATGATAGCCATGTTCAAATATATAAAAGGATGTCATATAGAGGAGGGAGAAAGGTTGTTTTCTGCTGCTCCAGAGAAGCGGACACGGAGCAATGGATTCAAACTACAAGAAAGAAGATTCCACCTAAACATTAGAAAGAACTTCCTGACAGTAAGAGCTGTTCGACAGTGGAATTTGCTGCCAAGGAGTGTGGTGGAATCTCCTTCTTTGGAGGTCTTTAAGCAGAGGCTTGACAGCCATCTGTCAAGAATGCTTTGATGGTGTTTCCTGCTTGGCAGGGGGTTGGACTGGATGGCTCTTGTGTTGGACTGGATGGGCCCTTTTTTGCCCAAGTGTAGTACTTTACATTTCTCCCTGTTAAAATTCATCCTGTTTTCCTTGGCCCAGTTCTCCAATCTGTCAAGGTCACCTTGAAGTGTGATCCTGTCCTCTGGGGTATTAGCCACCCCTCCCAATTTGGTGCCATCTGCAAACTTGATCAGGATGCCCTCAAGCCCATCATCCAAGTCATTGATAAAGATGTTGAATAAGACTGGGCCCAAGACAGAACCCTGTGGCACCCCACTAGTCACTTCTCTCCAGGATGAAGAGGAGCCATTGATGAGCACCCTTTGGGTTCGGTCAGTCAGCCAGTTACAAATCCACTGAATGGTAGCATTGTCTAGCCTGCATTTTACCAGCTTCTTTACGAGAATATCATGGGGCACCTTGTCAAAGGCCTTGCTGTAATCAAGATAGGCTACATCCACAGTGTTCCCTTCGTCTACCAGGCTTGTAATTCTGTCAAAAAATGAGATCAGATTAGTCTGACATGACTTATTTTTCAGAAACCCATGGTGACTTTTAGTGATCACAGCGTTCCTTACTAGATGCTCACAGACCGTTTGCTTAATGATCTGCTCTAGAATCTTTCCTGGTATTGATGTCAGGCTGACTGGGCGGTAATTGTTTGGGTCCTCTCTTTTCCCCTTTTTGAAAATAGGGACAACATTTGCCCTCCTATGAAAGTCATCTTCAAAGATCTCACGTGGAGGAGGGAGCATGCTTGTTTTCTCCTGCTCTGCATGGTGGGACTCAAACCAATGGCTTCAAGTGGCAAGAAAGGGGATTCCAAATAAACTTCAGGAAGAACTTTCTGGTGCAGATGAGGCCAAGCATGTAGTGCAGGCTGAGAATTTTTGATTTCCTAGAAACTAGTGACTTTTCAGAATAAACAACATGGCTTTTAAATCAGGGACAAACTGGAAAACAGGGTAAACAAATGCACGTTTATCACTGAATCACAAATGACAGCACCCAGAATTCTTTGAGGGAAACTTTGACTATATAATATGGCACCATAGCACTTTAAATGAATGCAAATGTGGCAAAGTGGTTTCATAGGTATGTCATATATCAGTGAAAATCCATACACAAAATTTGTTGAGCTTTTTTTTAGTTTTGCCCAAAGTTGTTGAGATTTTAGAGCAAAATCGCAAAAGACATTTTTGAGCTCTTTTTAAGGAAAATCAGCAAAAACGGCACTGCCGACAGGTGTTGCCATATGTCTGGATTTTCCCATTTTGATGATTTCCGCCCAGACACTGCTTCTGACTGCAATATTCTGGGTATGTCCAGACGTACGGCAACCCTAGTTTACAAATATGGTGTGAATGTGGCCGCAACCTGAGCCTTGGAAAGCACATAGAGCTGAAAGAGGAAGTGGGAAAGAATGCCCATCTTCAGACTTCCTTCTTCAACTCCATGTGCTTTTCAAGGGATAGAAGGGTAAACACCCTCTCTCCCCACCTCATGACCAAGGGGGCAGAGGTGGACTTCATGGGTGCCAGAGAAAGACTTAAAGGGCAACATTGCACCCAGGGGGTGAGCCTTAACTTTGATTCTGCAGGACTCTCCTTATATGACACTGAAATCTTTGTTGATATTATTATTTGAGAAACAGCTGTTGCATGGAAGCTCTTGAGCAGGGGTCAGCAACCTTTTTCAGCTGTGGGCCGGTCCACCGTCCCTCAGACCATGTGGTAGGCCGGACTATATTTTTTGGGGGAAATTAACAAATTCCTATGCCCCACAAATAACCCAGAGATGCATTTTAAATAAAAGGACACATTCTACTCATGTAAAAACACACTGATTCCCAGACCATCTACGGGCCGGATTGAGAAGGCGATTGGGCCAGATCCGGTCCATGGGCCTTAGGTTGCCTACCCCTGCTCTTGAGTAACAAAAGCAAAAGGACACAATGAGTTACTAGAACCGAGATTGCATTTCGCACTAACTTTTTATTTAAATAATGGATGAGAACACGACAGTTATTTTCTACTTGCAAAAACAATGATGTGGGATATCGGTTTTGCTCAACAGAAAAAGGAGGCTTATTTACTATATAGAAAGAGGCTTAAAACAAACATAGCCATCCAAAGGTTGCAGAAGCGAGAAAATTTCTCCAATGTTATATATGGGCAAAAACCAGAATTCTAGAGTAGGGAGGGCCATTGACAGGGGGTTGGACTAGATGGCCCTTGTGGTCTCTTCCAACTCTATGATTCTATGATTCTATATGAGGTATGTGTCCCAGGGGGTTGCCAACACTATCAGGCCTCGTGGGCACATTTCGGATTTTTGTAGTGAGCATCACTCCCACTGGTCAACTCTATCATCAACTTCCGCCACCCAAAAGATTGATAGTCATCTGCTTTGTCTCACTTTTCCAAGGGATCTGAGCAAAAGTCTTGTCAAGGAGAAGTTATCTGAGCACAAAGAAATGAAAGAGGAACTGGGAAAGAGCGTTCACTTTTCCAACTTCCTCAGAGGGTTTGTGGGCGCAAGGGGACGACTTCAAGGGTGTCACTGCGCCCACGGGCCCCTTGTTGGCAACCACCGGTGTATCCCACCCATGCTCAGTGGGGGATCTGCAATTCAAGAAGCAGCTACAGCATTCCAGCCTCTGCTTACAAACCTGCAGCGCCTCCTGAGGCGGTGAGTTCCACTGGTGATCACCTCCCAGGCTCAACCCCTTGCAACACCAGGAAGAGCCGAGAAAGAACCCTGCCTGAAAGCAGAGCTTCTGTCTGCCAGCATGGACAATACTGAACTGGAAAAACCAATGGTATAGTCTTTCGCATGTATGGCAGATGCACTGTCCCCTTCCCCAAACCTCTGGAAGGCAACATTTTTTAAAAACGCTTAATCAAAAGCATGTGTCTCTCTCTTAAGAGCCAAAAGTAAGAGAGAAACCAGTTTGAACTTGGAAATAATAACAATCAGCATGGCTATCCGTACTAAACCTGATTCTCTGTGATCCTTCCAGTTGTATCAAAGAATCTAATGAGATCTTACTTTATGTTTCCTCTCAGACGATATGGAACAAATTTCCATATTTTTGTAACCATTAAAATAACACTGTCACTTTGGAGGCGTCGCCGCCTGTGGTACTGAACTCTGGGTGGTCCTGTTTGCCTTTCTGCTTAGCAGAGAAACGGGGCTGCCCCCAAAAATCTATTTATTTTTATTGATTTAATAACATGTGCATACCACTTAAGACGCGGGTGGCGCTGTGGGTTAAACCACAGAGCCTAGGGCTTGCCAATCAGAAGGTCGGCAGTTTGAATCCCTGCGACGGGGTGAGCTCCCGTTGCTCGGTCCCAGCTCCTGCCAACCTAGCAGTTCGAAAGCACGTCAAAGTGCAAGTAGATCAATAGGTACCGCTGCAGCGGGAAGGTAAACGGCGTTTCCATGCGCTGCTCTGGTCCGCCAGAAGTGGCTTAGTCATGCTGGCCACATGACCTGGAAGCTGTACGCCGGCTCCCTCGGCCAGTAAAACGAGATGAGCGCCGCAACCCCAGAGTCGGTCACGACTGGACCTAATGGTCAGGGGTCCCTTTACCTTTACCTTACCACTTAAGTTTAAGAAATAAAGGCAGTGGGGGTTCCTGGCCCCCCACCCCCAGTACACCGTGCAAGCTTCCTAAGTGTGCAGGAGCACATTAATTTGCAAGCTAAAAGAAAAAGGATATTTAGGGAAGTTTTTAACCTGTGATATTTTAATGTATTTTAATATCTGTTGGAGGCTGCCCAGAGTGGCTGGGGAGACCCGGCCAGATGGGCAGGGTACAAATAAAAAAAATATTAATTATTATTATTATTATTAATAAAAACAAGAACCTGCAAGCTTCCAGGCCCTATGGAATGTTGAGGGTGTCTGCTGAGGGTTTTGAAATGGGACGGAAATGTGGCCTGCAAGATTCCCTAATGGATTATCTTATAAATTGCCTCCGACGGCGGGCAGCAGTTAAGGATAGCCTTACCCTCAGTGGATTTGCTCCACCCCCTTTTTAAAGCCACCCCAATTGGTGGCCACCTTGTGCCAGTGAGTTCCACAGTTTTTAACTATGTGCTGTCTGAAGAAGTGCCTCCTGAACCTTCTAACGTTCAGCTTTATTCGATGTCCCCAGTGTGATGAGAGAGGGAGAATGACTCCTCCCTATTTGCTTCCTCTATATACCATACATAATTTTATACATCTCCATCTTGTCCCCTCCCTCCCTTCCTTACCCACCTTTTCCCTAAACCGAAAAGCCCTCAACACTGCAACCTCTCCTTGCAAGGCAGCTGCTTCAGCCCCTTGATCATTTTGGTTCCCCATTTTTGTACTTTCCCCAGCTGTTGTTGTTTAGTCGTGTCCGACTCTTCGTGACCCCACGGACCAGAGCACGCCAGGCACTCCTGTCTTCCACTGCCTCCCGCAGTTTGGTCAGACTGTACAACATCCTTTTGGGGGGGGGGTGGAGAGAACAGGACATTTCTTTCCTACGCTTCAGAAACCTCCAAGTGCTCATGCTCAACATTGGCAAGTTAACTTTCCCCTCCTGGCAGTCCTTGGCTAAAAGTCCCCTCTTGAAGCACAGAATAGGAGCAGTCCCTTCTCAGTCTCCAATTGTTATTGCTTCGTTTAGTGCTCTTTAAAAGTATTTTTTTACCCTGCTCTTTAGCTTAAAAAAAAGGGCTCCCTGAGCAGGTTTAGCACGATCATCCTTGCTCTTTGATCTGCAATTTTTCTATTTTAAAAAAACGACATGAAAGGAAAAAGGATTGGGAGGGAGAAGGAAAACAAGCAGCCCAGGTACCAGTTCTTCGTTTGCAAAGTTCTTCTAAGTTTTCTTCCTAGGAGGGTGAAGACACAGCCAGGTTGCCATGATATTCTCATTTCATTTCCACCTCCCAACAGCCCTTGGCTCATAGCCCAGGCTTGTGCGAGCTGCCCAAATGGTGCTTTGCAAACCACAAGAGGTCCCTGCCCTGAGGAGCTTACAATCTAAAATTCCATACGAGTGAAACCGCAGATGGGAGAGGGAGGAAAGAACAATGGAAGTTGCATTCATTTAATGTATTTAAGACTTAGTTGCTATAGGCAGGGTGTAGGGACTACAGAAGAGGTGTGGAACCTGTGACCAGACGCTGCTCAACTACAACTCCCATAATCCCTAGCTGTCAGCCGTGCTGCAATTTTTCTTCAAAACCAAAAACACGACACGAAAGGAAAAAGGATTGGGAGGGAGAAGGAAAACTACAAACCCAGGAGCTGATGGGAGATGGAGTCCAATGATATCTGAAGAGCCACAGGCTCACCCTCTGGACTAAGAGGCTGTTTCAAAGGCTATACGCACACTACACATTCAAATAAAATGACGCCTCTACAAAGAATTGTGGGAAGTGTAGTTAAACCCCTCACAGACCTACAATTCCCAGCACCTTTAACAGCCTACAGTTCCCAGGGTTCTTTGGGGGAAGCCTGTGTGCTTCAAACGTCTTTTCCATGTATGGTGTGTATGCAAACTTCAAAGCACATTCTCCCTGCCTCAAGGAATTCTGGGCACTGTAGTTTTCTTCAGCGCTGCTGGGGATTGCTTCTCTGTGAGCGGAAAACTACAGTGCCCAGAATTCTCTGAGGGAAATAATGTGCTTCAAACTTGTTATGTAGCATGTATACAGCCCAAAACTCCATGGAAAACCTTTTCCAAGAACAAAGCCTAACATTACAGATATGGAGGCCTCCTTTGTCCTATCCTTACTCGCTACATCGAAGTGCTAGTGGTGCAAGACACTCAACCGAGATATTGTGTAAACAGAGATACTGCAACTTCCTTCACACGAAGATCAGGTAGCTGCTCCTGGGTTCCTGCCTTCATTTTTCTTCTTTTATTTCTGATTCCATTTTCAACTGGAAAAAAAGAATGCCGCATATAAGAATTATATTAATAGCATCAACAGGTAAAAGAAAACCATGCATGAGTATGTCATTTTAGGGGGTGAAATATAATTTTTGCTAATTTCTTCAGAGAATGGTCTTTAAAATATGGTATGTTTTTGGGTGTGAGGCATACAAATCTGCTATTATTTTTGTGACTGGACTACATTTAGCTTGGTAAGCATACCTTGGATGAAGAAGCCCACAAGTTGCTTTCAAAGGATTTTAATTTTACCTTCTGAAAATGTCAGGTAATTCTATATTATTATTATTATTATTATTATTATTATTATTAAACAACTGCAAGTATTTGGCAACCATTTTAATAATAATAATAATAAATTTTATTTATACCCTGCCCTCCTCAGCCAAGACCGAGCTCAGTGCAGCTAACACCAAGTATAAAAACAATTGATTAAAATACAACTTAAAAACAAGATTAAAATACAACATTAAAGTGCAGCCTCATTTCAGTAGAAACCCAAATCAAAAACTGTTTGGGGAAGAAACCGTCAAATCTTCTATGCAATTTTACACGCATTTTACTTTTCAGGCAAAACTAATTTGTATTAATTTAACCAATATATCTATCAAATTCCCAAGTCATGTTAAAACTTTCACTTTTGGAATTTGAACGTTCTAGACACCCTAACACACGAGTCATTGAAGCACATGCCTCATACGAACAAGGTTGACAGACCAACCTGTTGAACTATGGAAACCAGATACATTTTACCTACAAGGGTGTGGAGAAAGCAGGAGGGGATAAGCTTTTTCTCCCTCTCTCATAATACGAGAATTCGGGGACATTCAAAAAAGCTGAGTGTTGGAATATTTGGGACGTACAAAAGGGAACAATTTGTTCCCACAAGAGGCAATGATGGCCACCGACTCTGGACGGCTTTGACAAGAGGACTGGACCAGGGAAACCTTTGGCTTTCAAGAGGTTGCTGAACTACAACTCCCATCAACCCCCGCCATTTGGCATGCTCGCTGGGGCTGATGGGAGTTGCAGTTCTCTCTTTCTTTCTCGTGTGGTGTTCTGTACAAAGTATGCTTAGTGTTAAGTTTTAGTCTTATTATAAGTTATTGTAAGTTTAAGTTAAGTCTGTTGCAACTGGATTTCTTATGGACAGTGCCAATCCTGAAAATATTGGATTTGTGACCATGATGCTCATTTGCCTTCAGTAGCAGTAAAGCTCTGCTGGATGAAATATTCATTGCCTCTGGTCTATTTTTTGGGGGGAATCCCGCAATGTGTTTTAAGTTTTTACACTGGAATCTGCACGGGATCAATATTGAGTAGAATTCCATGACGGATCAACCGGCGCAGGGATGACGTATGATAGGAGAGACGGAAGGGGTGGGACTTTACTTGGAGCAACGCCATTACTTTTCACTTTTCAAAGCCTCTCTCTGTGAATATTGAATAAAAGACTTGGTAAGAGCTCTTCTTGTCATCTGCTTCTTGGCTGCCCATTGTGGGAGGAGTCGGATTCCCTGAAGCCTGACACTAATGCCCTGTCTTAAGAAGAGTTTGGATTTGATATCCCACTTTATCGCTACCCGAAGGAGTCTCAAAGCGGCTAACATTCTCCTTTCCCTTCCTCCCCCACAACAAACACTCTGTGAGGTGAGTGGGGCTGAGAAGTGTGACTAGCCCAAGGTCACCCAGCAGCTGCATGTGGAGGAGTGGAGACGCGAACCCGGTTCACCAGATTACGAGTTTACTGCTCCTAACCACTACACCACACTGTCTTAAGAGCCAGGCTCCTCACTTGCCTTGAGATAGAAAGAGCAGCTCTCGTGATGAATAGGGTGCTGCACCACCGGGATACCATGGATTCTGGAAAGTGGCCGCTTTGGCGCAAAACACACCCCGCACTCGAGGCACTTGAAGCGTTCCTCTCCTGTGTGCGTCCCCTGGTGGTAAACAAAGGACGACCTGTCGGAATAAGACTTCCCGCACTCCAGGCACTGGTAAGGTTTCTCTCCCGTATGGGACCTTTCGTGGCAAACGAGGGACGACCGGAAGGAGTACGATTTCCCGCACTCCAGGCAGGTGTACGGCTTCTCCCCTGTGTGGACCCTCTCGTGGCATATGAGGCCCGACTTGTCGGCGAAGCTTATCAGGCACTCCACACACTGGTAAGGCTTCTCCCCGGTGTGGGTCCTCCGGTGGCAAACCAGGGAGGACCGACTGGCAAAGCTCCTCCCGCACTCGAAGCAGTTGTACGGCTTCTCTCCCGTGTGGCCTCTCTCGTGGTACTGGAGCGACGAGCGGTCGGCGAAATCCTTCCCGCACTCCAGGCACTTGAAGGGCTTCTCTCCGGTGTGGCCCCGGTAGTGGTAGGTGAGGGACGAGCGGCCGGCGAAACACATCCCGCACACCGAGCACTTGTACGGCTTCTCCCCCGTGTGGATTCTCTGGTGATCGTCAAGGTTTGACTTCCGGGAGAAGTACTTCCCGCAGGCCAAGCACTTGAAAGGCTTTTCTCCCGTGTGGACCCGCTGGTGTTCGATGAGGAGGCCCTTATGAGGGAAACACTTCCCGCACTCGAAGCACTTGAAAAGCTCCTCGTGGACTCTCTGGTGACCGACGAGCTTCGACTGCTGAGCAAAGGACATCCCGCACTCCATGCATTTGTGAGGCTTCTCGGTCATGTGGAGTCTCCGGTGACCGGAAAGGTTCCCTTTCCGAGCGAACGACTTCCCGCACTCCAAGCACTTGTAAGGCTTTTCCCCCGTGTGGATGCGCATGTGCGTCGCCAGGGTGGACTTGAAATCAAAACACTTCCCGCACTCCGAGCATTTGTGAGCTTTCTCTCCCGCGTGGATTCCCGGGTGGCCGACGATGACTGTTTTGATGTCAAAACCTTCCTCAGACTCGGAGGACTGAGAAGCTTTCTCGGCCACGTGGACTCTGTGGTGCGTCAAGAGCTCTGAAAACCCAGGGAAACATTTCCCGCAATCCACGCATTTATATGGTCTCCATGTTGAGTGGCATCTCCGATGTTCAAGAAGGACGGACATGTCAGAGAAGCATCTTCCGCACTCCGGACACACGTTTTTCTTCTTCGAGTCTCCTGTTGGGGGAGAAAACACACCAGCAAAATTTACTCTTCGAGTCTGGAAGGAAATGCTTCACCTAAGGATTATTTGTATTTAGCTGAAATCCTTGGCACACCTAACGTAACCCACTGAATTCCCTGAGGCTTCCTTCTCAGCAGTGGTGCTAGCAAGTAACTTTTTGTTATGGACTTAATCTAGATCAGGGTTTCCAGATCAGGTCTCCAGCTGTTTTTGGACTCCAGTTCCCATCATCCCTGACCACTAGCCCTGCTAGCTAGGGATGATGGGTGTACTAATGTGAGAGGCCTTTTTTCAGATGACAAATAAAAAGGGCAGTGTTGAGAATGGATTAAATACAAGCACTGCATCTCACTCCTGTCACCCACTTGGATGCTGCCTTGTTGGCCCACTCTGGCCGTCTCACCTGAGGTTGCCTTGAGCGCCTCTTCGCCCAGGCGCCGAAGATTAGCCACCCACGGCTCTTTCCCCCGCTCCAGCTGGCAAATCAGGGCTGGCTTGGGGTCTTCAGATCCTCCTTGGGAAATCAGAAGAAGGGAAAAAATCAAGAGGGATTTGCCTGAACTCCCTTACCTATTTCTGTTTTTAAAATTTCATTCATTTGCTATGTTCACGCAGGTCAGGGGTGGGGACCTGACATTCCCAGGGCCACATGCCTCTGGTGGGCGTGACCAGAGGCAAAAGTGGGCGGAGCAATTGATGGGAATTTTCTAGTTTCTACACATGATTGTTATTCATTTACTGGCTCCGAAAGTGGAAGTGGGACACGGCCGTCATTGTTTTCAATTATTAAAAAACAATTACACCAAACTTCTTCTCTTAAATAAGAGGGGAAGGCACTGATCAATATACAGTGGTACCTCTGGTTAAGTACTTAATTTGTTCTGGAGGTCCGTTCTTAACTTAACCTGAAGCACCACTTTAGCGAATGGGGCCTCCCGCTGCCGCTGCGCCACCAGAGCACAATTTCTGTTCTTATCCTGAAGCAAAGTTCTTAACCTGAAGCATTATTTCTGGGTTAGCGGAGTTCTTAACCTGAAGCGTATGTAACCTGAAGCGTATGTAACCTGAGGTACCACTGTATGTATTTATTTTACTTGCAAAAATTTCTCTTGCCCCAATGTTAAAGGAAAAACACAGATCATGGGATGAACAGCGTAAAGCCAACAATTGCGTTCATAATAAAAGTACAAAACGCATCACAGAATATTAGATCTGCTTGATGCATCAAACATAGCTGGATCCCTCCACAGGGAAAGTGTGGGTGAACAGGTGAGCTTTAAGCAGACACCTGGATTCCAGTGCTACAAATGACTTCCAGCTGTCCATTTGGGAGTGCATTCCAATTGGTCAGTTTAGCTATGTAAATTAGAGATCCAGAAGAAGCAGGAGGATTGGAAATCTTTTGTAGAATATTCAAAGCATCATTGTAAACATGTAAAAACACAGGTAGGATCTGAATGAAAGAACTGCAGTAAAATGAGTACAGTATTTGGGAACAAGTGGAAAGCATAGGACACAGAATAGCTATAATATGCAGCGATATTAGAAAAGATAGGGGAACCCCGGAGGGGTGGAGGGGAAGTCAAACGGCAAGTGGAAATCAGTTGCAAAGTATTAGATTTGTAAACCTTCGAAACTTACAAATAAGAATTTAAAAGGGTGGGGTCTGCATTCCAAGGGACAGAGGCCACCACACTAAAAGCCCCGGATGTAGCAGACATAAGGCAAAGTAAACCTCTGCTCAATACGACATCGACAAAGTCTTCTGGCCGAAATGGGAAAGGAGGCTGCTTACCCAACGAGGCGACGTTCCCATAATTCTCCAGCATGACCTCCTTGTACAAAGACCTTTGGGCCGGATCGAGCAAAGCGGCCTGGCCCTCCGTGAAATATACGGCCACATCTTCGAAGGTCACCTGCCCCTGGAAGGACAAAGAGAACTCAGCCAGGTAGTCAAGCCCCAGAATCCCTGTAAGTGGCAGATGTAGAAGAAAATCCTACGGGTACCAGAGAGGACCCGCAAGTGGGTTAAACACCTGTCCGTAGCACTGTAGATGCAAATAAAAAATAAATACGGGGAAAGCAATGAATGACATTGGAATTAATTGCACAACAGTCTCCAGCTGGCAAATTGGCAATAAAACTTTTTTTGTTCCGTTTTACCGTATGTCTGTTTCAGCAGCAATATTGTAAAAGCCACTTTTTGTAAGGTCGCAAATTTAAGCCGCACTTTAACTTTTCACTGGCTTATATTCGGGCCAGTAAAAGTACCTGATTTGCCCTTCACATCCATCCTCTGAAGTTCACATTTCCCTGAATTTCACGTTCTAGTTCTCCAAGCAAATGGTAAGTACAAAAATATGTATATCAGAAGAAAATGTGCATAAAAATGCAGCTATTATTATTATTAGTAGTAGTAGTAGTAGTAGTTACAAACACCACCTGCCATTCACCAGCAGGTCCCAGGGCGGCTTATGGCAATTTAAGATTCAGAATTTGAAACAGCTAAAACAGACTGTGGTCATGGAAATAGGATGGGCTCCAAAAACACCTCAGGTGTCTAAGGCTGGGGTAAAGAGGTGCGTCTTCAGCATTCACCAAAATCTGAATACCGAGGTGCGGGATGCACCTCTGTGGGGAGGGAGCCCCACAATTTAGGAGCTGCCACAGAACATCGCCTCTCCTGGGACGCTGCCACTCTGAACTTCTCAACAAGATGGAAGAAGAAGAAGAAGAAGAAGAGTTTGGATTTGATATCCCGCTTTATCACTACCCGAAGGAGTCTCAAAGTGGCTAACATTCTCCTTTCCCTTCCTCCCCCTCCAACAAACACTCTGTGAGGTGAGTGGGGCTGAGAGACTTCAGAGAAGTGTGACTAGCCCAAGGTCACCCAGCAGCTGCATGTGGAGGAGCGGAGACGCGAACCTGGTTTCCCAGATTACGAGTCCACTGCTCTTAACCACTACACCACACTGACTCTCAAGAAGAACCAAGAAGAGAAGGAGAAGGCTTGGTTGGAGGCAGTAATATCTCTGGATACCAGTGCTGGAAACTCCATTGATTCCAGAAAAAAATCTTGCATGCACAGAGCCATATTATTAAAGACATAACTTACCTGAACTGGATCTGTTTCGCTCATTTTCTTTCCAGTAGAAGGAGAGGATAATCCAGTTTGAGCCTGGGCTATGGTTCTGTACTCTGTGGGCTGAAGAAAAGCAATGAATTTCAGAGCGATGCTTTCCCCCAACATCATATATATGGATTGATAAAGATTTCTTACACGGTGGGTTACAACAATGTAATATACAGTTATTAAAACAAACAGAACCGTAGGGTTGAAAGGGATCATCTAGTCCAATCCAACCCTCTGCAATGCAGGAATCTCAGCGAAAGCATCCCTGACAGATGGCCACCCAACTTCTGCTTAAAAACCTCCAATGAAAACCAGTCCACCACCTTCCGAGGAAGTCCATTCTAGTCCTCTTACCGGCAGAAAAGCTCTTCCCAATGTTTAATCGTAATCTCCTTTCTTGTTTTTTTGAACCCACTGGTTCTAAAAACCAGAGTGGCTGGGGAGACCCGGCCAGATGGGCAGGGTAGAAATAATAAATTATTATTATTATTATTATTATTATTATTATTATTATTATTATTATTCTACCCTCTACAAGCTTGCTCCATGTTCCCTGCGACAGCCCTTCAGACGGCTATCGCATCACCCTACACAGTCTTGTCTTCTCTAGGCATACCCAACTCCTTCAACCATTCCTCATCAGGCGTGGTTTCCAGACCCTTGATCATCTTGATTGCCCTCCTCTGCACATGTTCCAGCTTGTCAACATCCTTCGTAAATTGTGGTGCCCAGAACTGGAAACAGTATTGCAGGTGTGGTCTGACCAAGGCAGAATAGAGAGGGACTATGACTTCCCTTGATCTGGACACTAGACTTCTGTTGATGCAGCCGAGAATAGCATTAGTTTTTTTCGCTGCTGCGTCACACTGTTGACTCATGCTAAGCTTGTGGTCCACCAAGACCCCTAGATCCTTTTCACATGTACTCCTGGCAAGCCAGGTGTCGTCATCCCCCGTCCTATATTTGTGTATCTGGTTCTTCCTGCCTAAGCGCAGGGCCTTACATTTGTCCCTATTGAAAGAAGACTGCTACAATTATTTTAAAAAGCAAACCAATCAGTAGAATAAAGCCGTTCCAACCAAACAGAACTGTACAGCTTCAGAAAAAGAGGTCGTCCCACAAAACAAAGTTCCCTGACTGTCCAACCGTCTCCAGTAACAGAACAAAATAAAAGCCGATTCTTTTGAATGGGTGTTTTTCAACGCTAGTGGATTGTGCAACATGTTCCTTACACAATAACAGCACATTAACGGTGGATTTGTTCCGCTTTTGTTTGCTCGGCAACGGTTCCCCGATGCTGCCACACATGACTGCTGCCTGGAGGGGGGCTGTAACTCCACAAAAACAGGGAGCGTGAACATCTGTGGTATGAAAAGTGACAACATTTCAGCAGGAAGCTACGGAATATACATCAACTGCAAAATGGAGCAGCGCTCCAAAATGGAGCAGTGCAAGTGTATACAGTTTTGGGAGTGGGATTGTGTGTGGCCTTGCCCAGAGCATCAGGAGGAAAATCACCACAAATCTATATATATAAAATTGTTCAAGTTGGATGTTTGTTAACGATCGCCTTTCTCCGTAACCCCTTGATCGATTCCGTTCAAATTTGGACACAACGTTCCATGCCCATATGGGAGTGATCATATGTACTTACATTGCACAAATACCACACCTTTCCCAGGTAAAAATGTGATTTTGTGAAAAAATATAGCGCCCTCCAGTGGACGTTAAACAGCACAGCACAACACACACGTTTTCGATCCCTCCTCCTCCTTTCCCAACATCACTACCACCATCCAATCGACAGACAGACTGCCCACAAACGCTACTGCTGAGCCCGCCGGAGGGGTATAGAGCCACGCCGGCCGGAATCGCCATTTTCGCGGTTTAGACAAAAACGGGAGGGGCAAACGGAGAACACGTAGACTGAACTTCAACGAGATAAGGTGTAAGTGAGGATACGCTTTCTCTTTCATACTGTATCTTACTTTTCCATTTCACCAAATCAGTCACAGCAAGGTGTGGCCGGGTCAACTAGTGCATGATAAAAGGGCGTCTTGCAAGGGGCCTCATATGCCAAAATAACTTGCGGAACCTTGGATGCTATTCACTGCGACTTGGCTGAGGGGTTGTCAATTGCTCTCAAGCAGATAATTATGCTTTATATATGAAGCAAAAATATAAAGACCCCCATTATATTATTTACCAGATCTCAGTGAATAAAGCTATTTCTCTCCAGGTAAGAAAAATCAAATTAAAAAAGAAAAGAAAAAAAGCAGATTTGGGCTAGAGTCTGTGAGCTTTCTCTTTTCTTACAAATGCAATAAATGAAACAACAAACTAAAAATGCATAATAAAGAATAGACATAAAGGGAAGAGGAATAACAAGTTTAAAAAGCTGAAGAAATAATGTATAGCATAAAATATATTTCATGGCAGGGTACAAAGTTCAAATTTATTGCAAAATATATCAGGAATTCATAAAACATCACCAGATAAAATCACACTTAGCAGATATGTGCCAACCATGAGATTGGTTGGTCCTATAAATCACAAACAGCCCCCCAACCTGAGGCAAAATATGAGGGTGCCCATTACTATTATTATGATTTATTAAATTTCTATACTGCCCTTCATCCAAGGATCACAGGGCAGTTTATAATAGAAAAACACAAAAATGTGCTCCGTAATAACAAGCAAAAACAATATGGTCTGCAATTGCCCCTGGCAGCACATATCTTATAGGATTAGTTTTTCAGAAACAGCAATGGGCGCAACTTTTTAAAACCACATGCTGAAAGAGTAGCAAGATGCAGCCTCCCATTCTTGAGAGATCACTAAACAAGCGGGAAGCGGCAGGTATCAAATTAATTAGTTAATGCTGCGATTCCTGCATTGCAGGGGGTCCTCCTGTCCAACCCTAACATACTGATTCTAACTGCTGACAAATAAGTTCAGCCTTAGCACCCTCAAAGACGGATAAAAGGCGTAACTGAGCATCCAAAGTGACCCGTTTGCCAGTAACGTGGTTTCCTTACCCACGGTGAAATATTGCGGTAAAGAGTCTCCGACGGCAAGCAGCTTGCCTGCCTGTAGAATCACAGAATTGTAGTCGGAAGGGACACCGAAGGTCATCTAGTCCAACCCACTGCAATGCAGGAATCTCAGCTAAAACATATGTGACAGATGACCGTAAAGTAAAAAAAAAATAAAAAATCAGCACTTGATCGTGGCTTTGCCTTAAGGGATCTCTCCCTGCTCCCTTCTACCATGTTATCATGGATGCTTTAGCTGCGATTCCTGTATTGTAGAGGGTTGGGCTAGATGACCCTCAGGGTCCCTTCCAACTCCGCCATTCTATGATTCCATGACAGGGACCCCGTCTCCTTTTAAGCTGATGTATATCCAGTCAGTTTCAAATCCCCGCGACGGGGTGAGCTCCAGTTGCTCGGTCCCAGCTCCTGCCAACCTAGCAGTTCGAAAGCACGCCAAAAAGTGCAAGTAGATAAATAGGTACCGCTCCGGCGGGAAGGTAAACGGCGTTTCCGTGCGCTGCTCTGGTTTCGCCAGAAGCGGCTTAGTCATGCTCGCTGCATGACCTGGAAAAACTGTCTGCAGACAAACGTCGGCTCCCTCGGCCAGTAAAGCGAGATGAGCCTCACAACCCCAGAGTCGTTCGCGACTGGACTTAACGGTCAGGGGTCCTTTACCTTTATATCCAGTCAGACCATGGGTCCATTGAGCTTCAACGTTGCCTGCTCGGGCTGGCAGAAGCATTTCAGGGGGTTTCAGGCAAGTGTCTCTCCAGCTTTACCCAGACAGGCCAGAGATTGGACCTTGCACCTTCTGCCTGCAGAGCAGCTTCCAAGTCCCTCCTGCTCCCCCAAGCAAGGTGGAGGTTGTTGTTATTATTATTATTATTCCACTGCATGTAATTTAAGGCAGGCTCCTGCAAGGGCGGAGCGCATCCCTCTCCCCCATTTATTCCAGGCACTTACAGCAGGACAAGCTCCCTCTCTGTCAACCCCCAAACTACCCCAGATCTGCCCCCACCCCCCCTTCCCAGCACTCACAGGCTGTGCAGGATTCAAGCAGGCAAGATCCAGAGCCTACTTCTCCAATGCACCCAAAGGAAGCTCCTGCAAGTCCTTACAGCCCTCGAGGTGTGGGGCTGCGGGGCCCCGATTTCCCAACAAAGCTGCTTCCCCTCCAGGAAGACATCGCCCCCCTCCCCGCCAGTGACCTCACCGCAGCAGGATCCCCTCCCCTCCTTTGAAAATGGGGATTGAGAAAAAGGCATTGTGTGCAAGGAATGCTGGGACTTGTAGTGCTTCTCCCTCTACCACCCTTTCCTGACCCAAAGCTTTATGGGATTTGTAGTCTTTCCTGGCTTTCGGGATTAAATTTGGAAAGAGGCTTATCTGCATTCCCTTTCAGGGCATGAACAGTCAAGGCGGTGCTTTGCTGTGGTTTCTTGTGCAATATACATTTTTGGGTGGATTTCCTTTGTTTATTGAAGCAATAATTCTGTACCGCTTTGCTCATGCATATTTTTCTTTTTGGTCAGTTTTCAAATTGTAAATAATAATAATTTTTTTTTACTGCATATGAAATTTCCTTCCTTGCAAAAGATGACTGTGACAAACAGAACCAAGCAGCAATAATAGATATTTCAAGATAGGACGCTCACCTAGCTTCACAGGATGACTGTCCTTCCACAAAAATATGCGCAACAGCACCGTCCAATATGATGGCTCATCTTCAGCCTTTTCCCTATCGCCAAGGGCCTTCTGGCGGTTCCCTCATTGCGAGAAGTGAAGTTACAGGGAACCAGGCAGAGGGCCTTCTTGGTAGTGGCACCCACCCTGTGGAACACCCTCCCATCAGATGTCAAGGAAATAAATAACTATTCAACTTTTAGAAGACATCTGAAAGCAGCCCGGTGTCAGGAAGCTTTCATAGTCGAAACAAAATAATAATAATAATTTTTAAAAATCCTTCCAGTAGCACCTTAAAGAACAACTAAGTTTGTTCTTGGTATGAGCTTTTGTGTGCATGCACACTTCTGCTGGAAACCGCTCAGAGTGGCTGGGGAAACCCAGCCAGATGGGTGGGTGTAACAACAACAACAACAACAACAATTCTAAAGTTCTCAGGTTCAATCCCTGGCACTTCCAGGTAATAATAATAAGAATAATAATAATTCTTATTATTATTATTTATACCCCTTCCTTCCCGATTTAAAAACCGGGCTCAGGGCGGCTAACACTCAAAAAATGTTTAGGGGGTACTCTCAGTTAGACTCAAGAAAATCACCATTTTATAGTTCAAATCTGGAAAAGAAAATACAGTAAATGGACAAAATTACAAAGATTCACAAAATGTTTAGGGATATGCATACCCGTGTACCCCCAGAAAAAATGTACTGTACATAACTGCGACCTCATAACATTAAGTTCTTATCGCAAACAACTATTTGTGCAGAAGGCAACAGTTTAGCCAAAATGTCTTATAACATGTGGGGAGTCCTTTTTGTTTATAGCCGCACGCGTTATAACAATAATAATTTATTACTTGGCCTTCACCCTAAGCTTCCAGGGTAGGTCACAACAATTTAAAATACAATTAATTCACCAGACCCTTAACAACTGGGGTCCAGGATACCTCAAGGATCATCTGCTCCTTTATATCCCTTCCCAATCATGGAAATATTCAAGGGAGTCTCTGCTAGTTCCCCCCATAACTTGGACGCACGGATCATAACACCAGGAGGAGTTTTTCATCAATGTGGGCCCAATTTTATGGAACTCCTATTCCCTCACAGAGAACTACGTACAATTCCCAGACTGGTTTAACACTCCATCCCTCTTCACAGGGAACATCTGGGAATTGTAGCTCTGTGGGAGGAATGGGTGGGTCTGCTCCCTCAGCACGCTTAACAAACTACAGTTCCCAAGGGGGCAAGCCGTGACTGTTTAAAGTGGTATCATAGTGCTTTAAAGGGATGCTGTGTCTGAGAATGCATAAATACTTTTGCACTGCATTGCAATGCTGCGCCATATATCATATCATACGTAGTGGTCTTGTGGTAAGGTTAAAGCTTACTGGGAAATGATATATAATGAACTGAAAAGGATGTTTAAAATAACATTTGTAAAAAAAACCCAGAAGCTTTTCTTCTGGAAGTTATAGGGACAGAAATTTATTTATGTATGCTACGACGGTACAGCACCAAGAATGCAGAAGTCCCAGCAAAGGAAGAATGGATACAAAAACTTATGGAATATGCAGAAATGGCGAAACTTACCGGGAGAATAAGAGCTCAAGATAACAAACTTTTTATAAAAGAATGGAAATTGTTTATTGAATATTTACAGATAAATTGCAAAGATAAAAACATTGTAATAACCTGCAGTTTTATATATTTAAAGTAGATGAATAAATGAGCAAATTAAATGAATTTGGATATGCAGAAGATATTAAAAAATAAATTTAAGGAACCACAGAAAGAGGGGGAAGGAAGTCAAGTTTTGACATGTTAAAACGATTGTACAGTAAAATTAATGAAATGTATAAACCTGAAATGTATAATTAAAAAAAAATTAAAAATGCTGCGCCATATCCATATGCAATAGCAGGATTCACGCCCCCTTCTTGGCTAAATCCTACAGCCGAGTCTCTCAGAGGCAGAAGTTGAATTGCTATAAACAGCAATTCCAACGAGCACTTCCTCTCTGCCAGCCAATCCCCGCCTCAGCCTCCCAATCTCAGCCAATCAGGCTCCTCAATTGCAAACGGGCGCCGCCCTCGGCGGCCCAAAGCGTTGCTGGGACTTGTGGTTTTCCTTTTCCCAGGGAACCTTTCCAGGCGCAAGGGTTCCTGGGATCCGTAGTCTTTGCCTTCGTCTTGCTCGCGGAGTCTGCTTTTCCTAGAGAGGCTCTACGGAGCAAAGAGGAGGCGGAGGAAGGAGCGTCATTTCCGGGCTTCCCAAGCCTACCGTGGGAAAGTGGCCCTCGCCTTTCCCACGGGTGCAGGATGAACGACTCCAGCGGGGCTGGTGAGTTGAGGGTGGGTTATATAGTGGAAGTAGAATGAATGAATGAATGAATCTCCCTTCTCCAGGTAGCATCAGACCCAGGGTGTCTGGGAGGTGGTTGTCACAGACTCCCAACTCCTATGAGTCTCACCCAGCATCGACAACGGTCAGGGATGATGGGAGTTATAGCTCAGTTGGTAGAGCATGAGCCTCTTAACCTGCGGGTTGTAAATTCAAGCCCCACATTGGACAAAAGATTCCTGCATTTCAGGGGGTTAGACTAGATGGCCCTTGTGGTCCCTTCCAACTCTACAATTCTATGACATCTGGAGGGTCACGGGTTTCCATGCCTTTTGCTTAAAACGTAACTGTGTCTTGAATGAGTGAATTTGTGCCCTATTTTGAAGGTCCTGTTTCTTCCTTGCTCTCTTAAAATGTCACTATCTCTATGTATATTTGCCAGCAGATGCCATTTGGGAGAACGAGGAGCAGAAGGAAAGAACATCCAGGATGTCACCAGAAAGGATCATGACCATGGAGGTGGAAATGAAGATTGGGAACCCAGATGAACCACATAGACAGGATGAAACCCTACCAGAGGATGGCAGGAAAGAATCCTCTGTTTTTCAAGGTGGAGATCTCCCAGATGTCCAGGAGATGATAGACACTGAAGAGGACAGGAATAAATGTATCACATGTGGGAAAGTATTCAGAGACGACTCAAACCTTAAGCGGCATCAGAGAACCCACACGGGAGAAAAACCCTATCAGTGTTTGTACTGCGGGAAGAGTTTTAGCCGGAACACGAACCTTGCTTCACATCACAGAACCCACACAGGGGAGAAACCGTATATGTGTTCTGTTTGTAGCAAGACTTTTTGTGATAAATCGAGCCTTAACCGACATCAGAGAACCCATACAGGCGAGAGACCGTATGAGTGTGACGAGTGTGGGAAGAGCTTTGATCTGAGCCAGTCTCTCATTAGCCACCAGAGAACCCACACGGGAGAGAGGCCCTATAGGTGCTCGGAATGTGGGAAGACTTTCAACCGGAGTCAGAACCTCCGTAGCCACAAGAGAATCCACACGGGAGAGAAACAGCACAAGTGCTCGGAGTGCGGGAAAAGTTTCAGCCGCAGCCAGAACCTTACGAGGCATCAGAGCAGCCACACAGAGGATAAACTGTATAAGTGCCCTGAGTGTGGGAAAAGCTTCCGTCTCAGCCAGTCCCTTATAAGTCACCAGAGAATTCACACGGGAGAGAAACCATATACGTGCTCCCAGTGCGGGAAAAGCTTCAACCGGAGCCAGAACCTTATCAGCCATCAGAGAATCCACACTGGAGTAAAACAGTACAAGTGTTCAGAATGTGGGAAAAGCTTCAAGTGGAGCCATGATCTCCTCCGTCATCAGAGGATCCACACAAGAGAGCAACCCTATCGCTGCACGGAATGTGGGGAACGCTTCAATCGGCGAGAGAACCTTATCAGACACATGAGAATACATCTGGGAGACACCACTTAAGTTGTAATGAGGGGGGGTGGGGAGTGAACAGAAGCCAGTTCCTTATCATTCATCTGACAATCCACTTTTATTTTTAAAAGCATGCCATTAGAGAGATCTATGGTGCGACTGCATTTCGAATAGTGTGTACAGTTCTAGTTGCCTCAGCTCAAAAAGGATATTGTGGAGTTGGGAAAGTTTCCGAAAAGGGCAACCCAAATGATCAAAGGAATGGATTGACTTCTCTGCCCTGTGTCAGAATTTGGATTGTAAGCTCCTGGAGGACAGAGACCTATCATCTTAATATTACTATGTAACAAAACATGCACAACATTTCTATTCAAATAATTTAAAAAGTTTACGTCCCCTAGGAAAGATGTGTTCCATCGTAAGGCAGAATATAACATTCACAACAGCTTATTTAAGTGTGTGACAAAAGTAGCTTTAAACATGCCTTGTTTTCTTGTTGGATATTTTTTGCTTCACTTAATATTTATTAAACTGATATCCCACCTTTATTTCTGAACGAGCCTATATGCAATGCATTGCTAGCAACAGGAGATTTACTCAGAAAATTCTACTACCCCCATCATTCAGCCCGGACACTGAGGTCCAGCTCCGAGGGCCTTCTGGCAGTTCCCTCCCTGTGAAAAGTGAGGTTACAGGAAGCCAGGCAGAGGGCCTTCTCTGTAGTGGCACCCGCCCTGTGGAATGCCCTCTCATCAGATGTCAAGGAAATAAACAACTATCTGACTTTTGGAAGACATCTGAAGGCAGCCCTGTTTAGGGAAGTTTTTAATGTTTGGTGTTTTATCGTGTTTTTAATATTCTGTTGGGAGCTGCCCAGAGTGGCTGGGGAAACCCAGCCAGATGGATGCGGTATAAATAATAAATTATTGTTATTATTGCTAAATCCCATGGTGCTTGCTTCTACACTTGTCTTTGCCAACCTGGTGGCATCCAGATGTTTCAGACTACAACCCCCATCAGCCCTAGGCAGCAGGTGAATTTGCCTGATTTTTGATATGACTGAACTCATAAATTGCACTGTGCATTTAAAAACTACTCTTCTTCTTCTTCTTCTCCTCCTCCTCCTCCTTCAAATTCCTGGGCAGTGCTCACTAGTAATAAATCAACTAAGATTTGCTTTGCTTTCGGTATAATAACTTAGAAGCTGCGTTATTCTGAGTCAAACCTCTAGCCTGTCTGTCTAGCGCTATAGTGTTGTCCTTGATTGACAGTGGCTTCTCCAGGGTTTCATAGAATAAAAGAATCATAGAGTTGGATGAAGTGGATGCCACTCCACCATAATTATTGAGTTAGGGAAATGGGCCGAGAAGCAGTCGCACACACATATGTGTAAAACCCATTCATGGCACAAGGATCCTGGGAACCGTTGTAGACTCATTTCCCAGACTACAACTCCCATCACCTCTGGCTGTTGGCCATGCTGGTTGGGGAGGTGGAATCCAATATCTGGTGGGGTGGGGCACAGACTCAAATCCCACTCACCAGATATTGGTTTTCATTGGAGAAATGTTGGAGGGTATGTTAAGCACCTACCCCCCCTAGAAAGAAAATTGGGGGGGGGGATTTGCAGGCACCTGAGGGATAGCTCAGTAAAGCAGAGCTTTCCGAACTTTTCATGCTGGCGACATACTTTTTAGACATGCGTCATGTCGGGACACAGTCATCCAGTTTTACTAGCAAACCGGAGGTTAAACTAACCCCTTTCCAGTCCTGGGAGGAGCGTGGGGAGCGTTCGCGCAACACACCTACACACTGAAGCCGACATACCGACGCGTAGCGAGACACACATGGTTTGGGGAAGCTCTGCAGCCGAGCGTGGGACTCTTAATCTCAGGGTCGCGAGTTCGAGCCCCACGTTGGGCGAAAGCAGGGGCGTAGCAACGGGGGGGGGGCGGGGGGGCCACCCCGGGTTTCACCCCAGAGGGGGGTGACACTTTTTTAAAAAAAAATATAACACACACACACACACACAACCCCCCACACCTCACAAATTAGCGCCATCAGAGGGGGGTGACACTTTTTATTTTTTTTTAATTTTTTAATTTTTTTATTTTATTTTAACTTTATTGAAAAAAAGAGATAGTAGACACACACACACAAAACCCCCACACCTCACAAAGTGGTACCATCAGAGGGGGGGTGACACTTTTTAATTTTTTTAAAAAAAATTTAAATTAAAGTGGTGGGGGGGGGGGTGACAAAAAAAATTCCGCCCAGGGTACCACCGGGGCTTGCTACGCCTCTGGGCGAAAGATTCCTGCATTGCAGAGGGCTGGACTAGATGACCCTCGGGTGTCCCTTCCAACTTCGATGATGATAAGGAGCCCTCGATCCCTGCATGTCTGTCCACGCAGCCTTTCCTAACGAAAAGCGAGTCCTCCAATGGGCGGCGAAAGGTGCGCATCCTCAGCGCCGACCGCCTTGGGGAGCGCGCCCGCGCGCGAAGAGTTAAAACCATAGAGCTGCAGCGGCGGCGCCGCCGAGGAGAGGCGGCCGGGGAACGTTCTCTGCCCATCCTTCTTAGTCCAGGAGAGGGAGGCCCCTCGCTGCTCCCTCGCCCTCCCAGCCCGGGAAGACCCGCACCCGGCCAGGTCTTCTTGCAGAGCGAAGGCATCTGCGCCCGGGAATCCGCTGCAGGAGGTGAGTTGCCAGGAGGGAGCTGCTGGCTTTTTGCAAGCCGCCTGGGCATCGCTCGGGGTTGTTGCATGCAAGGGAAGGGAGGGTCCGGAAGGGCGCGAGGGGGAGAAAGAGGGGCGGTGGGGTGGGGGGGGGAGAGGGGCGCCCTTGACAGCCAGCCCAGCAGCTTCGCCAGATCCAGGAAGGTAGATATCCCTGCGCCCCGCCCCCCCAAGATTTCTGCAGTCCTGATCCTTTTAGAAAAGAGTGGCTGGGTGGGGAGGATGTGGCCTTTGCATTCCCGCACAAAACCTCTCTGCCGATTCTTGTTCCCCCGCACAAAACCTCTCTGCCGATTCTTGTCCCCCCCCCCTCCCGCACAAAACCGCCTCCTGGTTTCCCCGAGCACCTTCCGTTTGCGAGGACGGGCCTGCGGCAAAGTGGCAAGAGGCGGCCGCGCAGCAGGTCTCTGCCTCGATGAGCTTGCAGTGCGACGGGGTAGGAGAGGGCAAAAGGGCAGAGGCAGGAAATGGACAAATGGACAGGAAAGCAGTCTGGGAAAATGCATAAAAATGCAATAAGAATGCATTTATTGATTAGATTGCAATCCCAGCTGCCCCTCCCCGCCAAAGAGTTTGAGGCGGCAGCATTTACATGTGTATGTAAAATACATGTGTATGTATTTTAATGTTTGCTGGAAGCCGCCTAGAGTGGCTGGGGAGACCCGGCCAGATGGGCGGGGTATAAATAATAAATTATTATTATTATTATTATTATTATTATTATTATTATTATTATATTTATGGTTTCCCTGCCATTTTAGTCTCTGTGGAATCATAGAGTTAGAAGGGACCCCAAGGGTCATCTCGTCCAACCCCCTGCAACAACCCTGCGAGGTAGGGCGTCCCACGACGACCCTGCGTGGTAGGTTAGGCTAACAGACTGTGACTGGCCCGAGGTCACCTGGTGAGTTTCATGGCCAAGCAAGGATTTGAACCCTGGTCTTCCAGGTTCTGGTCCAGTGCTCTAATCACAATGCTGGCTCTCTTTCAAGCTACATGTGTTTAGGCTTGGTTACAGTAAGGTATGAGGACTAAGAGGTGTTGTCCCCCTTTGCTACTCCCCCCCCTTTCTGAAAAGAGCCTTTCTCCACCCGAAAGGTCCTACAATTTCAGAGCAGCCTTAGACTGACTTCAGTCTTGTTATTGTTACTCTTTCCCCAAAACTAGAACCCTGTGTTACTCTGATACATAAAAGCCGAAGGGCCGTAGCTCAGTGGTAAAAGTTCTGCTTTGTGTACAGAAGATCCCAGGTTCAGTCTCCAAGTGGAGCTGGGAGACATCCCTGCCTGAAACCCTGGAGAGCTGCTGCCAGTCTGGGTTGACAATATTGAACCAGATGGACCGGTGCCCCCAATTCAGCAGTAAGGTAGTCCCTGGCCACATTCTCAGACCCAAAGAGAAAGCGAGCGAATATTCAGGATCTGTTTATAGTTGTTGCTGTTAATTATTATTTTTGTTATATTTATTGTTTAACATGACAACACAGTCCCTGACTGAAAGCCTGTGGTCTAATAACCCATCTGAAACTGGTGGGTTAGGCCAGCGGGTGGCTCTCTATGACCTTGAGGGCCCTGCACTAACCCTGCAACTTGGGACTGTAAAATGACCCCGAAATAGCAAGTGTAGAAGGAACTGGTTTGGCCACATCTTTGGCCAGGACTTTTCTCCTGTGTGTTGATGGATGGTTATTGGCTGAACGGCTACCTAGCCTTGAAAAGGGGCCAGAGAAAAATGGGGCTGTGACTCACCCTTTTGTCTTCTGCCTGGCGGGAGGTGGGGCAGAGGTTGGTGGTGGTAGGAGTGGGTACCATACATTTAAAGCACATGACTTACCCCAAATAATCCTGGAAACTGCAGTTTACCCCCTTGCAGGACCTACATTTCCCAGCACTCTTAACAGCTCCCAGAAGTCTTTGGTGGTGGTGTTATAAAAATGTTAAGGTGCACACACATAATAGATACACACTCTGTTTAAAACCAATCCTTTACCCTTCAAAAATTAGAAAGTATTCCCTAAGAAAAACACACTCTTTACACAGAGCAATACTGAAGCCATCTTGGATCATCTTGGAAAACCTTTCCCAATAGTTCTTCCCACTTGCAAATCCTTCAAATCCTGTGAATAGATAGACTTCTTGGAATGAATGGGCTTCCCCTCTGCAAAACCTGTCTGGCAAGTATTTGTTAAAAAGCAAAGCAGGCCTGTCCAAAGAACATCTGTGTATCACTAGGTGTAGGTGTGAGAAATGGATTCAAGAACTAAGGTGTCTACCATTTTTATGGACTTGGCAAGCTTGATCAGGTATCTTGACAGACAGAGGATAAGCCATACTCTCAAATTTCTATTGTAAACCACCTCTAATGCTTTTGGGTGGTCTTTGGCTAAGGGGTTGGGCAATTTCTGAAGTCTTCAAAAGCTGCTACACATCTTTGTTCTGGGCCCTTAAAGGTAAAGGTAAAGGGACCCCTGACCATTAGGTCCAGTCCTGACCGACTCTGGGGTTGCGGCGCTCATCTCGCATTATTGGCCAAGGGAGCCGGCGTACAGCTTCCAGGTCATGTGGCCAGCATGACAAAGCCGCTCCTGGCGAACCAGAGCAGCACACGGAAACGCCATTTACTTTCCCGCTGCAGTGGTACCTATTTATCTACTTGCACTTTGACGTGCTTTCGAACTGCTAGGTTGGCAGGAGCAGGAACAGGAGCTCACCCTGTCGTGGGGATTCGAACCGCTGACCTTCTGATCGGCAAGCCCTAGGCTCTGTGGTTTAACCCACAGTGCCACCTGCATCTGGGCCCTTACCTCCTAGCAAAACAGGTGGGGGGTGGGAGGGAATTATTGCAACAGAAAAATATAGATCTGCCTTGCTTTGACTGTTTCCTGCCTCAACTCATTCATCTCTGACTGATAACAGACTTGGAGGACTTTGAGACCCTTAATGGGGAGTTGGGCTGTAAAAAGCTAACTCCAGTTTTTTGTACAACAGTGGAAATGTGCTTTGACTGTACTTTGAAGCCTGCAGACACACCATGAATTGGAAGCGTGGTGATGAACAGATGAACTTCCTGCAAATAATCCTGGGAACTGTAGTCTGTTAAGGGTGTCTTTGGTGGCTAGGAGTGCCTATTTCCAGCTACAGATGGTTCATCTGCTGTGGCCCTTCTTGTGCAGAGATGGATTGGCCACTGTGGTGCTGTGGTCTAAACCACTGAGCCTCTTGGGCTTGCTGATCAGAAGGTAGCAGTTTGAATCCCCGCAATGGGGTGAGCTCCTGTTGCTCTGTCCCAGCTCCTGCCAACCTGGCTGTTCTAAGCACACCAGTGCAAGTATATAAATAGGTACCACTGCTGCAGAAAGGTAAACGGCATTTCCGTGCACTCTTGCACTCATCATGGTGTCGTGTGTGTGTGTGTGTGTGTGTGTGTGTGTGTGTGTATATATATAATTTTCCTGTTTTACCATTTAAAATAATCATTTTACATCCTTAAGATATCAGTAACTTCCCTTCTCTTTCCTTGGTTCATTTTACATATCATGAATCCCTACATATTTTACAAAACTATACCATTCAGTAGTCCATCATTGCATCCATCAAAACTTGTTTACACTGTTGACAGTCGTCAACAGGTTTACCACACCTATCAGCCAATCACCCATTCCCACCACCCGTCTGAGTAATACCCCTCCCCACCCTCTCACTATATATAAGGGTCTGGTGACTTCTGTTTCAGTGTATCTGAAGAAGTGTGCATGCACACGAAAGCTCATACCAAGAACAAACTTAGTTAGTCTCCAAGGTGCTACTTAGAAACATATTCTATACTAGTATATTAAGCCCGTTTAAAAAACGGGCTCGCCTCGGACTCCCGCCGGCTGGGCAGCGCGCAGGGAAGGGCGTGGGCCGGACGGGGGGCCTCCTTCTCTCCCGGCTTTTCGGCCACGGCGGCCGCGGCGGCGCGCGAGGAGGAGTTGGAGGCGGCGGAGGATCCTGGGCGGGCCTGTGGCGGCGGGAAAGGCCTCCGCTAGAAGCGCCAACTGCCTCGCTCCGACTCGCCCCTCAAGCGCGCACGGCCTCCTCCGCCGCCACTCTCTGTCTCTCTGGGGCTGGCGGGTGTGTGTGCGGCGGCGGCAGCAGACAATGGCGGCGGCGCAGTTTCGCCCGGCCGGAAGTGTCTCTGCGTCGTCCCGCCCCCCTCTCCGCCCCCTCCAATCCCTGCGTCCCCGTGTGCCATGCGCACAACGCACTTCCGTGACACACGGAAAAGCAGGGACACTTCAAGATTATTATATAGGATGTTAAGTCTGCAAGCTGTGCATATTCTGTCAACTTAAGTTGCCATTTTTCTTTAGTTGGGACCTCACTCATACATAAATAACCTTTTTTGACACCTGGGAATTTGAGTCTGAATTATCCCCAACTGAAAGGTCTCTGGGTTTTGGGGGGGGAAAGTACTTTTGAACATTTTTTTTCAATTCATTATGGATCATTCCCCAATACTCTTTTACCCTTTTACAAGTCCATCATGGAATCTTTCTGTTTTGGCTAATCGGTACTGTGCTACTTTTGTTTGGAATTGTTCTACTCGTTCTACTTGTTTTTATAATTGAGTACACCATTTTACCTGCTTTTAATTGTATGGTTATGTTGTTGTAACCCCCCAGGACCTTACGGTGAAGGGTGGGAAAGGAATCTCAGACAGAGGGCGAGAGAAAAATATTATTCCCAATAGTATCTTTCATCCTCAAGGTTTTGGGTTATCATAGCTTTGCCTTCTGTTGCTGTGGCATAATTTGTATTTGAGAGGCATATTCAGTGAGCATAGGCAGATATTTTAACTCTTATGTGATAACACCCACCGTGTTTGCATGGCAATGTTGTAAAGTAGAATCATAGAATCATCTCATTCACACAGAGAGAAAGCAAATGGTAACAGCAATAATGATAACAACACAATCATAAATTTGATATGTTCTTTATGTTATGTCCTTCAGTGCTTTTTGATGCTGATTCTGTTGAACTTCTGGTGGTATAAATTTATTTGGGCACTTTTATTTATTACCCTATATACTCGAGTATAAGCCTAGTTTTTCAGCACATTTTTTATGCTGAAAAAGCCGCCTCGAGTGAGGCAGGCAGTGGCTCCTATGAAGCTTTCCCAGGTTTTTTGTGGTAAAATTGGGTGCCTCGGCTTATATTCGGGTCGGCTTATACTCGAGTATATACGGTATTTATTTCTTTGTAATATTTATAGCCTGCCCTTCCTCTGTACGAATACCAGGGCGGGGAACGGAACATAAAATAATAACAGTCAACTGCATCATGAAATGGACAACAATGCGTACTAAAATACACCAAAATAGGGCCAGCTGAAAAGAGCAAGTTAAACAAGCATCCACTTAAAAAAACCACCCTTAAACTTGATATGCTGTCGATTCAACCCGTTTGATTAATGTTATGCTGTAAATGCATCAAGAGCAATTTTAGGAGAATTAATCCACCAAGGGAAGCATTTCAATGCTACAATGCATTTTTTAAAATGCTGGTTTTTACCTTGTAAAATTTAAGATTTAAATTTGCCCCTTTAAGAGCTATAATTCTCCAACTTCCCAGGAGAAAAGGATTGTTTGTTAAACCACTTTGAGAATTGTAGTTCTGTGAGGAGAATAGGCGTCTCCTGACAACTCTCAGCACCCCAAACAAACTACAGCTCCTAGGATTCTTTGAGGGAAGCCAGGAGTGTTTACTGCTTTAAATGTATGGCCCAATTAATGTTTACTCAGAATTCAATCTCCCTGGGTTCAGTGGGGCTTACTCTTAAGTATGTAAATCAGGGATGTTGTGGTAAGCTGTGCCTTCGGATCCCAGACTCCAGCTCCCATCATCCCTGACCATTGGCTCTGCTCGCAGGGGCTGATGGGAGTTGGAGTCTGGCAACATCAAAAGGCCTCCTGGTTGGGGAAGGCCGATATATAGCATAAAGTCTGCTCAACTGTTAAAAAAATTGTCTGCAGACTGTGCATTTCGCTCTTCCTTTGCCTCCTCAAGTTGAGCTGTCGTAATTAAGTTTCCTAACCAATTCCAGTTGCTCAGCTGATATCTCATCCGAGAGATCCACTCTGTCACGTGCCAGAAGGATTTCTAATAGAACTGCAACCCATATTTCCAGACATTAAACTTTGTTTACTTGTATTTACATCCAGTGCTATTTTTCTAGTCAAGGTTGACAGGATTTGTACTTCAGCAACATCTCGAAAAGCCACGATTTCCTTGTGGAACGTGGGCAAACACCCTATTCTGAAGCAAGAAGCGGGTTTTATTTGTTTTCAAATGATTTATTTGTTGCTTTACTATCGAGGGTTTCTTTTCCTTGCCCTTCACCACAAGGTCCCACAGAAAGGTTACAACAATACAATCCACGGTTATAAAAACACAATTAAAAACTGCTCCAAGCAAAACACAGTACAGTTTATAGTTTCAATAAAAGAGGGTAAACTGGAGGCTTCGCAACAAAGGTGATGGTTGGAATTGCACATTCTTACTGCAAACATTCTTACATCCTGATTCTCTGGGGGTTAAATCATCCCGAAAATGTCTTTTAAAAGCTCCAAAACTGAAAAATTCTTGTAGCTTTTACTAAAAAAAAGCCCAACAATTTTGGTTCCCCTAAAAACACAACCCAAAAAAACTCATCAGCTTTCGGGTTTTCCTTAATAAAGCTCAACAATTTCTTTTTTTTTTTATAATAATTTTTATTTGGTTTTACAATTTTATAGACATTACACATATTCTTTTGGTCAGGTTTTTCTTCCTGACTTCAGTTGTTGTTTCCTTTACTTGCCAGGGCCTGGCCCTATCCTAGGCCAGGTCACAATCAATTTAATAACATTTTCATTTGACTTCCTCACATCCACCCCATTGTTTCCATATTTTTACCATCTCAATTTTAAACAGGTTCCTACTTCATCTTTAATTTCTTCATCTCCAATTATTAAGTTTTTACCATCTCTTACATCCTCCTCAGCATATTTAAATTTCAAATACATTTTTCCCTTCCACCTCCCCTTACTCCCTGGGTGCATAGCCTTGATATTAATTCTTTAACTTATCCTTATCCATCCTTAATAATATGCAATCTTAAATATATCTCTTAGTCTTTTGCCGTATCCGTGGTTTTTATCCATGAGTCCAAATGAGTCCATAATACTTCTATAACATCCCTCAGCCCTCCCCTGTCAGTTCTGGTTTCCAGAACCATTGTGACTCTTGTGGAACACTCTCTAAAATTTCAGGCCAACCTTCCTCTTGTTGAATCAAGTCCTTTAAATCTTTCTTCTGCTTCCTGCTGGGTCTGTTATTGCTGGTTTTTCTTGTAGTCGCTTTCTTAATGCTGCGTCTAACAGTTCCATTCTTCCTGTGTTTGAAAAGTTTCCTCTTACAGCTGGAAGCTTTTAATTTCTGGATGCTGTTAGATTTTTTTCTTCTTCTTTCTGGGCTTTACGTGATGCTCCCCCTTCTCCTGCATCTGTTCATCCAGTTTAGCCCGCAGTTTGTTTAGACTTTGTAGTATCCTGTTGGTCGAGTCTCGGGTTTCAGCATTCCATGTCCTCATTTCCGCTCTATATTCCTCCATCGCTTCTAAAAGTTTCCATAAACTTTCATCGCTTTCCTCCGCCATATTGGAGGACACAGCTTCCCAAAATCACAATAATCACTTTTCCAAAAATTCTTCTCAAAAAAATAAAAATAAAAATCAATACTCCAAATTTGTCCTTATTTCTATCTCTTTCCTCTCCCCTCCAGCTACCCCCAAGACCAGGGGTGGTGAATGGGTCGAATCTCCTTTACACAGTTACAAAGTTTATCTTATGTTGCAGTTTAATGCCTCGGTTACAATTCCTGCTTCAGTATCTCAATGGCAGGGGACGGACCTCCGTTTTAAAGTCCCAAGCCAGTCCAAATTGTCCAGTCCAAATTGACACTTGCTTTTAGTACTCACATTATCCAATTGTTAAATCTTGGAGGAATCGGTGCGCTCGTCTCGGGCAGTCGCGCAGCTTCTCCAGACGGGGTTTGCTGAGTCCTGTGAGCCCCGCCTCCCGCTCTCTCTCGGGAGCCCTTTCTTGGGTCTCCCGGGGAGCAGGATCGGCGTTGAGGGCTCTGCCAGACCACTAGGACCCCGGGACGCCCTTCCCGGGGTTTTTGGGGGCCGCTGCGCTGTCGCGGTCACCCCTTTTCCCAGCCTGGAGGGGGAATGTCACAGCCGACATGTCCCCCTGACCGTCCGCTCCGGCGCGCCGACCGGAAGTAAAAAGTAAATCTCAACAATTTCGGTGGTTTCCTTTAAAAAATATTTGAAATATATATATAATATAATAATATAATAATTTTTAATTTATACACCGCCCATCTGACTGGGTTTCCCCAGCCACTCTGGGCGGCTCCCAACCGAATATTAAAAACACAATACAGCATTAAACATTAAAAACTTCCCTAAACAGGGCTGCCTTCAGATGTCTTTTAAAAGTAAAATAGTTGCTTATTTCCTTGACAACCCTATCAAGGGAGAGTGAAGATGGGAAGCTTATTTTAAGATGAGGCTTGTCCTCTCCATTTCCCCATAGGTCTTTTTAATTGAATAAAAATGACATTTCCCCACAAAATATTCTACTGCCTGGATCATCAGGGTTCAAGAGATGGAAACTTGTAATCAATTAAAGGGTGGGTTAAAAAGAAAAAGGTTCAAATTAATCTAACCCGGGGTCAGCAACCTTTTTCAGCCGTGGGCTGGTCCACCGTCTCTCAGACCATGTGGTTGGCTGGACTTTATTTTGAAAAAAATAATGAACGAATTCCTATGCCCCACAAATAACCCATAGATGCATTTTATATGAAAGCACACATTCTCCTCATGTAAAAACACGCTGATTCCCGAACCGTCCGTGGGCCAGATTGAGAAGGCAATTGGGCCGCACCTGGCCCACGGGCCTTAGATTGCCAATCCCTGATCTAACCAGTTAATTGACAATGTTGCTCCCTTCATTTCCACAGGGTGTTTGCTTTATTTTATTTATTTGAATATATTTATATCTTGCCTGTCCTCCAAGGAGCTCAAGGTGGTGTAGACAGCCAGCTTCCCCACCTGCTTTGGGCCCTCATGACCATCCTGTGAGGTAGGTAAGGCTGAGGGCAATTGTGACTTGCCCTATGTCTCCCAGCGAGCTTCATGGCTGAGTGAGGATTTGAACCCGGGTCTCTCGAGGACTTGACTGGCACTCCGCCGGGTACCTTCACCTGTCTCTCTGACACCCGTTTGTGTTTCCTTCCTTCAGGGAGAAAATGCCATCTGCTTCCGTATGACTTGCATCTCTCCCGAGATGAACAACAAAAGTTCACCTCGTACGCCCTGCGGAACGGCCCGTTTCACCATGATGTAACTGCAGGCCCCAAAGCCTAGGCCTTTCCTCTTCCTTCGCAGCCGAGAGCTGAAGGCAGAGAAAACATCTGTAGCGAGACAAAATGGCGGCCCAACAGAGAGAGGCGTTGCCTCTGGATCTGCAGTTCCGGGCTGGGCTCGAACAAGGGGCAAATTTAGCCCTGAAAATGGAAGATGCGGAGCCGGTGGACTTGAAGCAAGAGGTGGAATTGGAGGGGCAGGGTGCAAGTCCCAGTGCCGCCCAGACGGGCTCCGACAGGCAAGGCCTGAGATGGAGAGGAACGCAACACATCAAGCAAGAACCAGAGGATGGGATGTCGTCGCAGCAATGGGAGGCACAATGGCAGGAGTTTCTGGGGGGCGTGCAGTCTCCTCGCGCGGGATGGGGACCCCGACAGCTTCCGGGCACCGCCTCGTGGGGGGACATGAAGGCACCTGTGGTGCATTTTGATGGGGGACCCACGACCAGCCACCGGCCTGTGGAAGGACACTTTGTCCCACCACCACTGCCCAGCTTTGACGCGACGGGGCCACCGGCCGATCACGATCAGAAGAAAGTGAAGGAGGAGATGGAGAGCGGTGATGACCCCGCCGGCACTGAGACGAACCGCCAGCACTTCCGGCAGTTCCACTACCAGGAGGCCGAGGGCCCCCGCGAGGTCTGCAGCCGCCTCTGGGACCTCTGCCAGCAGTGGCTGAAGCCCGAGAGGCGCACCAAGGAGCAGATCCTGGAGCTGCTGGTGCTGGAGCAGTTTCTGACTGTCCTGCCCCCGGAGATGGAGGGCTGGGTCAAGGAATGCCGCCCTCACAATTGCGCCCAGGCGGTGGCCCTGGCGGAGGATTTCCTGCAGAGGCACCAGGAGGAGGGCAGGCAGGACCAGAAGGTGAGAAGATCCGCTTCAAGATGGGGGGGGGGCACATCTGCGCAATACATTCAAAGCACCCGTATACCACTTGAATCATTGTGGCTTCCTCTAGAAGCACCCTGGGAACTGTAGTTTGTTAAGGGTGCTGAGAGCTGTTAGGCGACCCTATTCCCCTCACAGAGCTACAATTCCCAAAGTTCTCTGGGAAAAGGGATTAAACCACTCTGGGAGTTGTTGTTTTGTGTGTGTGTCTCCTAACAACTCTCAGCACCCTTAACAAACTGTGGTTGTTGTTTTCTGTTTTAAAGCATTGGGTGAAAACTTTCCGTTTTACCTCAGTCCCTTGGTTTAGAATAGAATAGAATAGAATAAATCTTTATTGTCATTGTCCCCTCGCGGGGACAATGAAATTCCTCGGTTGCTATATCAACTCAAATAAAACACTCCACATAATCTAAAAATACTGATAAACACAATACAATACAGCACAATATAACAAATAAAATAAGATGATTTCAGAGTCCAGAGTTTCCATTTAAGGTCAAAATTTGAAAGGTTTTTAAGTGTTTGTGGCCTTTTTTAGTGGGGTAGGATCTGTAAGGCATGTCTTTTACTTGTGCAGATGTGGGTTTTTAAGGTTTGGTTGTGTTTTATCAAAATTGATGTTAGCATTTCTATTGCGCCTGTAAGTCACCGAGCCATTTCCACGAGTAAAGCGGCTAAATGACAACAACGAACAAACTACAGTTATCCTTTGGGGGGAAGCCATAAGTGCTAAAGTGCAGTCTTGTGTCAGAAGCAGGACCATCCTAAAACATTTTGCTGCCCAAAGTTAATATAAAAAATAATAGTTAAATTGTTAATAAATGGTTTAGTGTTAGCTGTGGGCCTCAAGGCGACCATGGTTTCTGGTTGTACTATATTGCTCATGACAATGAGAACAAAAAGGGATTGTGAAGATGTCTGAAAGGATCTCTCCAAACTGAGTGAATGGGCAGTAAAATGGCAAATGCAATTCAGTTCAAACAATATACAGTGGTATCTCGGGTTACAGACTCCGCTAACCCAGAAATAGTACCTCGGGTTAAGAACTTTACCTCAGGATGAGAACAGAAATGGTGGTGCGGCGGCAGCGGGAGGCCCCATTAGCTAAAGTGGTACCTCAGGTTAAGAACAGTTTCAGGTTAAGAACGGACCTCCAGAATTAAGTTCGTAACCAGAGGTACCACTGTATACACATTGGGCCAAACCAGTATTATTTCCTCCTCCTCCTCCTCCTCCTCCTCCTCTTCTTCTTCTTCTTCTTCTTCTTCTTCTTCTTCTTCTTCTTCCAACTTATCACCTGCCCCTCTCCTTAAGATCCCAGGGTGGCTTAACAAATAAAACACAACATTAATATTTGTTGCACAACACTAGAAACCGTTTAAAGCAACTTAAAATTACAAAAATAAGGTTACTGACCGGGAACCGACCAGGAACAAAACCTTGAGGTTGCAGTAAATAGCTCAATGAAGTGTGTGGCAGCCAGGGTGGATAAAAATCAATGATTTTTTTAAAAAAACAAAAAAACATCGGATTTTTTTTTATTTAAATCGGATTTTTAAAATAAAATGCTTTTGGAGGAAAAATCTTTCTAAATATAGTCTTCTATTTAAGTTACATTGTAGTCCAAAGGCTATTCATCAGGAAATAAGGATTTGTTTTAAGTTTATCAAGTGTGCTAAAACTCAGTCAATAAGTTTTTTTTTAAAAAATGTTTAACCACATCAGTTAACAAACATGGATACATATGCTATCATGTTATTGTTTTAGTTAAATAAATTGTTTAAATGGTTATTAAGGAAATGATGATTTTTCTCCTTCCAATAAAGTACAGCAGAAAAGTTGTCCAAATATAAACAGTTAACTTATTAAACCTCACCATAATTTCATAATTATCTGTCTATGTATTTCTAGTAGTATAACCAAATCAGTAATTTTTGATATAACTGTAAAAACTACTCTGAAAATTTATTATTCCAAAAATGAAACCTTCATATGGTTGTAAATATTAAGATTATACCAGCAAGAATGAGTCTTTCTGTAAAAAAAATATTTAAATCAAGTCTTACTGACTAGTGATTTAAATCAAGCCTTACTGACTAGTGATTTAAATCGTGATTTAAATCAATTTGATTTAAATCAAATCCACCCTGGTATAAATTCACTAAATAATAACGATCTTGACAAAGGAAAATAAAGTGCTTGCTGCTGTTTTCAGGGCCCAGGGATGTTCCATGTTGTGACCGTAAATTTCCCCGATGCTGAGCATGCGGCAAGCAGGAGCGCAGAGAGGCAGCTTGGGAGGCCCGTCAAGGAGGAAGTCGAAGAAGATGGCCACTCTGTGGGTAAGGGATTCCTCTGACCGAGGAGCTTTCCTTAGAGCAAGGTGGCTCACCTGTAGCCTGTCAGATGCTGCTGGAGCACAGCTCCCGCCATCCCTGAACAACAGCCAGGCTGGCTAGGGGCTGATAGGAGTTGGGGTCCCGGAATGAGGAACCCAATGTCTTCCAGGCATTGTTGGACTACAGCTTCCGTAATCCCTGGCCATCTGAAGTGCCACTGTTAAGCCATTCCGATTTGTAGAGTGGGAAGGGTCCTCAAGGGCCATCTAGTCCAACCCCTTGTGATGCAGGAATCTTTTGCGCAACGTGGGACTCGAACCCATGACTCCGGGATGAAGAGTCTCAGGCTCTGCCGACTGAGCTAACCCAGCAGCTGCATCGGTGTGTGTCAAAACTCAATAGTCTTGAGACCTGGTTTATATCAAACGTGCGGGTGGGTTGTATGTTTATTTTGGAGCAAACACTTTGAGCCACAGAGGGGTTCAGATGGGCACGATTTCCCCATTTGTACATCATTCATACCCAGACCTTGACCCTTAAGAAGAAGCAGATCTCCACACTGCCATGAGAAACCGTTGGATTTAGACCTCGCTGCACCCAGTGATGGACACCAGGGTCTCAAATTTCAGCAGCACCCTGTGCAGTGCTCAAATTCAGTGCTCCCCTGAAAGGGTAACAGGGCTTAGTGAGCGGGGAGAGTCTGTGGCAGAGAGATGCCCAGAATCAGAGGCAGAAGCTGAACTGGAGGAAGAGGGAGGCCAAGAGGCAGTGATGGGCCAGGCTGGTGGAGGGTCACAGGTGCCTCCCCCTCCTGCTGCAAAAAGCTTCCCTTCTCCCTGGTCTCCCAGAACCAGGTGAGGCATGAAGCCGGGGGAGCAAAGGCAGGCACGCAGGCACAGTCTCCGATTGCTTAGAGAAAACCCTGGAGAGGAGGCACGGACCTTCAGCCTCAGCAACTGCTTCATGGGGTCAAGACCTGAGTTGCTGTTCTCATTAGGCCCAACACTCATTTGCTAATAAAGGGTTTTGCTAATATAGCGTGGCGTTGTGGTCTAAACCACTGAGCCTCTTGGGCTTGCCGATTAGAAGGTTGGCAGTTCAAATGGGTGAGCTCTTGTTTCCATGTACCAGCTTCTGCCAGCCTAGGAGTTTGAAAGCATGCTAGTGCAAGTAGATAAATAGGTACCACTGCGGCAGGAAGGTAAACAGTGTTTCCATGCGCTCTGGCTTCTGTCACAGTGTTCCATTGCGCCAGAAGCAGTTTAGTCATGCTGGCCACATGACCTGGAAAGCTGTCTGTGGACAAACGGCGGCTCTCTCAGCCTGAAAGCGAGATGAGCGCTACAACCCCATAGTTGCCTTTGACTGAACTTAACTGCCCAGGGGTCCTCAGTGTGATTTACTGCTAACTCACTCCTGTCAGACCCCGAGGGACATCTAGTCTAACCCGCTACAATGCCTGCTTTCTGCAGGGTACACGAACCTAACTTGGTTTCGGATTCTCTTTTTTTCTTCCAACAGATGACGGGCAAATAAACGAGAATGAGGCGAACAGGTGGAAAACCCTTCAGGGAGCGGAATCTCACGGTCTCTCGGCAGACAGGGCGGAAGCCGCCGGCCGTTTCCGTGAGATGGAAGAGAACTACAAGGGTCAGAGCAGGCCCCAGGGGCATCACGAGAACGGCCCGGAAGGGGCCACTGCGGAAGGGAGCCCCCCGGGAGAGAAGCAGTCACTGTGCTCCAACTGCGGGGGGAGTTTCAACCCCAGCTCGGGGTTCCTCGGGCCGGAGGGCTTCCCGCCGGGGGCCAACCCCTACAAGTGCTCCGTGTGCGAGAAGAGCTTCTGCCAGGTGGCGAAGCTCATCGCCCACGAGCGCCTGCACACGGGCGACTGGCCCTACAAGTGCTCGTTCTGCGGGAAGAGCTTCAACCGCAGCTCGGACGTCTCCCGGCACGAGAGGATCCACACGGGCGAGAAGCCCTTCAAGTGCGCCACGTGCGAGAAGTGCTTCAGCCAGAGGTCCAAGCTCATCGTGCACGAGCGCTTCCACACGGGCGACAAGCCCCACACGTGCTCTTACTGCGGCCGGAGCTTCCACCAGAGGTCGGACCTGGTGAAGCACGAGAGGATCCACACGGGGGAGAAGCCCTACAAGTGCTCCGACTGCGGCGGCAGCTTCCACCGCAGCTCGGACCTGGTGAAGCACAAGTGGATCCACACGGGCGAGAGGCCCTACAAGTGCTCCACGTGCGAGAAGAGCTTCCGCCAGCGCTCCGCCCTCCTCTACCACGAGAGGACGCACACGGGGGAGAAGCCCTACACCTGCACCGCCTGCGGCAAGGGCTTCAGCTGCAAGGCACACCTCGTGCTCCACAAACGGACCCACACCGGCGAGAAGCCCTACAAGTGCAACTTTTGCGGGAAGAGCTTTACCACCAGCTCGTACTTTGTGAAGCACCAGAGGATGCACCTAGGGCAGGAGGCTTTGCCCGTGCTCTGAGCTGCTCTCGGAAGACTTCCCCACAGCAGAAGCGCACGATCGGCAGGAGGACCACCAACGCGGGACGTGTCTCTCAACGGGGCTGTACCAAGGATCAGGCCGCAGGTGGGAAGCTTCGTCTTTGAATGCTCTCGCCGTACTATTATTTTTCAAGATCGTCACCCCGTGCGTAGAAAGCTAGCATCTCAGGGCCTTTCCCCTGACATGCTAGGTTTCTTATGTGCAAGAATTGAGAGAGAGAGGAGCAGTCAAGCATTCCATCCTCTACCTGCAATCGGAAGTGGTGCAGGCCAGCTGCTGGTTGTGAAGATTGGATTTTATGTTTGCGAGAGATTATTTGAGAGTAGGCTGGGGCGGGGGGCAAGGGGGGGCCGCCGAAGCCTCGCTGCTCGTGGAAAAATTAGCCGCATTTGCTTTCCTGAGGAGCAGAGAATATAAATAAAGCACATGCCTCGTTGAGCGGACTCGTTTTATAAAGATGGTGGAGAAAGGGAGAAACACTACTCAATTTTTCCCGATGATATGAGGTTCAATTTCAAAGTACGATCCGTTAGCAAGTGATGTAGGAAAGCTGCTGCCAGTTAAGTCAACACCACCAAGCAAGTCGGAGCAGAACCCTAATAAATTATTTGCCGAGCACCTAAAAGCCTAGGCAGTGTGCAGAACGCAGAAGAGGCCCCGCCCCAAGCAGGCATGCAATCTTATGTAGGCAAAACAAACACTACTCTATACCAAAACAAACATTCAGATTGGAAGGACAGAAAGAAAAGGAGGATCCTGGAATTAAAACCTTACTTTAAAGGCAATCCCGATAGGTTCAGGACTGGCAAAAAAAGGAGACACCTTCACGCAGGAAATAGTGAACTTGGAACCAGCTGTCGAAAAGAGGCGGTGACGGCAGCCGCCGGCTTAGATGGATTTTTAAAAAGAATGAAAAAGATCAGATGGATTCATGGAGGTCAAATCTGCCGATGAATGCGAAATGCAGAACCTCCATTTTCAGTTGCAGTATACCAGATGCTAGAGACAAACCCCTGGGGGTGGGCAGGTGGTGTTTCTGCTTTCCTGCCCGGCTTGGTGAGCTTCCCAAAGATGGCAAATGGGTTTCTTAGGGACTGATCTGGAAATGAGTCCAAAAGGTTTAACACTCAGGACAGCGCCAAGGTTCTCCTGGGCTTGGTGAGCCCTGTTCTTAAGGAAGAGTTGCAACCCGTAAACGTGTAAATAAGGTGTTGGCATGCACCCCTTCTTTTCCTGCGGCTCAAAAGGCAGCGCTTGTGCGCTTCCTGGAAGTGTCTGATTGGCCGCTTTGGGGAGCAGGACTCTGGGAGAGATGGTCCCTTTGGTCTGAGCTGGCAAGCTTCTTCTTCTGCTCTGGCTAGAGAGAAATTTGGGGGGCGAGAGAGCTTTTGTGAGTCATGAGCCTCCAGGTCCAAAAGCAGTCTACCTCTAAAACCCAGCAGTTGAGGGTGGGAGGGGAACAGCGAGGAAGGGCTGCTGCTTCTGGTCTTCCCAAAGGCACGTGGTTGGCCACAGCAGGACTGGGTGGATCTTTGGCGTAATCCAACAGGGCTCTTAAGTTTTCTCCCGCCTGGTGTTGGACACACAGTTTCGAGTGCTTGTCCCCTACATTACAGGCTGAGTCAGGGGTAAGGAACCTTTTCCAGCCTCACGTTCCTTTCTAGGCAACCTTCTGGGCTCCACCTGCCAGCGGTGGGCGAGGCCGGAAGCAAACAAGGCCGGGGTGACAATTTTTTTCCTTTGTACAATAAGCTAGTTTCTCCACACCCTCCTGAACCCTTCTTTTGCTCCCTGTTCAGAAGCCGTTTGGCGATCATGTTCCCTGTCCAGCAGAAACTCTCCAGAAGGGTGTGGAGTAATGGTGGTGTTGGTCTAGAGCAGGGGTCCCCAGACTTACCTGACCTTGGGCCGCCGGTTCCTCCAGCACCGATCGTGCGGCGGGCCGGAGGGCGGGGAGCGCGCGCCCACACGCTATTTTCGGCGCACTTTGGGGTTGACGGAGCGCCGGAAATAGCTTGTGCGCATGCGCAAGCGTAATTTCCGGCACACTTTCGGGTCGACGGAGCGCCGGAAATAGCTTGTGCGTGTGCGCACGGGCCTCTGCAGACCCGGAAGTGTGCTGGAAATGACGCGCATGCGCACAAGCTATTTCCGGCACTCCGTTGACCCGAAAGTGTTCCGGAATTGACGCTTGCGCATGCGCATAAGCTATTTCCGGTAAGAGCGGGTGGCGGGGGTTGCCGGGGGGCGGATAAATGAGCCCCTCGGGCCGCATCTGGCCTGCAGACCTTAGTCTGGGGACCCCTGCCGTGTTTCCCCTATTTTAAGACACCGTCTTATATATTTTTCCCCTCAAGAAAACGCACTATGGCTTATTTTGAGGGGATGTCTTATTTTTAATTACGTAAGCCCAGCCCAGCCTTTTCCTTGACGCCCTCCAGAACTGCGCCTATCACTATGGCTTATTTTCGGGCTACGGCTTATATTTCGCAAATGAGAAAAAATCCTCCTATGGCTTATTTTATGACTACGTCTTAAAATAGGGGAAACAGGGTAGTCTAGAGAGACTCCCAAGGGCCACATAATGAGGCCTCAGGGGCCATGTTTATCCCCCTTTCCCTGCACCCAGCCTCCTGTTTGTCAAAGCTGGGATATGGGACTTGGCCCCCAAATCCTAAAAGTGAGGTGAGGTCTTCCTATCTTGAGCCACACCATACATTTGGAGAACATGGCTTCCTTCCCCAAAGAATTTTGGAAACTAGTTTGTTAAGGGTGCTGAGAATTATAGCTCTGTTAGTGGTAAACTATCATTCCAAGGATTTGGATGGGGGCCTGCTGTGTGCTTTAAATATCCAGTATGGCTGTGGCCTTTATCTCAGCTTCCAAAGGTCCTGCCACTGTTTATTCTGGGGGAGAGTCCTTTTACAGTGCAATCCTACAGCATGTCTACTCAGAAGTAAGTCTAAGGCCCCAGCTGCACCATACATTGGAGACCCTGTGATGCCACTTTTAAGCATTTGGGAATTTCCCCCAAGATATCCTGGGAGCTGTAGTTCATTAAGGGTGCTAAGAGTTATGGCAGTCAATAGATTGAGGTTGAATCCCAACAAGACTGTTTTTGTGGGATGGGGCGGGTGGGTGTGGGGGACTCGTTGGTCCTGAACAGGGTAACTGTGCCCCTGAAGGACCAGGTACGCAGCCTGGGAGTCGTTTTGGACACACAGCTGTCCATGGAGGCGCAGGTCAATTCTGTGTACGCAGGCTGAGACCCTACCTGCCTGTGCACTGTCTCTCCAGAGTGGTCCATGCTCAGTTTATCTTCCCCTTGGACTACTGCAATGCGCTCTACGTGGGGCTACCTTTGAAGGAAACTGCAACTAATCCAGAATGCGGCAGCTAGACTGGTGACTGGGAGCGGCCGCCGAGACCATATGACACCGGTCCTGAAAGGCCTACATTGGCTCCCAGTATGTTTCCAAGCACAATTCAAAGTGTTGGTGCTGACCTTTAAAGCCCTAAACGGCCTCGGTCCTGTATACCTGAAGGAGCGTCTCCACCCCCATCAGCCTGGACACTGAGATCCAGCGCCGAGGGCCTTCTGGCGGTTCCCTCACTGCGAGAAATGAAGTTACAGGGAACCAAGCAGAGGGCCTTCTTGGTAGTGGTGTCCACCCTGTGGAGAAATTTCCTTGTGGAAATAAACAACTATCTAAGACATCTGAAGGCAGCTCTGTATAGGGAAGTTTTTAATGTTTGGTGTTTCACTGTGCCTGGTGTTTTAATTTGCTGGAAGCTGCCCAGAGTGGGGCATAAATTATAAATTCCAATTATTATTAGGAGACACACACACACCCTCACACTATCTCCCTCACAGAGCAACAATTCCCAGAGTGGCTTAACAATTGGTCCCTCTTCCTAGGGAACTCTGGGGTTTGTTGTTCTGTGAGGGGGGATAGTGGGGTCTTCCGACAACTCTAATCAACCTTAACAAACTACATTTCCCATGATTCTTTGGGGGAAGCCATGACTGCCTCAGGCGGCATGATACAGTGGTACCTCGGGTTAAGAACTTAATTCGTTCTGGAGGTCCGTTCTTAACCTGAAACTGTTCTTAACCTGAAGCACCACTTTAGCTAATGGGGCCTCCCGCTGCCACCGCAGTGCGATTTCTGTTCTCATCCTGAATCAAAGTTCTTAACCCGAGGTACTATTTCTGGGTTAGTGGAGTCTGTAACCTGAAGCATCTGTAACCCGAAGTACCTTGGTTTAAGAACAGCTTAGTTTATGAACAACTTGGATTAAGAACACTGCAAACCCGGAAATAGGTGTTTTGGTTTGTGAACTTTGCCTTGGAAGCAGAACACATTCCGCTTCCTGTTGAGTGTGTTCCATTTGTAAATTGAGTCCCCCGCTGCTATGGGAAAGCACGCCTTGGTTTAAGAACTTTGGTTTAAGAACGGACTTCCGGAACGGATTAAGTTCATAAACCAAGGTACCACTGTATAGGGCACTTGGCACCTGAGTCTCCAGGCTGCTGGTTCTTAACACTAAACACTAAACGAATCATAGCATTGCTCTGAAAAGTCATTTCATGTGATCCTGAATGCCTTTCGTTTGCCGAATTGTCTGTTTAAAATGCCACGGTAGGTGGGCGATGTGTTGTCTAAACGGAATATGTACGTGTCTTTATTTTTTGTTTAGTTTTTTCTTTGCAAATATGCATGGGTAAAAAAATAATAATAAATACTGTCCTTGTGGTTTGGGATGCTATGTTTATATGCCTGTATATAGTATATGCTTGTGCACTTATGTGTGCCTTGACGGACTCCGTATGTGTTAAATCGTCAACAATGCCATTCAGGTACCCATGATTTCTTAACCTGCGGCTATGCAACTCTGGAAATTTCATTTGCAGTGTTACCCATTCCACCATTCCCCTGACTTTGCCAAAGAACTCTTTGCCTTACTCCAGCCTTTACAACTTGTCTGCAAAAGTTACTAGTCCTCATCAGAGGAAGAAAGAATAAGCTGTCCAAGCAGACCTGTGTTAGCCACGCAGTACCAATAGCCTAGATTGTGGGGTTTGGGGGGGGGGGAAAATCTCTTCTAATTTTACAAAAGCTTCCCAGTCTATTTGTCCCAGGCAAGTACCGTAGTTATTTCTTTATTCTTCCTTAGTTGACACCCTGTTGAATTTTGCTCACGTACATTGGACTATGAACTCTGTCTGGCTCATAGGGGATACTGCAGTCACTCCACCAGGAACCATTTTCTGGCGTCCAAAATATATATATGTGCAGTGCATGAATACCTCTATAGATTTTCTGCATCTTTTGGCTGTGTGTGTGTGTGTTTTATTTTATTTTAGCAGCTGGTCCCTGTAAAGTACCTTGATGCCCTTGTTTAATGGATATCCATGAAAGCTTATTTCCAGGAGAGAAAATTCAAACCTTTTTCTATTCTTGCTTTGATATCAATGCTTTATATTGCATTGCCTTCTTAACCAAACCGATGTCATCTTGTTTGCACCGAGAGATTCCGTTTTGAGGCTACGAAGTTCTGTTTACAAATGGAGGCCATCAATTTTAGGGAAGGGATCAGCCATTGCTTCTCCAAGCCTTAAGTCATTTTCAGTTTGATTTCCGGCAGGTCGAATCCAGGCAGAACAATGGCAGGAGAGCTGCCACACACCTGTTGTCCGGCTGATCTTCCTTACCTTTATTGTTAACCCCACTTCCCCACCCCCAGAAAGAAAAATATATGCTTGATGTTACTCCAAATCTGCATGATTAATTAAGCCATTGAACTCATGGGAGGGGAGGGATTTTCTCGGGATTGACTAAATGCCATGGGGGCTATGATGCCATGTGGCCATCTGTCACGGATGCTTTAGCTGAGATTCCTGCCTTGCAGCGGGTTGGACTAGATGATCCTTGGGAGTCCCTTCCAACTCTACAATTCTGTGGTTCTATGATCGCAGGCACCTACCCAGCTGGAGTTTATTGATCTTAAGTGATGGTGTTTCAGGAACGTTTGAGATTCTTCGTCTGGCTCTTATATGGCGGGAATTTGTCTGTGAAACGCATGCAGTGCGGACAGCCCGTCTCTGCTTTCCGACTCGAGTGGTAAATTACACTCAAAAGATCCGATACCCTGCCGTCTCTGGCTGGAAAGAACCGACAGCAGTGCTACCGGTAGCTAGTGGTTTCAGTGTTGATGATTATTGTCTCGTCTGCCAGTTGTGTGTGCCTGATATGCTGTATTTCTTAAATAAATATTCTTTTGATTTCATAATGCTAGAGAGTTTTTGTCTCGGGTGTTCAGGGGCTCCGCCCCAAGTCTCTATAAGAAGAGTATTAGAGCCATCTGCTACATTTACATATCACCTTTCCTCCAAGGAGGTCTAGGTGGTGTACATAATTCTCCTCCCCATTTTGTCCTCGCAACAACAACCCTGTAAGGTAGGTTAGGCTTCCTGTCGAGATGTGAAAGGCGCCCAATCTCTGCACTTTCTGGAGACAATTTTTGCTCCAAGAGGCTGGATAAATGGCTTTTTACCACAAGAGTCCACTTGTTAGGGTTTTAAATGTATTTGCTGTTCTTGTGACAAGGAAGCATTTGAATGAAAATATTATGAATACCACAACTTAATAGGTATCTGAGTGTTTGTGTGTGTAATCAAAAGCATGGGAAACAATGAAGAATAAAACAGAGCCAGTGTGGTGTGGTTAAGAGCGGTAGACTCGTAATCTGGTGAACTGGGTTCGCGTCTCCACTCCTCCACATGCAGCTGCTTTGGGCTAGTCACACTTCTCTGAAGTCTCTCAGCCCCAATCACGTCACAGAGTGATTGTTGTGGGGGAGGAAGGGAAAGGAGAATGTTAGCCGCTTTGAGACTCCTTCGGGTAGTGATAAAACGGGATATCAAATCCAAACTCTTCTTCTTCATCATCAACTGCAAAGATCTGGGGACATATTTTATTTTATTTTTAAAGGGATTACGTGGTCACTGAGTTCCTGAGTCATTTCCAGGAAAGGAAACACCCAGTGACTAAAAACTGAAGAAACGAAACTTAACTCAGGTTTTTGGCTAGGGCTTTTCCACCCTTCCTCTTGACCCCACAGCTTTGCCACTTAATTGGGTCAAATGGCAATTCAGGTTTTATACTACTTGTCAGTTATCTTCTCTGAAGTAGCCAGAGTCCACACGTGCTTATTACTACTATTTCGTAGCATTGTTGACATTGCATGACACAGGAGCATTTCTGGACCTCTGTAGTAGAAGAAGTGATTTTTAAAAAGTGAGTAAAAGGCATTTTTTAAAAGTTTCTTCTGAAGCAGAATGAGAATCTTATCTTTTTTATATAATAGCACGGGTCCAATTCTGAGTTGTCATGGAAAATACACTTTCCCCCCCTTGTCTTTGCAGATGCTACTCCGAACCACCTTTGCCATTTGGGATGGGAGGATATCCTCAGTCCCCACCGCCCGGCTGAAACCTCATTGCACAGGCCCCACAGCACCCCCAGAATAAGTGTGCTCCCCACCAGTAGGTGCTTCTACCCTCCCCCCACTCCTAAATCTGCTTCCAACAGATACTTGGGGGGGGGGATCCTTCACCATCTGGCCACCAGTCCCCACCCCCTGCAGCTGATCCCTTTCTGCTCTCTGCTTTGCAGGGCATTGAGGATGAATCCTGCTAGCCAAAGGAGACTACTTACCGGTAGTTGTGTATGTGCAATTTACACTTGTAGTGTTCTTAATATGTACAAAACAACCTGCTGGGGGATGTGGATGAGGTTAATCCTTTGCCTCCCTACCACGGTCCCAGTTCAAATATTTTAAGCTGCTTTGAGTATTTCAAGGAAAGCAAAAGGCAACGCTTGTGCACTTCCCAGAAGTGTCCGATTGGCCGCTTTGGGGAACAGGACTCTGAGAGAGATGGCCCTTTGGTCTGAGCTGGCAAGCTTCTTCTGCTCTGGCTAGAGAGAATTTTTTTTGGGGGGGGGGAGCTTTGTGAGCCATGTGCCTCCAGGTCCAAAAGCAGTCTACCTCTAAAACCCAGCAGTTGAGGGCGGGAGGGGAACAGCGAGGAAGGGCTGCTGCTTCTGGTCTTCCCAAAGGCACGTGGTTGGCCACAGCAGGACTGGGTGGATCTTTGGCGTAATCCAACAGAGCTCTTACGTTTTCTCCTGGACACACAGTTTTCAGTGCTTGTCCCCTACATTACAGGCTGAGTAAGGGGTAAGGAACCTTTTCCTTTTTTTCCCCTCAACAAATTTATTGGGTTTTACAATTTTAAAAGCACAAAACATACATAGTGGTTAAATTTTCATACTTCCCCTCTCTCACCATGGGAAGCCAAGATCCATCCCCCCTCTCACAGGGGTAAACATATTCATTGTACATTTAACCTTACTATTATTTTTACTAACATTGCTTAGGCCTGGCCCAATTCCGTGGGCCAGATTCTATCTTTCTCCATTACATATTTCGGTTGACTTCCTCAAGTCCCCCTCTGTTGAATTCATTTTAAATCCTCTTTAACAGATTGATACATCAATTTTTATAACATCCTAAAAACAAAAAAACAAAAATACATTTACTTATTAATCCTGATTTTAAACCTGAGCCTGCTGGTACTTCTGCTCCTTCCCTAAATTCTTATCATCTGTACTCTATACTATACTCATTTTTCCCTTTTTCCAATTAAAACTGCCCCCCTTCCTCCCATTGGTTTCAGAGTTTTTAGCCATATTTTCTTTTATTTAATAATCATTTTATATTAATAATCATTATTAATCCCTATGCCAGACACCATTTCCATATATCATCCTCCTTATAGCCAGAAAAGTAGTCCAGTTCAAATATAGTTCTTGTTCAGCCCACACCCTCTCTTTCTGCAATCCATCCCCAATGTTTTTCCCGCCCCAATGGGCCTTGCCTATCCTTTCTCTGCAGTTTTGCCTTCCTCTTCTTGCTCTTCTTTCTTCGGACCAATCCTGCTGCATATGTCAAAGTTATTTCTTTTTGGAGTCTCCTAGTTGATTTTCCCTTTTTCTTCACAAGTCCATTTATTTTCTCCTTTTTCTTGTGTTTCTTTTCAGTTGTTCTAGCTTTTTTAATCACAATTCCATCCGATTTGTCCTTTTTCTTATGATTTTTGCGTTTCTTTTCAACAAATCCAACTTTTTTCTCTGCTGTATGCTTCTGTCTACAGGGTGATGGTTCTTTTAATTTACAGTCAGTGGTGTATCTTGTTCCTTCATTTCCCAGCAATTCTGCATCCTGTACATCTGGCGTAGTGCAGTCCTTGTTCAAAATGTTGTTTAGACTTTGGTTTGGTGCTCCGAGCGTATCATGCATTTCCTGCACTAGGGCTAGTATTTTCATGTCCAGCTCAGACAGCTGCTCCGCCATTTCAAGGTCGAAAAACAGCTTATCTAGCCTCAGCCATAGAATAGTTGTAATCCAACAGTTCTTATTGTATTTTCTTGCTAAATTCCCCCAAAACCACGGGAAAAGAGTAGCTTTTTTTCACAGTCAATAATTGTAACAAATAAACCTCATACGCTCTGCTACAGAAGTTTCCTTTCACTTCCTCTTTCAATTAGCTTAGGTGGTAAAACTTGCACTGTTTCCTTTTGTTTCAACATCAAGGGACCGACCTCCGTTTTTAAAGTCCCTTGCGGCTTGTAATTCAGTCCAAATGTCATTTTACTCACGATTTTGTAGCTTCAAAATCCAAGTTCCAAATTATTTCTTTGAAGGAATTGGAATGCTCAGAGCTGCCGGTCACGCAGCTTCACTCGGCAGGGGAAGTGGTGGATCCGTTGGACTCCATTTCAACCCCACTCTCTTCCAGCGGCTCTTCTGAGCTGCCTAGGAGCAGAGGAAACATCCGGAGTCAACCACCGGATCGCCAAGCCCCTGGGACACCTCTCCCGGGGTTTTTTCAGGAGCCGCAGCGCTGTTGCGTGCTCCTTTACCCCCTACCGAGCCGGGGAATCTCGGAGCGAGATTTCCCCCGACTGGCAGCTCCGGCATCCAACCGGAAGTCGTAAGGAACCTTTTCCAGCCTCACGTTCCTTTCTAGGCAACCTTCTGGGCTCCACCTGCCAGTGGTGGGCGAGGCTGGAAGCAAATGAGGCCGGAGTGGCAAATTCACATTTTTTCCTTTGTACAATAAGCTAGTTTCTCCACACACTACTGAACCCTTCTTTTGCTCCCTGTCCAGAGGCAGTTTGGGGTTCATGTTCCCTGTCCAGCAGAAACTCTCCAGAATGGTGTGGAGTGAGGCTGGTGTTGGTCTAGAGAGACTCCCAAGGACCACATAATGAGGCCTCAGGGGCCACATTTATCCCCCTTTCCCTGCACCCAGCCTCCCGTTCGTCATCCCTGGGATATGGGATTTTGCCCCCGAATCCTAAAAGTGAGGTGAGGTCTTCCTATCTGAGCCACACCATACATTTGGAGAACATGGCTTCCTTCCCCAAAGAATGTGTGTGTATGTTTGTATGTGTGTGTAATGAAAAGAATGGGAAGCAATCTGTTATGAACTTTTGCCCAAAATGTCACCTTTCCTTAAGGCACGTTTTAGGCTCCTTTCAGTCAGTCGGGAATGAAGAACAGAGACCAGACCAGGAATACTGAAGCAAGGTGGCTTTTAAGCCTGATCTTTATTGCAGAATAGGATAATTGTTGCCAGGGCCGTCTTAAGCACAACTGGCGCCCTGGTGCAATATCCCTCCGGCACCCCCTCCCTTTCCCTGCCCAGCAGCCGCCCTACAGCTGAACAGCAGGTGGCAGGCGGACTGCAGAACGCGGCTCGGGCACTGGGATTCTGGTGCGCCCTGGCCCGTCCTGCCCCGAGGGCGCCGTGCCCCAGCCCCTGTGCGCAGGAGCCACAGGCGGTGGATGAGGGAATTCCCGCGGCCAAGGGAGAGGCGGTGGCGGCGGAAGCCGCTGGCCGGATCCCACACAGGGAAGGCAGCCGCCGCTTACACCCAGCGGCCTCCCACGAAGCCTCCGGTGTGCACCAGGGAACTGGCGAGTGCCCCTGCGCCCTGGCTGGTGCTGGTGCTGCTGAGGCGGACGCCACCTGGCGCTGCTAGCAAAAAGCAAGACCGGCGGGGAGGAGGAGGGCGAGTGAGCAGGGCTCGGAGGCCCAGCGAGTCGCCATGGCCTTGGCGCCTCGGAAGGGAGCGGAGACGGTGGAGCTGGGGGTGGGGGTGGGCGAGGGCGAAGGCCCCGCCAAGTGTAGAGCTCCTTGCCAGGCTTTGCTGGGAGGGAAGGAGCACCGTGCGGGCTGCCGATTGGCGCAGCTGCGCCATCCCCCCGCCTGCCGGGGGTGCCAATTGGTGCAGTTGCGTGATCCGCCTGCCCGCTGGGGCTGTCAATTGGCGTGCCCACGCACCCAGCTCTTTCAGATGCTTTGCCACTCCCCCCTTCCTCCGCCACTGCCGGCAGCCATATAGTTGGCAGGGCACAGCTGGCGGGACCTGCTGGGGCGCCCCCTGAGAGAGCACTCAGGGCAACGCCCTGGCGCAGTGCACCAGTAAGCCAAACACAACAACAAAAACCAACAACAACAAAAACAACAAACAACAAACTTGTGATTGGCTTATCAGCACCACTACGATACTGTACTTTGGCAGTGCACCAGTAAGCCTAAAGGAAAGGACGGCTCTGACTGTTGCAACAGGTCTCCTTGCTTCAAGGTCCTAATTTACAGAAGACGTCAGACTAGGCGCAGTGTGAGAGGATTTACAGGTAAGTGACACTGGGGGAAAACAACTGTCTTAATGGCAGCACTTGTGGGTGTTTACATTGTTTCTGTATGGTGTTAGCAAAAGTGATTTATGCAGACTTGTTGTGACATATTTATTGATAACCTGGTATTGTTTGTTTTCCTGTCTTGCAGGGAAATTTGTGTGACACCTGGAGCTAATCAATAAGTAGAGGAGTGAAAACAGGATTTGAGTGTTTGCCTTTAGGCTGTCATGGCATGGATATGTAGGGAGATAGCGGTGATTGCCTTTCCAAATAAAGTTGATTTACTTGTGAATGGGAGTACGTGTTTTTGTGAATGAGTGTATAGGTTTTAATTTCCCGGTAGTGATGTATGGAAGTGAGAGCTGGACCATAAAGAAGGCTGATCGTGAAAGAATTAATGCTTTTGAATTTATGGTGCTGGAGGAGACTTGAGAGTCCCATGGACTGCAAGAAGATCAAACCTATCCATTCTTAAAGAAATCAGCCCTGAGTGCTCACTAGAAGGACAGATCCTGAAGCTGAGGCTCCAATACTTTGGCCACCTCATGAGAAGAGAAGACTCCCTGGAAAAGACACTGATGTTGGGAAAGATGGAGGGCACAAGGAGAAGGGGATGACAGAGGACGAGATGGTTGGACAGTGTTCTCTAAGCTACTGGCATGAGTCTGACCAAACTGTGGGAGGCAGTGGAAGACAGGAGTGCCTGGCGTGCTCTGGTCCATGGGGTCACGAAGTGTCGGACACGACTAAACAACAAATATAGGTTTTACTGACTCGATAGGTGGCGCTGTATAAAAAGGTAAAGGTAAAGGGACTCCTGGCCATCAGGTCCAGTCGCGGATGACTCTGGGGTTGCGCGCTCATCTCGCTTTATTGGCCGAGGGAGCCGGTGTACAGCTTCCGGGTCATGTGGCCAGCATGACCAAGGCGAACCAGAGCAGCGCACGGAAATGCCACAGACATTTTGACAGGTTTGCGTTATTTTTTCCCCCTTTTGCAAGACAGTAGGTACATTTTACACTATACAAAGTTACATTTAGTAGGGAGATAACATAAAGGTAACATTAAAGAAAGTAACATTAGTACAGAGATAATATCTCACAGTGGCTGGAAAAAGAAGCAATACAGCAGAATATACAGTGGTTTTGAGCATCACAGGGTGCAATGAAGGGGTGGCAGACAAGTGGGGAGACTTTATTGATAGCAAATATTTATTCCTTTATTGATACTGAGGAAAAGAAACCTTTATTCAACTTAAAATTCTTACAACACAATCAAAAAGCATTTGCTGCTCATTGAGAAAACATTCAGCAACTGCAAAGACCTGGGGACATTTTTTTTTAAAATAAAGAATAAATGAAGGTCACGTGATCACTGATTCATTTCCAGGAAAGGAAACTCCCAGTGGCTGAAAAATAAGAAAGTGAAAGTTAACTCCGCTATTCGGGGTGAGGGAGCCATGGCTGCTGCAGGGGGTCACATCCAGCGTCTCCGCGATGAAGCCACTTGCTCCATCTGCCTGGATTACTTCAAGGATACAGCGACCATCCCAGAGTGTGGGCACAACCTCTGCCGATCCTGCCTGATCCAGTGCTGGGGGGGATCCGAGGCAGAGGCTTCCTGTCCTCAGTGCAGAAAAATAGTCCAGAGAAGGAGCCTCATCCCCAACCGGCCATTGGCTAACATGGTAGAAATAGCCCAGAATCTCAGCCTTCAAGAGGGGAAGGAGGAAGGAGGGGGGAAAGGGAGGGTCTGCGAGAAGCACCAGGAGCCCCTGAAGCTCTTCTGCAAAGTCCACGAAGCCCCCATCTGCCTGGTGTGTGACAAATCAAAGGAACATGAAAATCACAAGGTGATTCCTCGGGAGGAGGCTTTCGAGGAATACAAGGTAGGAGATCCCTGGATCTTGAGGGGGAGAAATAGCTGTGGGTTCTTCTTGGGAGGTTTTCTTTTTAATTCTCAAGTCCAAACTAGGCATGGCATTAATTGGTGGTTGTTTAGTAAGGTAAAAGCAGCCAAGGGAAAGCCTGGGGATTCCTGGGATGAGGGAGTTGAAGTCTTTCTCTCTGCCAGGGGGACAAGGTGACCTTCCCTTCAAATACTCACAGCTGCTTCAAAGATTTGGGTTGGGAAAGTGGCAGGGAGAGAAAGGGTTAACCTCATCCACATCCCCCAGCAAGGTTGCTTTATACATATGAAGAACACTGCAAATGTAAATTGCATATACACAGCTAAGTACATGTCTCCTTTGGCTAGCAGGATGATGCCTTAATGCCCTGCAAAGCAAATAATAGCAAGGGATCAGCTGCAGGGGGGGGGGGAACTGGTGGCCAGGAATTGACCAGATGGTGCAGGATCCCCCCCCCAACCAAGTACCGGTATCTGTTGGACGCAGATTTAGGAGGGGTTGGTGGAAGCACCTACTGGTGGGGAGCTGGGGGTGATGTGGAGCTTGTGCAATGAGGTTTCAGGGGGGGGTGAGGATCTCATTCCATCTCAAATGGCAAAGAACTCAGTGGTTCAGAGTAGCATCTGCAAAGACAAGGGGGAAAGATGACTTTTTAATGCCAACTCAGAATTGGCTCTGTGCTATTATATAAAAAATATAACATTCTCATTCTGCTTCAGAATAAACTTTTTAAAAAGCCATTTAAACCCTTTTAAAATAATCCAATTGTTCTACTACAGAGGTGCAAAAATGTTCCTGTGCCATGTAATGCCAATAATGCCACTTATTAGAAATAATAACGAAATGAAGCTGGCCCCTTTGAACTTGTGGGGAGACCAGGCAGCAATCTTCTGATTGAAGGAGCTACTTAGGTGGATTCTGGCCGCAGCAAGAACTACTTTGGCCCAGAAATGGAAGAAGCTGCAGCACTTAAATATCCCCTGGTGGCACAAGCACGTATGGGCTCTGGCTACTGCGGAGAAGATAACGGACAAGTGGCAGAAAACCTGAATTGCCATCTGACCCAATTAAGTGGCAAAGCTGTGGGGTCAAGAGGAAGGGTGGAAAAGCTCTAGGCCTGCAGAAGAGGGGTTTGGAATGGGGGCTGCTCTATTCCTCTATCTCTAGCCTCTTGGGCTGCCCTCACATCTCTTTGATGCTAGACTGATACATCCCAGGTTGGATCCTGCCTCACCCCTTCCTTCCTTCCTCCTCCTCCTCCTCCTCCTCCTCGTCTCCCTGGGACCTCAAGATGAGCGAGGCTGGAAGTCTCCTTGGAGAAGACAAAGGAGCAAGCATGGCTGCCTTTGCTCTTCTCCAGACTAGTTACCGGTAGTTGGACTAGAAAACTTTCCCATCCAAGTTCTGTAGTGCTATTCAACAAGTGTGCTGTGGCACCCTGGGGTGCCTTGAATGATGCTCAGGGGTGCCTCTGGCAACACTGGCCTCTGTCCCTCTTTCCTTCCCTCCCTCCTCGGATGCCATCTCTGCCTCCCAAAGGTTTGTGCAGCTGTTTGTTGCAGCAGCCCTGGCTACAAGCTCCGCAGGCGAATGGTGCCTCTGGGGCTGGCCAGGGGGTGTTGGCTGCCAGGAACTGAGGCGGCCTTGGAGTAAGCAAGCAAAATGGCGAGGGGCCCTTGCTGTTGGGAATGGACAGACAAGTCCCAGGCCCCTGTGGGGCAGCGTAAGGAGGCGCCTCTCTTTGGGGCTCAGAGACCAAGAGGAGGACTCCTAAGGGGAGGGAAGAGGAGAGGAGGCTGAGAGAGTCCTCAGCAAGGGAGGGTGTTAGAGAAAGGGTGAGGGGCTGCAAGCTCTGCAAGGGGGGACCTAACTGGGATCCTGAGCCCCACAGGGACACTGCAGAAAGAAGGTAGTTGGTCCAGGGAGTCGTGGACCCAAAATGGTTGAAAACCTATGTACTTTTATTTCCTCCAGTAAACTACTTTGCTGTTACAGTGGTACCTCTGGTTGCGAACATGATCCAGGGTGCCTTTTGCACCCTGAAAAGTCTGCAACCATAGTGGTGCTCTTGCGCATACGTGAAGCGTGATAGAGCGCTTCTGCGCATGCGCAAAGCGCAGTGAACGCTTATGGACATGCAAGCGCAGTGAAACCCGGAAGTAAACAATTCCAGGTTTGCTGCGTTCTTAACCTGGAAAAACACAACATGAAGTGTTCGCAAGAAGAGGTATGACTGTATACCAAGGCCACCGAGCCCAAGAAGCCAGTGTAATATTCTCTCAGTGTGTCTCAATCAAACCTGAGTTTTTCCTTTTCTCTTTAGGGAGAGATCTGTCGCCGCCTGGAGATTCTGAGGAAAGAGAGAGAGGAAATTCTGGCCTATCAAGCAGACCTGGACAAGGAAAGCAAAGACCTCCTTGTAGGTGTCTCTATTGTTACTAGTGAATCATAGAATCATAGAGTTGGAAGAGACCACAAGGGCCATCCAGTCCAACCCCCTGCCAAGCAGGAAACACCATCAAAGCATTCCTGACAGGTGGCTGTCAAGCCTCTGCTTAAAGACCTCCAAAGAAGGAGACTCCACCACACTCCTTGGCAGCAAATTCCACTGTCGAACAGCTCTTACTGTCAGGAAGTTCTTCCTAATGTTTAGGTGGAATCTTCTTTCTTGTAGTTTGAATCCATTGCTCCGTGTCCGCTTCTCTGGAGCAGCAGAAAACAACCTTTCTCCCTCCTCTATATGGCATCCTTTTATATATTTGAACATGGCTATCATATCACCCCTTAACCTTCTCTTCTCCAGGCTAAACATACCCAGCTCCCTAAGCCGTTCCTCATAAGGCATCGTTTCCAGGCCTTTGACCATTTTGGTTGCCCTCTTTTGGACACGTTCCAGCTTGTCAGTATCCTTCTTGAACTGTGGTGCCCAGAATTGGACACAGTATTCCAGGTGGGGTCTGACCAGAGCGGAATACAGTGGTACTATTACTTCCCTTGATCTAGATGCTATACTCCTATTGATGCAGCCCAGAATTGCATTGGCTTTTTTAGCTGCTGCATCACACTGTTGACTCATGTTGACTCAGATTGGTCTGACATGACTTATTTTTCAGAAACCCATGCTGACTTTTAGTGATCACAGCGTTCCTTACTAGGTGCTCACAGACCATTTGCTTAATGATCTGCTCTAGAATCTTTCCTGGTATTGATGTCAGGCTGACTGGGCAATAATTGGGGCGATAATTGTTTGGGTCCTCTCTTTTCCCCTTTTTGAAAATAGGGACAACATTTGCCCTCCTCCAGTCTGCTGGGACTTCGCCTGTTCTCCAGGAATTCTCAAAGATTACTGCCAGTGGTTCTGAAATCACCTCTGCCAGTTCTTTTAATACTCTTGGATGTAGTTCATCTGGCCCTGGAGACTTGAATACAGCTAAACTAGCCAAGTATTCTTGTACTACCTCCTTACTTATTCTGGGCTGTGTTTCCCCTGCTGTATCATCTGCTCCATATTCTTCAGGTCTGGCATTGTTTTCTTTTTTGGAGAAGACTGAGGCAAAGAAAGCATTGAGGAGTTCTGCCCTTTCTCTGTCCCCTGTTTGCATTTCACCATCTTCTCCTCTAAGTGACCCCACTGTTTCCTTGTTCTTCCTTTTGCTACAGACATACCCATAAAAGCCCTTTTTATTGCTTTTAACCTCTCTAGCAAGCCTGAGTTCATTCTGTGCTTTAGCTTTTCTGACTTTGTCTCTACATGTGCTGGTTATTTGTTTGAATTCCTCTCTGGTTATTTCCCCCTTTTTCCATTTTTTGTACATATCCCTTTTAAATCTTAACTCAGTTAAAAGTTCTTTAGATAGCCACCCTGGCTTCTTTAGGCACCTTCCATGTTTTTGTCTCATTGGTACTGCTTGAAGTTGTGCTTTTAATATCTCCCTTTTAACAAGCTCCCATCCACCATGAACTCCCTTCCCTTTTAGTATTAGTGACCATGGGATCACACCCAGCATTTCCCTAAGCTTTCTGAAGTCAGCTTTCTTAAAGTCTAGAATTTGAGTCTTAGTATGCTTGGTTGCTCCTTTCTGATGTATAATAAACTCCAGAAGAGCATGATCACTCCCACCTAATGATCCTGCCACTTCTACCCCACTAACCAGGTCATCACTACTGGTTAGGACCAGATCTAAAATGGCTGATCCTCTTGTTGCTTCTCCCACTTTCTGGACAATGAAATTGTCTGCAAGGCCAGTGAGGAATCTGTTCGACCTTATGCTCTTGGCTGAGTTTGACATCCAACAAATATCAGAATAGTTGAAATCCCCCATTACTACTATCTCACTTCCTTTTGAATGCTTGGTCATCTGTTTCAGGAAGGCGTCATCTGTGTCCTCAGTTTGGCTGGGGGGTCTATAGTAAACTCCCACAATGAGATCACTGTTATTTTTCTCTCCCTTAATTTTGACCCAGATACTCTCAATTTGGCTTTGAAGTTTTAAATCATGGATCTCTTCACAGGTATACACATCCCTGACATATAAAGCCACTCCTCCTCCTTTCCTGTTTGGTCTATTTCTCTGAAATAGATTGTATCCCTCTATTACTACATTCCAATCATGAGACTCATCCCACCAGGTTTCAGTGATGCCTATTATGTCATATTTAGTTTGTTGTACCAAGAGCTCAAGTTCGTCTTGTTTATTTCCCATGCTCTGTGCATTAGTATACAGACATTGAAGACCATTGATCATTCCCCCTAGTCTCTTGTGAGGGAGGGAACAAGCACTTGAAGAATCAAGTCAGGACTGAGGAGGGATGGGGAAATCTGCCCATTTCAGCCTCTCCCCATTTCTCCTTTTTCCATATCAGTTTGTTTATTCATTTATTATTCTGAAAATGAATCAAATACTAGGGTAGCTACTTCCTTGTATAAATATTTTTATATGCACTTTACCCTCATAAATACATTTTTGGTGAACATTACCTGGCTGGGTCAACCTTGAACAATTCAGAGGTGTGAATTTCAAAGGATTGCTCTGTTTTGGTCTCCATATTTTTTCAGCAATAGCAAATTAGGTAAATTCACATTTGAATACAGCTAATTTGAGTTTACAGTGGTACCTTTAAAACAAAATAATTTTTTTTTTACCAGTAGCACCTTAGAGACCAACTAAGTTTGTTCTTGGTATGAGCTTTCGTGTGCATGCACACTTCTTCAGATACACTGAAACAGAAGTCACCAGACCCTTATATGTAGTGAGAGGGTGGGGAGGGGTTTTGATGGAACAGGAGGTGATCTTCTGCTCTTTGCTGATGCTTTGTCTCCAAATGCTTTCCAGCTGTGGGGGATTTTGCCTACGATGCGTTCAGGCCTCCTTCCGACATGAGCCAGTCTCTTGACCAAGCTTCTCTTCCCATTTCCTCCACAATGTCTGGGTTGATCACCTTCACAATGGATCCAGATTGGCTCAAAATGGTGCTCAGTCAGTGACCAAAGAGCAAGACTGAGGGACTCATCCAGACTGCTGCTTGTCCCACCCCTTTCCTCCAGGAAAACCCGCTGTTTACTGCTGAATGAGAGCAAACATCAGCCAGGTTTTCTCCGGACTGATGTTTGCTTTGATGTTGCACTAAGGAGCAGGTTTTTCCTGAGGGAAAGTGGCAGTACAAAGGCAAAACCACTTGGACTTGTGTTTATATTAAATTATGATCTAAGACTAGAGATGGTGTGAATCTTCTCTTAAACTCACAAACGTGACATTTCCCTAAAATGCTGGTGGATTTTCATAAGGGTTTTTAAACAATAATGGCAAACTGAAGTGGAAATGTGGAGAACTTGATATCGGAACAATTAATAATTTCAGATTGGATAAAATAAAATGTGTGAGAAACAAAAACTGGCTGATTCAGCCATTCCTACCCAAAACTTTGGCATGTGCCAGGGAGACTGACATCTGAGGGCCAGGCTGTTCTTCCACTCCAGGGTCTCAGGGGGTCTTCCTGGTGTGGCCTGTGGTGTGCAGTAAATTCCCTTCTCTTTTCCCCTCTAGGATGTGAGAAGCACCTTGGAGAGGTAAGTGGATCTGGCTCATTTCCATTAGCATCCCTCCATGAGGCCGGGATGCAGGAATCTCAGACATGGCCCTCCAGGGGCTGCAGGGGAGAGACTGTAGGACTCACTCCCTACAGCATCTCACAGGTAAAATCAGGGCAACCTCTTTGGAACTTGTAGCACCCCAATTCTCCCTGCAATGATCAAGGCCAGAGCTCTTCCTCCTCCCTCCCTCCCCACATCACTTCACTCAGAGATGGGGGTTCCTTTCTTTCTCTTGCACTTTCTCTTCATTGGCTTTTTGGTAATTTCAAACATCTAGAAGATGCTTGGGAAGAGCTTAGGACGTCCCAATAGATTTCCATGTCCAACTAGAAGCTCCCCAACTCTGGTAACTCAGCCCCTTTGAGGCGCTTAGGGAGGGAAGGTCTGTTGGTCTAGAATAGGTGGGTTCTTTTTCTTGGAAGCATTTCCAGTGTGAGAAGTTGAAGGTGGTCTGGAGTGGGGGGTGAAAGTCAGGTTATTTGATGCCTCTGGAGGGAGATTCCTTCCAGTAGCACCTTAGAGACCAACTAAGTTTGTTCTTGGTATGAGCTTTTGTGTGCATGCACACTTCTTCAGATACACTGAAACAAAAGTCACCAGACCCTTATATATAGTGAGAGGGTGGGGAGGGGTATTACTCAGAAGGGTGGTGGGAATGGGTGATTAGCTGATAGGAGAGGTAAACCTGTTGACGACTGCAATTAGTCTTACAGGAAAAAGCAAGGGGTGAGAAGGTTAAAAAAGCTTTGTCATGTACCGGTATAATGAGATAAGAATCCAATGTCTTTGTTCAGACCAGGTCTCTCCATGGTTTTAAGCTTGGTAATGAGTTGCAATTCAGCAACTTCTCTTTCCAGTCTATTTCTGAAATTCCTTTGCAATAAGACAGCTACTTTGAGATCTTGTATAGAGTGTCCTGGGAGACTGAAGTGTTCTCCTACTGGTTTCTCTGTCTTGTGATTCCTGATGTCAGATTTATGTCCATTTATCCTTTGGCGTAGGGTTTGGCCTGTTTGTCCAATATAGAGAGCTGAAGGGCACTGTTGGCATTTGATGGCATACACAATGTTAGACGATGAGCAGTTAAATAGTCCTGAGATGGTATGTTTGATGTTGTTGGGGCCAGTAATGGTGTTGTCCAGGTGTATGTGGCAGCAAAGTTGGCATCTGGGTTTATTGCAGGCTCTGGTGCCAGTGTCTGTGTTAAGTCTGGTTGTAGTATTATTGTGGGCGAGGAGTTGTTTAAGATTGGGTGGCTGTCTGTAGGCGATGAAAGGTATTCCTCCCAGAGCTTGAGAAAGAACTAGTTCTCATGCCAAGAACAAACTTAGTTGGTCTCTAAGGTGCTACTGGAAGGAATTTTTTTATTTTGTTTTGACTATGACAGACCAACACGGCTACCTACCTGTATCTGGAGGGAGAGTCCAATTGGGCATGGGGTTGTGTCCTTCCTGGGTGAGAGAGGGGGTGCAGGGAGGGTTTAAGTTGTTCTCCTTGACCTCTTGGCAGCTTTGGACATCACTCACATCCTCTGGAGAGGCTCTGGGAGGGGCGGGATTGCAGGCACTTCAGGGGTTTGGTTCTTACATCCTGGGACCTTCCCAGAAAGTTGTTATGGGGCAGCATCGTTGGAAGCCGTGGGAGCCCTCCGGTGGTGTCGCTTGGGGTTACATCTTGTCCCTTGTGCTGTTTAGCATCCTTACGAAGCCACTGACAGCTGTCCTCGGGGGTTTGGGACTGAGGTCTCCCCAATCTGTGGTGGACACCCAGCTTTATCCTGCTTTTCCATCTCAGTCAGGACAGGAAGTTGAAATGCTAGACCAGGGCTTGGAGGTGGGTGTCAACAGATGAAGATGACTATTGAAAATGACCTGTTAGGAAATGAACTTCAGCTTTGTTCATGTTATTGAGATCTCCTGCAATAATTTGGGAGACAGCGCCACAATGGGGCCATTCATTGTTTTTCTTTTCACCAGGTATGAGGACAGAGAAAGTCCAGAGAAGCCACTGCCTTTCCCTCCAGAACTGAGGAACAGGATCTGGGAATCCAGTGATCTGAATCACCTTGTGGAGAATACAATGAAACAATGGAAAGGTAATGAAAAATGGCTGCCAGGATTTCACACTGGGAATTCTATGACTTCTTCAGAACTGAACATGCTCTTATTGCATGGAATGGAGTAACTCCTTGGATACTCCTTCTTGGTGCTCCAGCCTTCATGTCCTGTCCCCCAGAATGACCCATGTATATTGTGACGCTGGATCCTATAAAGAAAGCCTGAAACAGAGTGTAGAGCAAAGTCAGGATTTTTTCCTCCCGTGTGCATCTGTTTACAATTATAAGGAACCTCTTTTTCCTTGTGGTTCCCTGTCTACACAATCTGGGGTTGTCCTTTGGGAGATTCTCCTGCTCTGAATGGAGTCAAAGGGCATTCAGAAGCCCCCAGTTCCCCCTCTGCCTTCTGCTCAGGCTTGTTTCCCCGCAGTGGAGCCAAGGCCTGAGTCGACTCCTCCTCAGACGTCCCCCTGCAGCTGCCATATCTAGGGCTTCAGCCTTCAAGATCTCCTGAGAGGAGATGGAGACATTGAGTATGGAAGAAAGAGCACACGAGCCCCAAAGGGCACAATCATGCTTGTTAAGTACCTTAAAGGTTTGTAGAAGGTTTGTGAGGAAGCGCTTCCTTTTGCATGACAGCTCTGCCAACCCTTCCTCATCAATCTTTGCTTCTCCTTATGTTTTACAATTTTGGTTTTAATAATTTCCCCCACCACTTTACTTGGGAAGATGTTAAGGCTGCCTCCATCTCCCCTCTTTATCCTTTTACAGGATTCCTATTGCTCTGCCTCCCCTCCAGGCCAAGAATGTAGAGCCCAATTTCAGGGACAAAGTTCAGAGACCATCAGGATTCATGCTGAATATTCTTATTCTGCTATTTAAAGCTTTAGTTATTTTCATAGATTCTTCCTATGATTTTCTAGTTGTTAATTTTTTTTGTACAATTTAATTAATATTTTATAATTGTACTTGAATTTAACACCTATGAAATATCAATCCCCATCCCTCCTGTGAAATTGTTCCTCCCCTGGAAATTTACCTTTCTGAATGTGTTTTCTGAATAACACAGCATCTGAGGAATCAAAAAGATATAAAGTGTAAGGGCAACACTCTTCCACCAGAAAATAAATCTCCATACAAAAGTAACACTTCAAAACGTAGCATCGTTAAATTCAAGTACAATTATAAAATGTTAATTAAATTGTACAAAAAATAATTAACAACTAGAAAATCATAGGAAGAATCTATGAAAATAACTAAAGCTTTAAATAGCAGAATCACTACTTAGGCCTACAGCTGTTGTCTTTGCAATTATTTGTTCTATGATTTAATCTTTTGCTTGAAATAAGGAAACAACAGGTGCTATGTTATGTTTGTTTGGTTTGGTTTTTTGTTTTACAGGAACCAATGAAAAAATTTCTATTGCATTAGACTCAGATCCAAGGTACCTAGCCTAGAGCAGAGAATTGCAACAGAGCAGCATCTTAAGCTAGCGACATACTGTATAAATCCCTTCTCTTGTGACTGAACTAAAAGGACACTGGCTCAGCTACAAGATATTGGAGAAGGAGCCCGGGAGGCAAGAGTTAACAATCCCCTGTCCTTAAGGAGAGTCCATATGTATATGTTAAGCAGTTTAATAAATTGTTCTGTGTACACTTATGTTCACAAAGAGGTGAACATGAGCCCAAATACTTTCATGTGGCAAGCGAGGGAGCCATATGCATTATTATTATTCTTTTGTTGTTTAAAGTTAAGAACATTTCTACTAGCAATATATCACAGCTTCTATAGCCTACATAGAGTAGGGGTATTTAAAACAAGAGTCATCATAGTGATCCGTAGTTAAAAGTAGAAGTTGGCAGATGTGTCCTCTTTTTGGCTTTTCAAAATAACCCTACACTTGCCTGTCATGACTGTCTCAGGCCCTAAGTGGTAACCTTTTGAGTTATTCCACCCTTCTCCCAGAGAACTAGTCTTATGGTATATATTAAATCCCAAAGAGAAGCATGGAATAAGCAGTCCTTTGTACAATTGCCCTGCCACCTGCCTCCTCTTCCCTGGCGGCAAGGCCTAAACCTCCAAGATGGTAGGGAGGAAGGCAAGGAGAGACCAAGTGGGTGAGAGAGATGGAGAGCAGGAATAAACAGGCTCCCCACTTAGCATGATTTTCACTTGTGGGCCCAGAACGTGACCCCCGCAAAAGTGAGGGGGCTTCTATATGTGGTTTTATGCTGTATTTTTATGCTGTGAACCACCCTGAGACCTATGGATGAAGGGCAGTAGGCAAATGTGATATTATTATTATTATTATTATTATTATTATTATTATTATTATTATTATTACAGGGGGGGTCCTCATCCCCCACCCCAACCCAGAGGTCCCCAAAGACCACAGATATTGTCAGAGGAAAGCAGCTTCTCTCCTCTCCTGCCTCCTCCAATTCACCTCTCTTTCCCCTTCACTAACACAGAAGAGCTGAGTAAAAGGTTTCCTGGGTGGTTTTTCCTCTTAGAAAATGCCTGGGTTGAGAGGAGCACAGGCACAATACACATTGAACATCAGAAAGTGAAGAAAACTGATTTAAAAACCAACAAGGAAGATATTTATTCTAATGAAATAAATTTATTCATTTATTCTAATGAATAAATGAAGATATTTATTCTGCAAGGAGGAGTCTCAGTCTTGCATGAGATGCAAAGAAATCCCCTTGGTCTGAAAGGGAATCTGGGTTTTGTTTTTTTAACAAGATGTCCATTTCTGTCTCTTGGCTGACTCTGCCTAATCTTCTCTTTTCCTCATCTTCTCCCCAGCAGCAAATGTGACTCTGGATCCAGACACAGCCCATCCCAAACTCATCCTGTCAGAGGATCTGAAAAGCCTGAGAAGGGGAGACAAACGTCAAGTCCTGCCCAAAAATCCTGAGAGATTCAGTATCTGGCCTTGTGTGTTGGGATGTGAGGGATTCACAGCAGGCAGACATTTCTGGGAAGTCACTGTGGGAAGTGGGGAAGGGTGGGGTGTGGGGGTCGCCAGGAAGTCTGTGAAGAGAAAGGGCCGCTTCCCCTTAAGGCCTCAGGAGGGGATCTGGGCTGTGGAGAAGTGGGGAGAGGAGTACTTGGCCTACACCTTCCCTCTTTCCCCTCCTCTGTCCCTGAGTTGGGATCCCAGGAGGATTCGGGTGACTCTGGACTATGAAGGGGGACGTGTGTCTTTTTCTGATGCTGACTTAAGAGCCGAACTCTACACGTTCTCAGGAGCCTCGTTCTCTGGAGAGACCCTCCTCCCTTTCTTTTTTCTGTGGGGAATTGAAGCCCACCTCAGTATCTCCTGAGCAGACTAAATCTGCCTCTCAGGCCCAGCAGGAGTTTCTCTCCAGACCAGCGTGAAGGATATAAACACCATTTACCCACCAAGAGCACGTTGGGCAGTTTTTCAAGGGCCCTTTGAGAGGATTCGTTCCAGTCAAAATCAGCAGAAATAACAAAAGAAAAATGGGTTTCTGTTGCTTTGCATTTTCCTTCCTTTTCCCAGAATTCCCTCTGCAGCTTTTAAAAGTCCTAATAAATTTTCTCACCTTCAATCTTGTTTTCCTTTTGAGATGTCTGATTTGGCAGAGCACGAGTCTCTTAATCCCAGGTTTGTGGGTTTGAGCCCCACGTTGGGCAAATGTTTCCTGCACTGCAAGGGGTGGGACTAGATGACCCTCAGGACCCCTCACAACTCTGCAATTCTAGGAAACCTTCCTTTCCCCACATAGGGTTGCCAAGTCTGCTTCCAAAAATTAGCGGACAAGCGGGGGGGGGGGGGTTTAAATTAAATTAAAGTATATATTTCCTTACAAACATTTTAACACGTATTAAAATAATCACTTCAAAACTTTACTTAAAATTCAAAACATCAAATATATTATAATAATACGGTAGGTAAAATATTAAATTACATTTTACTTTGCTGTCGTGTGTATTTTTTATTTGACTGCGCAGCTTTGATCAATTCTTTGTGTTTAAGGAATAATTACACCAGTCTTTGGTGTATTTGCACACTCCTCTCTTTCGTTTTAAAGAATTCAAAATCTCGACTTCCGGTCGCGGCGCCAGAGGGATCGGTCGGGGGGAACTTCGCTCCGAAGTTCCCCGGCTCGAAAAGGGAGAAAAGGAGTGACCGCGACAGCGCAGCAGCCCCCAAAACTCCTGGGAACAGCGTCCCGGGAACAGGTGATCCTGCGGCAGCTCGCAGCGACTCCCTTGCTCCCCGGTAAACCCTAGTAAGGGCTGACGAGAGCAGGCGAGGAGTCAGAGCTCTTTGGATCCCGCAACATCCGAATACCCCTGACGGGCGAAGCTGCGTGACCGGCCCCTGCTGAGCGCTGCGATTCCTCTAAAAAGAAGATTTGGAATGAGAGACTGTAAGTAAAAAGATGATTTGGATATCAATTTTGGAGCCACATGGGACCCAAAAACGGAGGTCGATCCCATGCCGTTGAAACAAAATAACAGGGAACTGTGTAGCCAAGGCGAAGTGAAAGTGGAAATGAAACAGGAAGCTTTGCATTAGTGTATCCAGTTACTCTGTCTCCCCTTGGTTTTGGGGGAATCTGGCTTGGAATAAGATTTGAAGTTGATTTTAAAAATTATATATGTGGAGACTGTGACTTTTGGAAAAAATGGCGAATGATCTGACGGAGGAGGACTTGAAAAAAACTACTGGCGGTTGTACTAGAAATAAGAGACTCTGTCAGAGCAGCCAATGAAAGGTGGCAAGTTCACCAAAACAATAATGACATCATACCAGAAGAAACAATGGTGGGAAAAGTAACAGAAGGAAAACACATCCCAGACCGTGAGAAAAAAACAAAAATGGGGAAAAAATCCTGCAGCCGGCAAAACAAAAGAGGTAAAGCACTTGGAATTGCCAACAGGAAAAAGAATAAAAGGACGAGGACTATAAACAGCAAGATATACAGAAAAAAGATTTTGAAAGGAGAAAAAAATACAGATCATCCAACTGGACGAGGTCGAATAGTGAAGGAAGAATCGAAGAGGAGGGAGCTGCAGAGAGTGAAGGAAGAAGGTCCTTGTGGCCAAGAGAACTGGTGGACATGGGTGGCAAAACGGGTGGGAGTGGGATAATTAAGGTTATGTCTATGTAAAAATGGTTATTTTTCCGGTTTTGAAGATAATGATAATGGATATGGTTAATGGTATGAGTGAGAACAAGATATATAAATATGGTAATGATTAAGTAAAGGAAGATATGATAGCTAGAGTCCCTAGAACGGGGGAGGGAGGGGTGATTAAAGAACGGAAATAAGGGAAAAGGGCCTAGGGTGGAAAATAGTTTTAAACAAGGGAAATTAGAAGAATATGATAAAAAAAATTGTGATGTGTAAATTAAGTGAAAGTAAAAGAGGTTGTATAAGAAGAGGAATTAGAAACCTGATAAAGAAGATTAATGATGAATTCAACAGCAGGGATTCGGGGAAGTCACTAGAAAATGGTATTCTAGAAAATTGGAAATGCCTAACCCAAGAATAGGGTTAGGCCTAAGCAATGTCATGAAGTATAAATATGGTTAAATGTACAATGAATATGGGCCCCTGTGAGAGGGGGGTGATGAAGAGATTTCTTCCTACGGTGAGAGGGGGGAAGCAAGGAAAACTTAACCATGACGTTATGTGCTTATAAAATTGTAAAACCTAATAAATATTAATTTAAAAAAAATTAAAGAATTCGAAATCTCGCCGCTGTCACTCTCATCACTCGACGCCATTTGAGGTCAGTCAACACAAGCTACAATACATTTTAAAAATGTTAACAACTGTACATAATTTTATAATCTCAATCTTAATTTAATATAAATTTTATAATCTTAATCTTAGGGTCATAGGTTCGAGCCCCCATGGGTTTGATTCCTGCATTGCAGGGGGGTTGGACTAGATGATCCTCGTGGTCCCTTCAAACAACTCTACAATTCTATGTTTCTATGCTTGCTTCTTAGGGATCCTTGGGGCAAAGCTACCCAAGTTCCCAACAGGGGTTCCTTCTTACCATTCCTGTATTAGGGAGGCGATCCTTGGGGCAAGGATCTCGCTTCCTCAGGTCGTCGGGCAAGTCTCCTCCAAGCCCGCCTTTCCCCCCCGCGCCTCTACCGGTAGCTGGTTTGCTGCTGCTCCAAAACGTGATTCTCCTATCCTTATTCTCTTAGACTGTACAGCTTTAGATTACATAGCATTTCATCATAAAGCTTTTGAATAAAAAAAATGTGCACTATTTTGTGGAAAAAATAGTGAATATAATGTGAAAAAAGCAGACTGTCCGCTCAAATAGTGAACACCTGGCAACCCTATACCCCACAAGACCTTATGCAGCTGTGAAAATGCATACATTATTAGATTAATAGTTGACTAAAAAACGAACCCCTTCCCCCACGTCAGGCAGGATAGCTCCTTGCTCTGAAGACCTCAGACGGGAAGTAAATGTAAAAGAAATTGAACCGGGTGTCAGCTTCAAATACACAATGCTCCCCCAATTAGTGTCAATTAGTGTGGTGTAGTGGTTAAGAGCGGTAGACTCATAATCTGGGGAACCGGGTTCGCTTCCCCACTCCTCCACATGCAGCTGCTGGGTGACCTTGGGCTAGTCACCCTTCTCTGAAGTCTCTCAGCCCCACTCACCTCACAGAGTGTTTGTTGTGGGGGAGGAAGGGAAAGGAGAATGTTAGCCGCTTTGAGACTCCTTCGGGTAGTGATAAAGCGGTATATCAAATCCAAACTCCTCCTCCTCCTCCTGGGATACTAACTGCTGAAACAACAAATGCCTATGGAACTGACCCCTCCATAGCCTTTCCCATCTGTCTAAAGGTATTGTCTGACCCAACTCTGGTGACCATTTTATCATAGGTTCTTTTATTATAATAATAATAATAATAATAATAATAATAATAATAATAATAATAATAATAATAATAATAATAATTTATTTGTACCCCGCCCATCTGGCCGGGTCCCCCCAGCCACTCTGGGCGGCTTCCAACAAACACTAAAATACATTAAAATATCACACATTAAAAACTTCTCTAAACAGGGCTGCCTTCAGGTGTTTTCTAAATGTCAGGTAGTTATTTATCTCTTTGACATGGGATGGGAGGGTGTTCCACAGGGCGGGCGCCACTACCGAGAAGGCCCTCTGTCTGGTTCCCTGTAGCTTTGCTTCTCGCAGCAAGGGAACCACCAGAAAGCCCTCGGCGCTGGATCTCAGTGTCCGGGCTGAACGGTGGGGGTGGAGACGCTCCTTCAGGTATACAGGACCGAGGCCGTTTAGGGCTTTAAAGGTCAGCACCAACACTTTGAATTGTGCTCGGAAACGTACTGGGAGCCAATGTAGGTCTCTCAGGACCGGTGTTATGTGGTCCCGGCGGCCACTCCCAGTCACCAGTCTAGCTGCCGCATTCTGGATTAATTGCAGTTTCCGGGTCACCTTCAAAGGTAGCCCCACATAGAGTGCATTGCAGTAGTTCAAGCAGGAGATAACCAGAGCATGCACCACTCTGGCAAGACAGTCTGTGGGCAAGTAGGGTCTCTGCCTGTGTACCAGATGGAGCTGGTAGACAGCTGCCCTGGATACAGAATTGACCTGCGCCTCCATGGACAGCTGTGTGTCCAAAACGACTCCCAGGCTGCGTACCTGGTCCTTCAGGGGCACAGTTACCCTGTTCAAGACCAATGAGTCCCCCACACCCACCCGCCCCATCCCACAAAAACAGTCTTGTTGGGATTCAACCTCAATCTATTGACTGCCATAACTCTTAGCACCCTTAATGAACTACAGCTCCCAGGATATCTTGGGGAAAATTCCCAGATGTGGGGCTACCCCAAAGGTAGCCCCACATAGAGCGCATTGCAGTAGTCCAAGCGGGAGATAACTAGAGCAGTGTTTCTCAACCTTTTCTGGGCAACGGCACACCTGTCTCATGAAAAAAATCTCGCGGCACACCACCACCAGAAAATGTCAAAAAATCACAAGGAGACGCTGTGCACCCACAAAATGGTGGCGGCAACGTCGCCATGGCAACGGAAATCACCTATGGTGATTGAAGACGTTGGGAGCTGCAGCACTAAACAAGATCTGCAAAAGCTGCCCCAAGTCTCTTTTCGAATTAAATGAGGCCAAAGGGTGGGGAGGGGGGAATAGCGGAAAGCGGCAACGGCTTTTCCCTGCCTCTCCGTCCCCTTCTTCTTGCAAGGAAAGCACCGACTTCGGGCCCTTTCCGCGAGGGGCGGCGGGGCGAGGCATTGCCCCCCCCGTCCCGGGAAGCTGGCGTCCCACCGGGGATCGCGAAGAGGAGGAGGAACCGCCCTCGCCCAGGCTTCCCCCGCCGCCACACCCGCTTACCGCCTCTTGGGGAAGGTGCTCGGCTGAGGGCGAGCCGGCGCCGGCGCTGCCCGCCCTCGGCACTGGGCAGCAGATAGGTGCACCTCCGGCAGCCCGCTCCTCAGGTGGCCCGAGAGGATCCGCAGCCTCCGGTGCGCAGCCGACGGGCAAGCGCCGCTCTTGCCGCCTGCCGGCCCTTCTGCCGCCGCCATCGCGCTTCCGCGTTGAGCCGTCAGCGTCAGGGTGAAAGGTCGAACGCGGCGGCCCGCGGCAGTTATAGGCTGCCCAGGCGCGTGGCGCGCCTGCGTGGCCCCGCCCCGCTGCCCAAATTATCCACTGCATTATCCGCTGAGCCGGTTTAGGAGAGCGGGCAATACGATAGGAACCCGGCAACATCTCGCGGCACATCTCGCGGCACATCAGGCAACATCTCGCGGCACACTAGTGTGCCGCGGAACAGTGGTTGAGAAACACTGAACTAGAGCATGCACCACTCTGGCGAGACAGTCTGCAGACAGGTAGGGTTTCAGCCTGCGCACCAGATGGAGTTGGTAGACAGCTGCCCTGGACACAGAATCTGGGCTTCCATGGACAGCTGTGAGTCTAAAATAACTCCCAGGCTGCGTACCTGGTCCTTCAGGGGCACAGTTATGCCATTCAGGACCAGGGAGTCCCCCACACCCGCCTGCCCCCTGTCCCCCAAAAACAGTACTTCTGTCTTGTCAGGATTCAACCTTAATCTGTTAGCCGCCATCCATCTTCCAACCGCCTCCAGGCACTCACACAGGACCTTCATTGCCTTCACTGGTTCTGATTTGAAAGAGAGGTAGAGCTGGGTATCATCCGCATACTGATGAACACCCAGCCCAAACCCCCTGATGATCTCTCCCAGCGGCTTCATATAGATATTAAAAAGCATGGGGGAGAGGACGGAACCCTGAGGCACCCCACAAGTGAGAGCCCAGGGGTCTGAACACTCATCCCCCCCCCACCACTTTCTGAACACGGCCCAGGAGGAAGGAGCGGAACCACTGTATAACAGTGCCCCCAGCTCCCAACCCTTCTAGACGGTCCAGAAGGATGTTATGGTTGATGGTGTCAAAGGCCGCTGAGAGGTCCAGCAGAACTAGGAAACAGCTCTCACCTTTGTCCCTAGCCCGCCGGAGATCATCGACCAGCGCGACCAAGGCAGTTTCAGTTCCATGATGAGGTCTGAATCCCGATTGGAAGGGATCCAAATGGTCCGCATCCTCCAGGCGTGCTTGGAGTTATTTAGCAACCACCCGCTCAATCACCTTGCCCATGAATGGTAGATTTGAGACTGGGCGATAGTTGGCCATAATGGCCGGGTCTAAAGATGTTTTTTTAAGAAGCGGTTTAATGACCGCCTCTTTCAGTGGGTCTGGGAAGACTCCCTCACAGAGGGAAGCATTCACCACCCCGCGGAGCCCATCGCCCAGCCCTTCCCGGCTAGCTTTTATTAGCCAGGATGGGCAAGGATCAAGAAGACAGGTGGTCGGTTTCACTCGTCCAAGCAGCCTGTCCACATCCTCAGAGGTAACAGATTGGAATTGATCCCATGAAACATGACTAGACAGAGCTCTAGCACTCTCCCGCCCCGGCTCTGCTCCCACGGTGGAGTCTACCTCCTTCCGAATCTGAGCGATTTTATCTGCAAAAAACTTTGCAAAAGCATTGCAGGAGATCTTGGGGTCCCTACCAGACCCTGATGACGGAGGTGGTTCTGCTAGATTGCGAACCTTCTGGAAGAGTCTCCTGCTGCTGTTTTCTGCAGATGCAATAGAAACGGTGAAGAAGGTCCTCTTTGCCGTCGCCATTGCCACTTGGTAGGCTCAAAGTTGAGCTCTAGCTCGTGTCCGGTCTGATTCAGAATGAGTTTTCCGCCACCGGCGCTCTAGCCGTCTCAGCGACTGTTTCATCGCCCTCAGCTCTGGGGAGAACCACGGGGCTGTCCGGGCTCCATGCAATCGGAGAGGGCGCTTCGGAGCCAGACAGTCAATAGCCCTGGTTAACTCCACATTCCAGCGGGCCACCAGGGAATCGGCTGAAAGGCCATCAACATGGGATAAAACATCCCCTACCACTCTCTGGAAGCCAATTGGATCCATTAAGTAGCGGGGGCGGACCATCCAAATTGGTCTCACCTCCCTGCAGAGGGGAAGGGTCACGGAGAAGTCTAGTTGCACCAGGAAGTGATCTGACCATGGCACTTCTTTTGTTTCACTTTTACTTAGTGTCAGATCACCAACATCCATAGAGGTGAATACCAGGTCTAAGGCATGTCCACGGCTATGAGTTGGGCCAAACTTATTCAGGGACTGCCCCATGGAGGCCATGCTTTCCATGAAGTCCCGAGCGGCCCCTTGTAAGGTCGTGTCGGCGTGGATATTAAAATCTCCTAAGACAACCAAGCTAGGTGTCTCCAGGAGCACATCCGCCACGACCTGAAGCAGCTCGGGCAGGGAATCCTTGGTGCAGCGGGGAGGTCAGTACACCAAAAGGAATCCTGTACTGCCCCTATTGCCCAGCTTCCAGAACATGCACTCAGAAAACTCGGTCTTTCCAATAGGACGCCTGGTGCAAACTAATGACTTCCTAAAAATCACTGCAACCCCCCCCTCCCTGCCCAGATGGCCTGGGTTGCTGTGCGTAAGAGAAACCTGGTGGACAAGCAGCAGCAAGGACTGGCCCATCTGCCTCATCCTACCGAGTCTCTGTCACACATGCCAGGTCAAATCCTCCATCGACAATCAGATCATGGATGGCAGTTGTTTTGTTCATCATTGACCTGGCATTACACAGCAACACTTTCAGGTCATGTGGGTATCCCTTGTTGATTCCAGTACCCGTCCGGTCAGGGCCAGACCTGGAGGTAGGGATAGTCCTCAGACAACGACTAAACCTGCCTCCTCGGTAATGACGTGGTCTGGTCTTAGCGTAACTCCTCCTCCTGCCCGTGATCACTGGGATCGGTTGTCCCAGTGTAGCCCCCCCTGTGGAATCTGCTCCAGCCATTTTGTTGGCTGGGACCCATTCCCAGGCAGCCCTGACCCCTCTCCTTAAAATCAAATTAAAACCCTATACAAATCAAACAAACAAATATAAAACAAAACAAAAAACAAAAAAACAAAACACACACACCAAAAAACAGTAAAAGTTACACACAGGCCCAAGATGGAAGATGGCCTTTAGGGGGAGCAGTCCTTCCCAGCACTGACAGGCAGGGCAGCAGCAATGGTGTTCCAAGGCCTCATCTTTCAGTTCCCATTCGAGGAGCAAGTTGCATATTTTCGATATTTTTTTTTTTAATTTGGTTGCAGAAGTTCTCTTTGTAATTTTGATATCTCCTGGACAAATCCTATTTTTTAATCTTGCTTAAAAATATGCAGTATCTGGTGATATTGTCTCTGGCTCCACTATCAGGGCCACTGACTACTGACTGGTGCAGCCTGCTCTCCTTTTACTGCGTTTCCCACAGGGTGGTGGCAAATGACAGAATAAATACACCTCCCCCCCCACCTGCTTGAGCGCCGCCTCCCCTTGCTCCATCCCCTATATGACGTTTGCCTCATTTGTGTGTCATCCTACGTTTCTCTGTGAGTCTCCACTCTCTCCCCATGGAAGGACACCAAAGTGGTTCATTTGGTCCAGCACCCAGACCCCTCTTGTGGAAAACCTGCAAGCAGGACCAGAGAGCAAAACGAGCCTTGCCCCCCCGCCCAAGCCTCCAGCAACCAATTTTACAAGCATGGGCTCCAACTTGAATAAACCTTTTTTTCTTTGGGGAGGGGGGGCAGATAAGCCCTGATGCCCTCCACCTTCAGCTTGGTTTTGTCAGTCGCCCTTGCTCACCTCCAGCCCCTTCCCCTGTTCCTTGGTGGTGGCATGCACCCCTTGTCCCGGGCACCCTGAGGTGGGGGGTCTGGCCCACTGCCCACCCCCACTGCTGACAGGCAACACCACGCTGAGAGGCGCAGGAAAGGTGGGCAGCACCAGGGAAGAGAAGGCTTGTGGCTGCTGCCACCACTCAAGAAATGCACACATGAGACACTGCCCTCACCTACAGGGATCCGGCCGTCAGCAGTTCTCAGAGAGGAGCATGAAAATAAGCTGCTTTTGAACGTTCTGGACCCCAGCGGGAAGCTGGTGGCCTCTAGCTTGTCTGCCCCATCTTCTTTCTCTATGGGCCCCTTGTGGGACCCAGAGACACTCTGGGGCAATGTGCCCCTAGCCTGCACACCACATTCCAGCCCCTTCCACACTGTCCTTGGTGAAAAAAGCAACCCTCATTACAAATGGGAGGGGCCAAAGGCCACATTGGCAACCCCAGGTATAAGCTGATTGAGTGGCCTTTTTGCCTAGAATGTACAATGCCCCCCCGAAACAGAAATGTTGTTGGCTGTGTCCCTAACACATTTCTCTTGCATTGGCAGTCAGAATGCAGAAAAAGGGAGCAATAAGCATGTTCAAGAATGCTGTTTGAAGGTGCACAACAGTGTGACTTTAAATGACACAATGGATGAGACATCAGGGCTTAGACTGAACCCTCTTTAAAGTAGGCCATGCTGGAAATAGGCAAACATAGAACTCAGCAAATCCTAATATTGCATGAGGTTGCAGAGCAGAGAGAGAGAAACCAATAAGGGTTATTCAATCACTGCGGCTCAGAGCTGCCTTGGGCTCTTCCGCAACTGTCACCTAGTAACAGTCACTCCATCAAGCTCCCTGCACTGTTTCTACCCCAACTGGTCATTATAAATTTAAGAACTACTCAGGGCCGGCGCGTCCATTAAGGCGAACTAGGCAGTTGCCTAGGGTGCCAAAATGGAGGGGGCACTGGCCAGCCTGCCCCCACCCCCCGCTGCCTGCTGCTGCCTGGTACTGCTCCTTTTCTTTCACGCGCCACACAGCCTGCTGGCGCCCGCCCACTTCTCTTTACCTGCGGTCCGCCCTCATGCGCAGGCGCCGCAGCAGACTGCAGTTTCCCTCCTTGGCGCCTGGCCCGGAGTCGCGAGCGGAGGTGCTGGGCTGCTGGCGGAGCTGCGGGCTGGTCGGACGACGAGGTAAGAAGGCAGCGGCGCCAGGCCAGGAGGTGGTGGCGGCCTCATCAAGGCCACCTGGGGCCAGGGGCGGCGGGTGAGGGGGAAGGCACGGCAGCAGGGGCCTATCTGAATCCAGCTCAAGGAGAAGAATGGTGGCTGCGGGAAGCATCTATGTGGACCCTTCCCTCCATCACCACTATGGGGAAGAGAAGCAGAGCTAGGGGTCCACTTTCAAAATGGCATGGGGTGTGCTCACTGCACTGCACTGTTTCCTCCCATTTCAAGCTCTTTAAAGGTTTTTTAAATGGCTGACAGGAAAAAACCATCTGGAGCTCAGTTCCGCAAACGAAAGGCAGAAAGAGCCAAGGAAGACGCCAAGCAAGAGGTGTTCTTCCGGAAATACCTTTGTAAAACAAGTACAGAACAAAAAGATGACAGTACCATTGGTGGAACTACCACTGAGGAAACTCCTAGTACAAGTGGTACTGGTCTTACTACAAGTGGTATTACTTCTGAGGACAAAGTCTCACAGTCTGGAGATATTCCAGTGGAACACACAGAGGAAACCGAGGATTTTGAGGAAACTGAGAGTACTGCAATTACTACAAAACACGTTGGTATTGTGCCTAGCTCGGTTTACAGTGACCCTGCTAACTGGCCTAACAATTGCAGTGAAAATTTGCGACAGCTTATTGTTCAGCATGGCCCACGGCAGATTGTATCATATAAATTTCCAAAAGACTCCCAAAAACGAAAATTCTCTCCTGTCTATTACAAGAGGAAACTGGCAAATGGTGAAGAAATGTGCCGTCATTGGCTGATATATTCTACCTCAAAAAATGTGGTTTTTTGTTTTTGCTGTAGGCTGTTCAGCAAAAGAGATGGTGGAACAACAGCTTTAAAAGACCCAGGTTCAAAAGACTGGAAGAAGCCTGCCCAAAAGGAGCAGTACAAGCTGCAGCAGCAGCAGCACCGCCGATGAACCCGGCTGCGCACGCGCACGCCTGCACAGGGGAGGCAGGCCAAGGAGGGTAAGAAGGAAAGAGGCGCACGCCCATCAGGGCGAGGGAGAGAAGGTGGCAGCGGCGGAGCCATGGGGCTTAGTGGCTAGTTGCACCCCGCCAACCATCTGGTGGAGTGCAGGGAAAAGGGAAGCTGCCGGCAAAGCCATGCAGCCCCCCCACTCGCTGGCCCCCCCCCCGAGAGGCCAGCGCCCTGGCGCAATGAGCCACTAAGCCCTATGGGAAGGACGCCTCTGGACTCATGCTTTTGATCTGGAATCTCAGCTAACAAAGGAAGGTTCCTTAGGGATATTTCCCTAAGGAAACAACTTCCCCTTGGTGGGATTTCTCCGTTTTGATCTCTTTTTTTTTTTTTTTTTTAAAATAATTTTTATTAGGTTTTCAAACATTAATCATACTCTTATCTTACTCAGTTAATAAACATATACAAAAGAAAAACAACACACAACACATATAAATCATATTTCCCCCTTCTTCCTTCCTTTTCATCTTAGTTTGGACTTCCTCCTTTCTTTCTTTTTTTTCAAAATAATATTTTATTTTTAAAACACCAAAAATAGACAAACATACAATAAAACACAAACAACAAAAAAAACAGAAAAAGTAAACACATACCTAAACACTCACTACATTTACACTACAATACTACATTACACAACATATTAATATTAATATTCTTGTCCTAGATCCTTAACATTCTCTAATAACTTCCTCCACTCTGCCCCTCTGTGTCGGTTCTCCTTATCTATTTACTACCAGCAATTTCCTAATATTTAATCTTATCATATCTATTCCATTACCAACTTATTTTAGTTATTATTATTTATCTCTACCTATAACTTCTTAATCTTTTCTTCAATCTTATAATTTCTAGTAGGTATATATACTAAACAAAAAATTTAATTCTGTCATCCTTAACACTTATTCCTATATTCTAACTACCATCATATTTACTATATCTAACTTTTATAAACTACTTTTATACATTGACATTTCTGTTTATGTTAGTTCTATACTTTATAATATTTTTTAAGATAGTCTTTAAATTTTCTCCATTCTTTTTCCACTTCGTCATCCCTCTGGTCGCGGATTCGCCCGGTCAGCTCAGCGGTCTCCATATAGTCCATCATTTTCATCTGCCATTCTTCTAATGTCGGTAAGTCCTTTGTCTTCCAATATTTTGCGATAAGAATTCTTGCTGCAGTTGTGGCATACATAAACAACATGTGGTCATCTTTTGGTAGAACTTGGTGAACCATTCCCAGGAGAAAGGCCTCTGGTTTCTTCAAAAATGTGTTTTTAAACACCTTCTTCATCTCATTGTATATCATCTCCCAGAATGCCTTCAACCTTGGGCAGGTCCACCACATATGATAGAATGTTCCTTCCATGTTGCCACATTTCCAACATTTATTGTCCTGCAAATGATAGATTTTTGCCAATTTCACTGGGGTTAGGTACCATCTATAAATCATTTTCATTATATTTTCTCTTAACAAAGTACATGCTGTAAATTTTATACCTGTTTTCCATAGTCTTTCCCAGTCCGCCATCATGATGTTATGTCCTACATCTTTTGCCCAGTCTATCATTGCAGATTTTACTAACTCGTCTTGCGTATGCCATTCCAACAGCAAGTTGTACATTCTTGACAAGGTCTTATTTTTTGGTTCTAACAGTTCTGTTTCCAATTTTGACTTTTCCATTTGGAAGCCAATCTTTTTATCCATTTTGAAAAGTTCATTAATCTGATGATATTGTAACCAATCTCGGATCCTTTCTCTCAATTGTTCAAAGGGTTTCAACCTGACTTGTTCTCCTTCATATATTAACATCTCGGAGTATTTTATCCAATTTTCTTCTGCGTTGACTCTTTTATAGGCCTTTGCTTCTGCTGGTGACAGCCATCTGGGTGTTTTTCTTTCTAGGAGATCCTTATACTTCATCCAGACTCTAAAAAGAGCCTTCCTTATTATGTGGTTTTTAAATCCTTGGTGGGCCTTTATCTTGTCGTACCATAGATATGCATGCCATCCAAATTTATTGCCATATCCTTCCAGGTCTAGTATATCTGTGTTTTCTAATAGGAACCAATCTTTCAGCCAGCAGAGTGCTGCCGCTTCAAAATAAATACTCAGTTCCGGCAGGGAAAAACCCCCTCTTTTCTTATCATCTGTTAGTATCTTGAATTTGATTCTGGGTTTTTTCCCCTGCCAGACAAATCTTGATATGGTCCTCTGCCACTTCTTGAAAGGTTCCATCTTATCAAGTATTGGAATTGCCTGGAAAAGAAATAATAATTTAGGCAGCACATTCATCTTTATTACTGCAATTCGGCCCATCAAGGACAATTTCAGATTGTTCCAGATCTCCAGGTCTTTCTTTATCTCATTCCATACCTTTTCGTAGTTGTCTTTAAACAGATTTTGGTTTCTCGCGGTCATATTGATGCCCAGATACTTTACTTTTTTTGTAAACTGTAGGCCTGTCTCTTTCTCCAGATTTTCTTTTTCACCTTGTGTCAGGTTTTTCCCTAGAACTTTGGTTTTGGCTTTGTTTAGTTTAAATCCTGCTACTTCCCCAAAGTCTTGTATCACCTCCAGTGCCTTTGGAGCACTGGAGTCTGGATTTTGTAATGTCAAAACTAGATCATCAGCGAAGGCTTTTAATTTGTATTCTTTGGCCCCCACCGCCACCCCTTTTATCTCTGAGTTGTTCCTTATCATGTTTAGAAGTACCTCCAGGACTGTGATGAAAAGTAACGGGGATAAGGGGCAACCTTGTCTTGTTCCTTTCTGTATTCTGATGCTATCTGATACCACGTTGTTAATAATGATTTTGGCCTTCTGATCGGTGTATATCGCTTCGATACCATTCATAAAACCATTCCCCACCTCCATATGTTGCAGATTCTTTTTCATAAATATCCAGGATACATTGTCAAATGCTTTTTCGGCGTCCACAAACATCAGGATTGCTTTGTCATTCTTATCTTGTTCTAGTTTTCCAAGGATATCCACCACGTTTCTTATGTTGGTATTTAAATGTCTCTCCGGTAAAAAACCGGCTTGATCCTGGTGGATAACCTCCTTTAGAACCTTCCTGAGTCTGCTAGCCATAATGTTTGCAAAGATTTTATAGTCCACATTTAGGAGGGAGATAGGTCTGTAGTTCTTCATCTGTGTGCGATCCACCTCTGGCTTTGGTATCAGTGTTATGTATACGTCCTTCCAAGACTCCGGTGCCCCTTTTCCCTTCAAGATTTCATTACAGACTTCCATTAATGGTTGAGTTATCCAGTCTTTCAAAGTTCTGTAATATTTTGCTGTGAGTCCATCAGGTCCTGGGGCTTTGTCCATCTTCATATTGCTGATTGCAGTTTCCACTTCACTTGGTGTTATGGGGTGGTTTAGGGGGCCTTTCATACTTTCAGGGATTTTCTGTATGCCGTTTTCAGCTATGTATTGCTCTATTTTGTCCTTTTCCTTGGTTTCTTCTTTGTACAACTGTTTATAAAACCTCTCGAAGTTTTTCCTTATCTCCAAAGGGTTCACTACGTTATTTCCATTGATTTTGATGTTTGTAATGGTATTCAATTTCTGCCTCTGTCTCAGCTGCCACGCTAGCAATTTCCCACATTTATTAGCTGATTCAAAAGTCTTTTGCTTCAACATTTTAATTTTCCATTCAATTTCGCAATTAGTTAATTTAGAGAATTCAACTTGTAGCTGCTTTATTTCTTTTTGTATTTTGATATCTTTAGGTTTTATCCTCAGTTGCTTTTCTTTCTCCTTCAATTGTTGCAAAATTAAGTCCTTTTTCTCTCTTTGCAGCTTCATTTTGATTGCCTTTTGTTGTATTAAGAATCCTCTCATTACCGCTTTGCTTGCGTCCCAAATAGTTCTTTTTTCCATTGTCGTATTTAAATTTACTTCAAAATAATCTTTTATTGTTTTCTGGGCTTTTTCACAAATAATTTGATTTCTAAACAATGAATCGTCCATTCTCCATCTGAAGGAACCCTTCGGGTTTAGTCTTATGTCCAGTTGTACTGGATTGTGGTCTGAGCATGTCCTTGGGTGTATTTCAGACTGGAGCATCCTGGGGGTTAATTCCCTGGATGCCCAGATTTGGTCAATTCTACTCCAGGCTTTGGTTGATTCACTGAAAAAAGTTGCTTCCAAATCGGTTGGATTAAGTGTTCTCCATGCATCGATCAAGTCTAGATTGTCAGTCATCTCAAAAAAAGTTTTTGGTAGCCTTCCATCGTTAGTAAATTTTACTCTTTGCGATCTGTCCATGAGTGTTGAGGCTACCGCATTGAAATCTCCTAGAACTATTAATTTGTAATCCATATATTCCATCAGCCTTTCGTGGATCTCCTTAAAGAATTCCGATTTTGCATCATTTGGCGCATACAGTCCCAATATCAAAAGTTTTTCGCCTTCCACTGTTATTTCTATTGCAACAAATCTTCCATCCTCGTCTTTAAATTTCAATTTAGGGTTGTATTTCTCTTTGGCATAAATTACTACTCCTCTTTTCTTCACTTTTGCTGAAGATATGAATTCCAGGCCTAGTCTTTTATTTTCCAGTAGTCTCCTGTGCAATCTTGTTATGTGAGTTTCTTGGAGGCAGATAATGTCCAAATTTTGTTTCTTTAAGATATGAAAGGCCTGGTTTCTCCGTGGCCGAATGTTCAAACCGTGAACATTCCATGTTAAGATCTTCAGTGCCATCTTTGTATCAAACTCCTCCTACCGCTCCTTCGGCTTCTTCTTCTGGTGTTGGTGCTGGGCCTCCGGCTAGAATTCCGGGGAATTCGTCCAAATTATCCTGTATGAACTTGATTTTGTCTTCTTTTGATTTGATTTTGATAAGTCTTCCTTTGAATCCAAAAGCTAGGCCTTGAGGGAATTCCCACCTGTAATTAATCTTCTTCTTACTTAGGGCCTGTGTCAAGTCGGTATAGCTTGGTCTTAAATCCAAGAAGAATTTGGGGATATCCTTGTAGAGAATGACCTTCTTTGCTTTAACTTCCAGGTTGTTTTCGTAATGGAGTTTCAAAATCTCGTCTCTTTGACTTTTTGTTTGGAATTCAATTAAGCAGTCATTTACTGTCTTTGTGTTCTTCCTATCCTTTGGTCCAAAACGATATGCTCTGACGATGGTACTTTCCAATTTTTGTTGGTCCAATCCCCAATATTCTCCAAATGTCTTAACTACGTAGGCCTTCAAATCTCCTTCTTGTTCTGGCAGATGTCTCAGTCTCAAATTGGTGGCCCGTTGCTTCATTTGCATAAAAGCAAGAGATACCTGTGTGTTGTAGTGGTCTCTGATGTGTGTCTGCTCAAGAGTTTGAACCTGGGACTCAACTTTGCTGACCTTTTCTTTGGTTGATTCAAGATCTTGTTGGAATTGGCCAATTTGATCTAATTGTGTCTTAATTCCTGCAATGTCCTGTTTAAGGTCTTCCGTATTATCTTTAATCTCTTTCCTTAATGCCTCAAAGTGTTCAAGTAATTGATTCATAACTGTAGAGTCCACTTGTTGAGACAGTCTTCTTTTGTCTTTAGAGGATCCTTCTACTGATTTTGTGACACTCCTTGTTGTCACCCCTCTTCCAGCTCCTCCAGACATTTATTATTAATATTTTTTTAAATTCTCAGTCCCGTTTTGATCTCTCTCCTTTTAGCTGCAGGTGATGGTGAAACTGAAAACATTTTCTAAACATATGTGTGGGAAACCTATGAGCAGGATCTGAGCACAAGAGCCCTCTCCCTTTCTAGAGTCTCCAGCAACCACTATTCAGGAGCCTTACTGCTTCGCAGCACGGAGGCAGAACATAGCACCATCCAAAGTCTTACCTTTCTTGAATTTTATCTACTCCTCTGTTAAAGCCCTCCAGGTTTTTCAGCCATTGCAAGGGACCACACTTTATTAGGAATATAGGAAGACTTCACAATGTGTAGTAATACGGATTAATGATAATAATAATAGCCAAGATCGCACCAGGCATTCCTATCAAGGGAAGGAGCTCCATAACTTGTCGGCCACACCACAGATGGTGCCTTTTGCCAGGCCAGCCCATTGGTCCATCAAGGTCAATATTGCCTACACTGACTGGCAGTGGTTCTGCAGGGTCTCCAGGCAGGGGGCCTTCCCAACCATACCTGGAGATGTCCTGGCCAGGGATGATGGGAGTTGTAGTCTGAAGAAAACAGAGGGCTCCAATGCTGAAAGCATCTGTTTCAATCTGAAGTTCTTTGCCAGTATGCTAAAAACGGATTACCGGTAAGTCAAAACTAGCAACCAAATCTTTTCAGGAGTTCTCTTCACGGAATCAAGTCCTGCTTGATAAATCAAAACTCCCGTTCATCTAGGACAGAGGCAGATTTTCTCCAATTCAAAAATGACAAGGAAGCCTGTTATAGGAATTCTAAGGTGTGTTTTATATATATATATATATATATATATATATATATATATATATATAATATTAATAGGCAAAAACATACATAAGTACCGGTATAGTATATAAACCACGTGTCTGAAATAGTGCAGATCAATTCTGAAGCCATTTTGACTCCCAAATTGACCTCAAATGTTTCTCTGCAAGGAAGAAGGAAAATGGAAAACCTCCCCATTGTCTCTTTGCAAATCCTGTCTTAAGGGTGTATCTGTTATTTTTCTCCTACTGATAGTGAACTTACATAAGGACTCTATACGGGCTCTAGGGTACCCCATAAGGGAAAAGGAGCAGTTTTTTCTTATCACAAAGCCTATGAATGGAAATGTTCCAATATGAATACCACAACTTACTAGGTGTGTGTGTTTGTGTGTAATCCAAAGCATGGGAAGCAATCCAGAAGCATTCGCTGCTACTAGAGAAAACATTCACCAAATGCAAAGATCACGTGGTCACCGAGTTTCTGAGTCATTTCCTGGAAGGGAAACTCCCAGTGACTAAAAACTGAGAAAGTGAAACTTAACTCGGTCTTTGGCGCGAGGGAGCCATGGCTGCTGCAGGGGGTCACATCCAGCGTCTCGGGGATGAAGCCACTTGCTCCATCTGCCTGGAATACTTTAAGGACCCAGTGATCATCCCAAAGTGTGGGCACAACTTCTGCCGATCCTGCTTGATCCAGTGCTGGGGGGAATCGGAGGCAGAGGCTTCCTGCCCTCAGTGCAGACAAAGAGTCCAGAGAAGGAGCCTCATCCCCAACCGGCAACTGGCAAACTTCGTAGAATTAATGGAGAATCTCAGCGTTCAAGGAGGGAAAGAAGAAGAAAGAAAAGGAGGAGTCTGCGAGGGGCACCAGGAGCCCCTGAAACTCTTTTGTAAAGAGGATGAAGCCCCCATTTGCGTGGTTTGTGACAGATCAAAGGAGCACAAACACCACGAGGTGATTCCTCTGAGGGAGGCTTTCGAGGAATACAAGGTAGGAGATCCCTGGATCTTGAGGGGGAGAAATACCTGTGGATTCTTCTTGGGAGGTTTTCTTTTTAATTCTCAGGTCCAAAGTAGGCATGGCATTAACTGGTCGTTGTTTATTATGTAAAAAGCAGCCCAGGGGAAGCCTGAGGGTTCCTGGGATGGATAGCTGGGAGGAGGGAGTTGAAGTCTTTTTCTCTGCCAGGAAAGGGTTAACCTCATTCACATCCCCCAGCAAGGTTGCTTTGTACATATGAAGAACACTACAAATGTAAATTGCACATACACAACTCAGCACACATCTCCTTTGGCTAGCAGGATGTCTCCTCAATGTGAGAGCAGCAAGTGGTCAGCTACGGGGGACAGGGACGGACTAGTGGCCAGGAATTGACCAGATGGTGCAGGCTCCTCCCCCCCCAGTATCTGTTGGAAGCAGATTTTCAAGTGGGGGTGGAAGAACCTACTGGTGGGGACAACGCTTATTCTGGGGGTGCTGTGGGGCCTGTGCAATGGGGTTGCAGTGTGTGTGTGGGGGGGGTAAGGAGCTACGTAGGTGGATTCTGGCCAGAGCAAGAACTACTTTGGCCCAGAAATGGAAGAAGCTGCAGCACTTAAATCTCCCCGGGTGGTCCAAGCACATGTGGGCTCAGCCTCTGACTACTGCAGAGAATATAATGGACAAGTAGCAGAAAACCTGAATTGCCATCTGACCCAATTAAGTAGCAAAGCTGTGGGGTCAAGAGGAAGGGTGGAAAAGCCCTAGGCCTGCAGAAGAGGGGTTTGGAGTGGGGGCTGCTCTATTCCTCTATCTCTAGCCTCTTGGGCTGATATCACTATCTCCTTGATGCTAGTTACAGGTAGATAGCCGTGTTGGTCTGCCATAGTCAAAACAAAATAAAAAAATTCCTTCCAGTAGCACCTTAGAGACCAACTAAGTCTTACTTAGTTGGTCTCTAAGGTGCTACTGGAAGGAATTTCCTTGATGCTAGACTGATACATCCCAGGTTGGATCCTGCCTTAGCCCTTCCTCCTCCTCCTCCTCTTCCCACGTCTCCCTGGGACCTCAAGATTAGTTGTCAGGCTGGGACTTTCCTGGGAGAAGACAAAGGAGCAAGCATGGCTGCCTTTGCTCTTCTCTAGACTAGTTTGTTGCACTAGAAACTGACCGGATGGGTACTGGAATAAACAAGGGATACCCACATGACCTGAAAGTGTTGCTGTGCAATGCCAGGTCAATGATGAACAAAACCACTGCCATCCACAACCTGATTGTGGATGGAGGATTTGACCTGGCATGCGTGACAGAGACTTGGTTGGATGAGGCAGATAGGCCAGTCCTTGCCGCTGCCTGTCCACCAGGTTTCTCTTACGCACAGCAACCCAGGCCATCTGGGCGGGGAGGGGGGGTTGCAGTGATTTTTAGGAAGTCATTAGTTTGCACCAGGCGTCCTATTGGGAAGACCGAGTTTTCTGAGTGCATGTTCTGGAGGTTGGGCAATAGGGGCAGTACAGGATTCCTTTTGGTGTACCGACCTCCCCGCTGCACCAAGGATTCCCTGGCCGAGCTGCTTCAGGTCGTGGCGGACGTGCTCCTGGAGACACCTAGCTTGGTTGTCTTAGGAGATTTTAACATCCATGCCGACACGACCTTACAAGGGGCCGCTCGGGACTTCGTGGAAAGCATGGCCTCCATGGGGCTGTCCCTGAATAAGTTTGGCCCAACTCATAGCCGCGGACATGCCTTAGACCTGGTGTTTACCTCTACGGATGTTGGTGATCTGACACTAAGTAAAAGCGAAACAAAAGAAGTGCCATGGTCAGATCACTTCCTGGTGCAGCTGGACTTCTCCGCGAACCTTCCCCTCTGCCGGGAGGTGGGACCGATTCGGATGGTCCGCCCCCGCCACCTAATGGATACAATTGGCTTCCAGAGAGTGGTAGGGGATGTTTTATCCCATGTTGATGGCCTTTCAGCCGATTCCCTGGTGGCCCGCTGGAATGTGGAGCTAACCAGGGCTATTGACTGTCTGGCTCCGAAGCGCCCTCTCCGATTGCATGGAGCCCGGACAGCCCCGTGGTTCTCCCCGGAGCTGAGGGCGATGAAACAGTCGTTGAGACGGCTAGAGCGCCGGTGGCGGAAAACTCATTCCGAATCAGACTGGACACGGGCTAGAGCTCAACTTCGAGCCTACCAAGTGGCAATGGCGACGGCGAAGAGGACCTTCTTCGCCGCTTCTATTGCATCTGCAGAAAACAGCAGCAGGAGACTCTTCCAGGTGGTTCGAAATTTATCAGAACCACCGTCATCACCGGGGTCTGGTAGGGACCCCGAGATCTCCTGCAATGCTTTTGCAAAGTTTTTTGCAGATAAAGTCGCTCAGATTCGGGAAGAGGTAGACTCCACCGTGGGAGCAGGGCTGGGGCGGGAGAGTGCTAGAGTCCTGTCTAGTCCAGTTGTGTGGGATCAATTCCAATCTGTTGCCTCCGAGGATGTGGACAGGCTGCTTGGACGAGTGAAACCAACCACCTGTCTCCTTGATCCTTGCCCATCCTGGCTTATAAAAGCTAGCCGGGAAGGGCTGGGCGATGGGCTTTGCGGGGTGGTGAATGCTTCTCTTTGTGAGGGAGCCTTCCCAGACCCGCTAAAAGAGGCGGTTATTAAACCGCTTCTTAAAAAACCATCTTTGGATGCGGCCAATATGGCCAACTATCACCCAGTCTCAAATCTTCCATTCTTGGGCAAGGTGATTGAGCGGGTGGTTGCTGAACAACTCCAGGCACGCCTGGAGGATGCGGACCATTTGGATCCCTTCCAATCAGGATTTAGGCCTCATCATGGGACTGAAACTGCCTTGGTCGCACTGGTCGATGATTTCCGGCGGGCTAGGGACAAAGGTGAGAGCTGTTTCCTAGTTCTGCTGGACCTCTCAGCGGCTTTTTACACCATCGACCATAACATCCTTCTGGACCGTCTAGAGGGGTTGGGAGCTGGGGGCACTGTTATACAGTGGTTCCGCTCCTTCCTCCTGGGCCGTGTTCAGAAAGTGGTGGTGGGGGATGAGTGTTCAGACCCCTGGGCTCTCACTTGTGGGGTACCTCAGGGTTCCGTCCTCTCCCCCATGCTTTTTAACATCTATATGCAGCCGCTGGGAGAGATCATCAGGGGGTTTGGGCTGGGTGTTCATCAGTATGCGGATGATACCCAGCTCTACCTCTCTTTCAAATCAGAACCAGTGAAGGCAGTGAAGGTCCTATGTGAGTGCCTGGAGGCGGTTGGAGGATGGATGGCGGCTAACAGATTGAGGTTGAATCCTGACAAGACAGAAGTACTGTTTTTGGGGGACAGGGTGCGAGCGGGTGTGGGGGACTCCCTGGTCCTGAATGGGGTAACTGTGCCCCTGAAGGACCAGGTGCGCAGCCTGGGAGTCATTCTGGACTCACAGCTGTCCATGGAGGCGCAGGTTAATTCTGTGTCCAGGGCGGCTGTCTACCAGCTCCATCTGGTACGCAGGCTGAGACCCTACCTGCCCGCAGACTGTCTCGTCAGAGTGGTGCATGCTCTAGTTATCTCCCGCTTGGACTACTGCAATGCGCTCTACGTGGGGCTACCTTTGAAGGTGACCCGGAAACTGCAATTAATCCAGAATGCGGCAGCCAGACTGGTGACTGGGATTGGCCGCTGGGACCACATTACACCGGTCCTGAGAGATCTACACTGGCTCCCAGTACGTTTCCGAGCACAATTCAAAGTGTTGGTGCTGACCTTTAAAGCCCTAAACGGCCTCGGTCCTGTATACCTGAAGGAGCGTCTCCACCCCCATTGTTCAGCCCGGACACTGAGGTCCAGCGCCGAGGGCCTTCTGGCGGTTCCCTCACTCCGAGAAGCGAAGCTACAGGGAACCAGGCAGAGGGCCTTTTCGGTGGTGGCGCCCGCCCTGTGGAACGCCCTCCCATCAGAGGTCAAAGCAATAAACAACCACATGACCTTTAGAAAACATCTGAAGGCAGCCCTGTTCAGGGAAGCTTTTAATCTGTGATATTTTAATGTTTTGTTTTTTAATATTTGCTGGAAGCCGCCCAGGGTGGCTGGGGAGACCCGGCCAGATGGGCGGGGTACAAATAATAAATTATTATTATTATTATTATTATTATTATTATTATTATTATAGAAAACTTTCCATCCCAGTTCTGTAGTGTGCTGTTTGTTGCAGCAGCCCTGGCTACAAGCTCCGCAGGCGAATTGTGCCTCTGGGGCTGGCAAGGGGGTGTTGGCCACCAGGAGCTGAGGCGGCCTGGGAGTAAGCAAACCAACTGGCGAGGGGCCCTTGCTGTTGGGAATGGACAGACAAGCCCCAGGCCCCTGTGGGGCAGCGTGAGGAGGCACCTCTCTTTGGGGCAGCTCAGAGACCAAGAGGAGGACTCCTAAAGGGAGGGGTGAAGAGAGGAGGCTGAGATAGCACACCACAAGGGAGGGTGTAAAGAGAAAGGGTGAGGGGCTGCAAGCTCTGCAAGCAAGTGGAGACCTAACTGGGATCCTGAGCCCCACAGGGACATTGCAGAAAGAAGGTAGTTGGTAGAGGGAGTCATGGACCCAAAAAGGTTGAAGACCTCTAGACTCTTATTTCCTCCATTAAACTACTTCGCTATTATATCAAGGCCACCGAGCCCAAGAATCCAGTGTAATAGTCATCTCTCTGTGTGTCTCAATCAAACCTGAGTTTTCCCTTTTCTCTTTAGGGAGAGATCTGTAGCTGCCTGGAGATTCTGAGGAAAGAGAGAGAGAAAATTCTGGCCTATCAAGCAGACCTGGACAAGGAAAGCAAAGACCTCCTTGTAAGTGTTTCTATTGTTACTAGTGAGGGCACAAGAGTTTGAAGAATCGAGTCAGGACTGAGGAGGGATGGGGAAATCTGCCCTTTTCAGCTTCTCCCCATTTCTTCTTTTTCCATAGCAGTTTATTTATTCATTTATTATTCTGAAAATTAATCAGATGTTAGGGTAGCTACTTCCTTGTATAAATATTTTTATATGTACTTTACCCTCATAAATACATTTTTTGGTGAACATTACCTAGTTGAGTCAACCTTGAACAATTCAAAGGTGTGAATTTCAAAGGATTGCTCTGTTTTGGTCTCCATATTTTTTCAGCAATAGCAAATTAGTTAAATTCACCTTTGGATGCAACTAATTTGAGTTTACAATGGTACCTTTAGTTACGAACTTAATTCATTCTGGAGGTCTGTTCTTAACCTGAAACCGTTCTTAACTAGAAGCGTGCTTTCGCTAATGGGGCCTCTTGCTGCCACTGCGCCGCCAGCACACCATTTCCGTTCTTATCCTGGGGCAAAGTTCTCAACTCGAGGTAACTCTTCCAGGATAGCGGAGTTTGTAACCTGAGGCGTTTGTAATTCGAGGTAACAATGTATTTATGCCATGCCCCAAAACATGCAGGGAATATCCTGTAGGGATATTTTGGGAGGCAGGAGAGGATATATTATTTTATTATATCCTTTCGTAACTTGCGGCAGCAAGTTCTATAACTGAGCAGAGTTGTTAAACAATCCCCCTTTTAAATTACAAAGCGGTTAGCTAGTTGCAGGCTCATCTGAGCCTCACTATTTAGGATTCCTGGTTTCCCTTTTTTATATCCCTCCTAAAACAATAGACGCGACCATCTGATTAAACATAAAACTAGTTTACTTACAATCATCCAGTTCACAATAAGATCCCTGAAGGCAGACTTAATTTACAGAACAACATATAACTATGTGAACTATCCCATAAGGTAAGGCTACCAGATTTTTTTCAATGCATCTGGAACATAGCTGTCAACATTTCCTTTTTTAAAAGGGAAATTCCCTTATTCTGAATAGGATTCCTCGCAAGAAAAGGGAAAGGTTGACAGCTATGATCTGGGGAAACTTTTCAACTTCAGTCAGGATGACAGGATTTTGTATGGGGACTGATTTGTAAATCTGGGGACTGTCTTTGGGAAATGGGGACGTCTGGTAACCTTACTAAGGGAAATATTCTCAAGTGACTGGGACTGAGCTGTCACTTCTCCTAACTCTTAGGAACACACAATGGAGAACACACAGGGCAGAACATGGAGGCCATGTGCTTCTCTACCAAGAACAGGCCACACCCACATTAAGTCACATGCAAAGGAAGTCTGTCTCAGCTAAGGAGGAACTAGCAAGTTTTCTCCTGAATGATACAAAGCATTCCCCAGCATGTGCATCGTAGGGATGTTGTATTTGATTGCAGTATGTTTTTACATCCCACATATCCATGGCTAGAAAAAAATGCTCCTTCCTTTAGGCTGTAGCCCTCTGAAAAATAGAAGTCAACAGAAACAGCAACCTAAATGGCACCAGCCTAAACTGAGGGGTCTTTTATGACCCTGGATGTTCTCTGAACAATTTAGAACTCTGGTTATGCCATGCCCCAAAACATGCAGGGAACATCCATGGCTAGGAAAAAAGCTCCTTCCTTTAGGCTGTATGTGACGAACCTCCCTTTACGCACTCTGTGTCACCCTACTATAAATGTTTGTCAGTAATGCAGGTGCACTGGATTTACTTTAAACCCCTCACAGCCTGCCCTCCGAGGTTCGACTAAACCAACCTCCTTAAAACTCTGGAGATCCCAGTGACAAGAGTGTTCACGTCCAGTTATACCCCCTGCTCCAGGCTATCCTGATGCAAACCTTTTGACCTACAGCCCTGGGTTCTAATCACCAAGAAACCCCTCTTTGCTGTCTCAGCTGGCTAGGTTTACACCCTCTTAGCCCCTCCTATCTAATCTTTTCCTCTGAGATCATTACACTGAGCCTTGGTATAACACGCTGGACCTCATGGATGACGATACTTCGATGGTTTAAACATGAACTAGTTTTTATTGTTTAACAAGCATAATGGGTTCAGACTTTAACACATGTATTTCATAGTTCCTTTACAGTTTCAGATGACTCCTATCGCCTACCCATATACCTCCCTCAGTCTGCTCTATCTATCTCCTCCCTTCTCTATCTCTCTCTCTCAACTTCCACACACGCCAACCAACCGCCAACTCCCCCTGACCAACTGCCGTTCCCCCCCTTTAAACCCCCAGGAGGTTCCGCCTCTCTGGAGTGATCTGTCAATTAACAGGTTCTATGTTTAACCTTGTAAACGCTGGGGAAAACTTAACATTCTACAAGGCCAAAAAGGGCTGGTTCGCCACACTGTAGCCCTCTGAAAAATAGAAGTCAACAGAAACAGCAATTAAAAATCAGAAGTGTCCTCCCTGTGGAATTCTCATAATTCTCTTCCTGATGTTTTGAAGGCTGACCATCCTCCACACTCAGACCTCCTCTTTTCTTGCAGAAATTAACAGAAACGGAGAGGCTGAAGACTGTGGAGAAGTTCAGAGAACTACGCCAGTTCCTGAAAGAAGAAGAAAAACATCGAATGAATCATGTGGAAGAGGTGGAGAAGGAGATTGCAGGGAGAAGGAATGAGCAGCTGGCCAGACTCTCCAGGAAACTCTCCTCTCTTGAGAAGATCATCCAGGAGATGGAGGAGAAGGGTCAGCAGCCAGCGAGTGAACTCCTGCAGGTAAGACGGTGGCAGGAACAGCCCAAGGCTCCAGGAAAAGGCTGCCTCCCATCCTTTATGTGCCTCTTTCATGTATGCAAGGAGTGCAGGGGCTCAGATGATGGAGCCTCTAGTCAGGTTTGTAATGGACAGGAAGACCCAAGAGACCTGGGATGCTTAACTCACCTGAATGCAGACTAGAGATTCTTCTGTGTTATTGATGGAGCGGGAGCTGATCTTCTGCTCTTTGCTGATGCTCTGTCTCCAAATGCCTTTCAGCTGTGGGGGGCTTCGCCTAGGATGCATTCAGGCCTCCTTCCGACATGAGCCAGTCTCTTGACCAAGCTCCTCTTCCCGTTCCCTCCACAACTTCTGGGTTGATCCCTTTCGCCATGGATCCAGATCGGCCCCAAATATTGCTCAGTGACAGTGACCAAAGGGCAAGACAAAGGGACTCATCCAGACTACTGCTTGTCCCACCCCTTTTCTCCAGGATAACCCACAGTTTACTGCTGAATGAGAGCAAACATCAGCCAGGTTTTCTCTAGATTGACGTTTGCTTGAAGTTGCACTAAGGAGCAGGTTTTTTCCTGAGGGAAAGCGGCAGGGCAAAGGCAAAACCACTGGGACCCGTGTTTTCCGGGCACAGGAACAGCAGAAGTGTGGATGAGCCCAAAGAAACACTGAGCTGTTTTATTACCCATTTGGAGGCATTTTATACTGAAGGGCCTTTTTCTACTTCCAGATGGAAAATAGAATTTGAAATTTGGGGACTTCTATGGAAGACAGTTTGGGACAGGGTCCTGGTAGGATTATCCTGTAGGCTTACTTACGTCTGAATTGCTCAATGCAAACTGGATTAAAGTTATTAAATTATAATCTAAGACTAGAGATGGTGTGAGTCTTCTCTTGAACCCACAAACGTGACATTTACCTAAAATTCTGGTGGATTTCATAAGGATTTTAAACAATAATGACAAACTGATGTGGAAATGTGGAGAACTTGATATCAGAACAATTAATAATTTCAGATTGGATAAAATAAAACCTGTGAGAAACCAAAACTGGCTGATTCAGCCATTCATACCCAAAACCTTGGCATGTGCCAGGCACACTGACATCCAAGGGCCATGGCCTGAGGGGGTCTTTCTAGTGTGGCCTGTGGTGTGCAGTGAATTCCCTTTTCTTTTCCCCTCTAGGATGTGAGAAGCACCTTGCAGAGGTAAGTGGATCTGGCTCATTTCCATTAGCATCACTCCATGAGGCTGGGATGCAAGAAACTCAAACATGGCCCTCCAGGGGAGAGACTGTAGGACTCACTCCCTGCAGCATGTCACAGGTAAAAGCAGGGCCCCCTCTTTGGAACTTGTAGCCCACCCCCCAATTTTCCCTCCAAGGTTCAAGGTCAACTGCCTCCTCCCTCCCTCCCCACATCACAAGGGGTGAAAGTCAGGTTATTTCCTGCCTCTGAAAGGAGAGTCCCATGGGGCATAGGGTTGTGCCCTTCCTGGGTGAGAGAGGGGGACAGGAAGGGTGGAGGTTGTTCTCCTTGACCTCTTGCCTGCTTTGGACATCACTCACATCCTCTGGAGAGGCTCAGGGAGGGAGGGATTGCAGACACCCCACTTCAGGGGTTTTGTTCTTACATCCTAGGACTTTCCCAGAAAGTTGTTATGGGGCAGCATTGTTTGTTGGAAGCCATGGGAGCCCTCCGGTGGTGTTGCTTGGGGTTACATCTTGTCCCTTGTGCTGTTTAGCATCCTTATGAAGCCCTTGACAGCTCTCCTCAGGGGTTTGGGACTGAGGTCTCCCCAATCTGTGGTGGACATGCAGCTTTATCCCAATTTTCCTTCTCAGTCAGGGCAGGAAGTTGAAATGCTTGGAGGTGGGTGATGTACTGGATGTGAGTCACGAGTTGAAGCTCAATCCTGAAAATTACCTGTTGGGAAATGAGCTTCAACTTTGTTCATGTTATTGAGATCTCCTGGAATAATTTTGGAGATGGGGCTACAATGGGACCATTCATTGTTTTTCTATTCACTCACATCCTCTGGAGAGGCTCAGGGAGGGCAGGATTGCAGGCACCCCACTTCAGGGGTTTGGTTCTTATATCCTAGGACTTTACCAGAAAGTTGTTATGGGGCAGCATAATAATTAGGGAGACAGTGCCACAATGGGACCATTCATTGTTTTTCTTTTCACCAGGTATGAGAAAAGAGAGAGTCCAGAGAAGCCACTGGCTTTCCCTGCAGAGCTCAGGAATAGGATCTTGGAATCCTGTGATCTAAATCACCTTATGGAGGATACAATGAAACAATGGAAAGGTAATGAAAACTGGCTGCCAGGATTTCACACTGGGAATTCTATTACAGTGGTACCTTTGGTTGCGAATGGGATCCGTTCCGGAGGCCCGTTCGCAACATTAAAGGAGCACAACCTGAAGTGCCTAATCTGCGCATGTGCGCGGTGCGATTTAGTGCTTCTTGCACATGCGCGAAGCGCCGCACCTGGAAGCAACCCATTCCAGTAATTCCGGGTTTGGTGCGTTCGTATCCCGTAGCGAACGCAACCTGCAGCGAACGCAACCAGAGGTATGACTGTACTTCTTCAGAACTGAACATGCCAGGCTCTTATTGCATAGAATTGAGTATCCCCAGGATACCTTCCTTCTTCGTACTCCAGCTTTCATTTCCTGTCCCCCAGAATGGCCCGTGTATATTGTGACGCTGGATCCTGTACAGAAAGCCTGAAACAGAGTGTAGAGCAAAATCAGGATTTTTCCTCCCATGTGCTTCCGTTTACAATTCTACGGAACCTCCTTTTCCTTTTGGTTCCCCGTCTACACCATCTGGGATTGTCCTTTTGGTGGTTCTCCTACTCTTAATGGAGTCAACGGGCATTGAGAAGCCCCCATTTCCCCCTCTGCCTCCTGCTCAGGCTTGTTTCTCCGCAGTGGAGCTAAGGCCTGAGCCGTCTCCTCCTCAGACGTCCCCCTGCAGCTGCCATATCTAGGGCTTCAGCCTTCAATATCTCCTGAGAGGAGATGGAGACATTGAGGATGGAAGCAAGAGCACATGAGCCCCAAAGGGCACAATTATGCTTGTTAAGAACCTTGAAAGTTTGTGTGGAAGGCTCTGCCAATCCTTCCACAGCAACCTTCGCTTTTCCTTATGTTTCACAATTTTGGCTTTAATTATTCCCCCCATCACTTTACTTGGGGAAGAAGTTAAGGCTGCCTCCATCTTCCTCTGCCTCCTTTTACAAGATTCCTATTGCTCTGCCTCTCCTCCAGTCCAAGAATGTAGAGCCCAATTTCAGGGATAAAAGTTCAGAGACTATCAGGATTCATGCTGAATATTTTTATTCTGTTATTTGTAAGCTTGCTTTATCATTGCTGAGTTTTAAAGCTTTAGTTATTTTCATAGATTCTTCCTATGATTTTCTTGTTTTTAATTATTTTTTGTATGATTTAATTAATATTTAATATTTGTACTTGAATTTAAGGATGCCACGTTATGAAGTGTTACTTTTGTATGGAGATTTATTTCAGGTGGAAGAGTATTGCCCTTACACTTTATATCTTTTTGCTTCCTCAGATGCTCTGTTATTCAGAAAACAGATTCAGAAAGGTAAATTTCCAGGGGAGGAACAATTTCACAGGAGGGAGGGTGACTGATATTTCATGGGTGTTGAACCATCTGTTCTGCAGACTTTGGGACCCCCATCAATGGCGTCATCAATGGGCAACAGTCCTCTAGTGGTGTTTGGGTTCTTTGTATGTCCCATGAATGAACTGGGAGAGGGTTTGAAGGCTTGCATTGGGGGCAGAGCTTGTCTCTGCGAAGAACCTGCATGCCAGTCTTGAGTTCCATTCCTGCCTATAGACTAGTATCCTGGTTTCACCCTTGATTTTATAGATTTTGCTTTCTTTCATAAAATCTATATACTGCTTGATTGTAGGAAAAAGCCTCAGAGCCTTACAATATCTTACAAAAACCCTTAGGGAGAATTCCTCAGGGTCAGTCCAATGTCCATCTTGTTGATTTCTCATGTGTAGGGAACCTCCCTTGCATTTTGTTTTCCCTCCACACAATCTGGAGATATCGAGATCTGCTTGGATTTCCCCCTCGTGAAGTGTGTTAAGAAGGGCACCTGCAAGCACCCAGTCCCTCCTCCACCTCCTGCCAGGCTGGTCTCCCAGCAGCAGAGCCAAGGCCTGAGCTGCCTCTTCCTCAGAGTTTCAACCTCACTAGCCATTTCTGGTGCTTCAGCCATCCCAATCTCCCCAGAGTTCCCACAGTTCTTATGAGATCGGCCCCATTCCATGAGGGAGAACTTCCCATTGCATGAGACCCTTGCAGTTCCATGGCAAAGCTCTGCAGGTTCTTCCTCTGCAATTTGGTTTGTCAGCATGCTTGGAAATTCCAGTTTCAACAGCTTTTTCCTACCAGTTTACTTGGGGCAGATGTTAAACCTTTCTTCATCCATCCAGTTCAGATCCCCATTTCATTTGTGGATTTTGAATGATTGTATTCCGCCATTTTCTAGTATGGTTTACCATTTCTGATTTCCCCATGGAATCATGGAATAGGAGAGTTTGAAAGGATCCCAAAGATCATCTAGTCCAGCCCCCTGCAAAGCAGGAATTACAGCTAAACACGTTAGTTGTTTTAATTCCTTAGGCCTAGTGATATTAAATTCTCAAGAATAATCTTTTGGAGAATATCTAACATCACTACTTAGGCCTACAGCTGTCGTCTTTGCAATTATTTGTTCTTGGTATCTGAAGAAGTGTGCATGCACATGGAAGCTCATACCAAGAACAAACTTAGTTGGTCTTTAAGGTGCTACTGGAAGGAAATTTTTAATTTTGTTTTAACAGATGCTATGTTATGGTGATGTTTTGTAAAAAACTTTTTTAAAAGCTATTGCATTGTAGTTTGTTAAGCCTCTCTTTTTGCTTCCTCAGATGATCAGTCATTCAGAAATGTTCAGAGAGGTAAATTTCACATGGAGACCCGAATTCACAGGAGGGGTGGGAACTAGTGTTTCATGGGGGGGGGAAGAGTCTGTTCTGTACAACCTGACTCTGGCCCCTGCTGTTTGTACCACAAAGGCAGAGAGGGTGGACTTGAAGGTGCGGGGAGGGGGGGGGAGATAAATTACCCAGAAGGATCAGACTGAGCAGGGAAGAGTTTCATTCATGCCTAGAGTTGGGTTCCTTTTCCAGGACTGGTTGCCACGTGTCCTCTTTTTCTCGGACTAGAAAAAAAAAATCTAGTACATTAGACTCAGATCTAAGGCACCTAGCCTAGATTAGAGAATCGCAACAGAGCAGCATCTTAAGCTAGCAATATACTGTATAAATCCCTTCTCTTGTGGCTGAACTAAAAGGACGCTGGCTCAGCTACAAGATCTTGGAGTAAAGTGGCAGGTTACACAAACCTGAAAAACTTGTTCTGTATAATTCCCCCTTACTAAGGCCCCAAATTCTCTAAACTCTTAGGGATGTCTCCATTAGCTCCAAACTCTGTTAAGCCTACAAAACCCCACTCCATTAGCTAAAGGATGTATATACACTAGCCAGATGCAGGGTGAAGGGATGACTCCCCCTTATCAGTTACCCAGAGGCTAATGGAGGGCCTTGACAGAGGCAGGATGACTGGCATGATAGGTAGCCTTGCTAGTCTCCAGCGGAGACAGGATGCCTGAGGGTCTTATCAATGTAAATAGCCTAAACACGCTGACACAGCTCCTTTTCTGCTTCCATGACACCCCTGTAGCTTAGTAACCCCATGACCCTTTTCCCTCAAGATAAAGTGTGCCTGAACAGGGATGTTTACCTTTATCCAAGGATGTATAGCCTACATACACTGACGCATGAGGCTGGGGGCTACATTCCTCAGAAGGGGGAAGGGGGGGTCTGGAAAGGGAATATATACTCCATACAAACTGTCTTAAATTTCTTGTGTGGCTGACCATACAGTGCCTTTCCTGCCATCCTTGGAGGCAGGAAAAAAAACTTTTCTCTTTGAAACAAACCTCGGTGTCTGTTTGACTCCTCCCTCCCTCCTTCTCGGGAGCAACGTGGAACCCCCCCACTCCATAGTGGGAGAAGGCTACAGGAGGAGTCTTGGAGGGCAAGAGTTAACACCCCCCTGCCCTTAAGGAGAATCCATATGTACATGTTTAACAGTTTAATAAATTGTTCTGTGCACACTTGCGTTCACAAAGAGGTGAACATGAGCCCAAATACTTTAATGTGGCAAGCGAGGGAGCAATATGTATTATTATTTTTCTTTTGTTGTTTAAAGTTAAGAACATTTCTACTAGCACTATATCACAGCTTCGAAAGCCTACATAGAGTAGGGGTATTTCAAATGAGACTCGTCATAGCGATCCATGGTTAAGAGTAGAAGTTGCCCAATGTGTCCTCTTTTTTGCTCTTCAAAACATGGCAACCCTACACTTGCCTATCATGACTGTCAGTGTCTCAGCCCCTAACTGGTAACCTTTTGAGTTATCCCCCCTTCCCCCAGGGAACTAGTCTTCTGGTATATATTCAATCCAAAAGAGAAGCATGGTATAAGCAGTCCTTTGTAAAATTGCCCTGCCACCAGGGGTGGAGGAAGGAGGGGGCGATGGGAGTGCATTGCCCCCATTGGAGCGATCCTGGGGGGGGGGTTCCATCGCGGCTGCCCCCCCACCCGCACTGGGCGCCCCGCCACTGCAGGCTGCGTGCCCCGCCCCCAATATGTGTGCCCCTCTCCCGGGACGTGTGCCAGCCCTGTCCCGCCTGCTCCCCGCCCCCAGTGGCAGAGAATGAAGCTCCTCCACTGCCTGCCACCTGCCTCCTCTTCCCTGGCGGCAAGGCCTAAACTTCGAAGATGGTATGGAGGAAGGCAAGGAGAGACCAAGTGGGTGAGAGAGATGGAGAGCAGGAATAAACAGGCTCCCCACTTAGCGTGATTTCACTTGTGGGCCCAGAACGTGGCCCCCGCGAAAGTGAGGGGGCTTCTATATGGGGTTTTATGCTGTATTTTTATGCTGTGAACCACCCTGAGACCTATGGATGAAGGGCAGTAGGCAAGTGACATTACTACTACTACTACTACTACTACTACTACTACAGGGGGGGTCCTCATCCCCCACCCCAACCCCAAGGTCCCCAAAGGCCAATTCCCACAGAGATTGCCAGAGGAAAGCAGCTTCTCTCCTCTCCTGCCTCCTCCAGTTCTCCTCTTTCCCCTTCACTAACACAGAAGAGCTGAGTAAAAGGTTTACTGGGTGGTTTTTCCTCTTAGAAAATGCCTGGGTTGAGAGGAGGGCAGGCACAATACACATTCAATATAAGAAAGTGAAGGAAACTGATTTTAAAACCAACAAGGAAGATATATATTCTGATGAAAGTCTGCAAGGAGGAATCTCTGTCTTGCATGCGATGCAAATAAATCCCATTGACCTGAAAGGGAATCTGGGGTTTTCGGTGTGTGTGTTTTAAATGAAGATGTCTGTTTCTGTCTCTTGGCTGATTTTATCTAATCTTCCCCTCATCTTCTCCCCAACAGCAAATGTCACTCTGGATCCAGACACAGCCCATCCCCAACTCATCCTGTCCAACGATCGGAAAAGCGTGAGATGGGGAGACAAACATCGAGTCCTGCATTATAATCCTGAGAGATTCAGCGACTGGCTTTGTGTGTTGGGATGTGAGGGATTCACAGCAGGCAGACATTTCTGGGAAGTCACTGTGGGAAGTGGGGAATGGTGGACTTTGGGGGTCGCCAGGAAGTCTGTGAGGAGAAAGGGAAGCTTCTCCTTAAGCCCTGAGGGAGGGGTCTGGGCTGTGTGGAAGTCTGGAGGCCTGTACTTGGCCTGCACCTCCCCTGATTACTCTCCTCTGTCCCTGAGGGAGAAGCCCAAGAGGATCCGAGTGACTCTGGACTATGAAGGGGGATGTGTGTCTTTTTCTGACTCCGACTCAGGAGCCGAACTCTACACGTTCTCAGGAGCCTCGTTCTCTGGAGAGACCCTCCTCCCTTTCTTTTGTCTGTGGGGAAGTGAAACCTCCCTCAGTATCTCCTGAGGAGACTAAATCTGCCTCTCAGGCCCATCAGGAGTTTCTCTCCAGACCAGAGTGACTGATTTGAAACCATTTACCCACCAAGAAAACGTTGGGCAGATTTTCAAGGGCCCTTTGAGAGGATTCATTCCAGTCAAAATCAGCAGAAATAACAAAACAAAAATGGGTTGCTGTGGCTTTGCATTTTCCTTCCTTTTCCCAGAATTCCCTCTGCAGCTTTTTAAAGACAGTCACACTTTTAGGAGTCCTAATAAATTTTCTCACCTTCAATGTTGTTTTTTATTTGAGATGTCTGATTTGGCAGAGGACGAGACTCTTAATCCCAGGGTTGTGGGTCTGAGCCCCACCTTGGGCAAATGTTTCCTGCAGTTGGAGGGGGTGGGACTAGATGACCCTCAGAGCCCTTCGCAACTCTGCAATTCTAGGAAACCTTCCTCTCCCTACAAGACCTTATGCAGCTGTGAAAATGCCTCCATCATTGGATTAATAGATGACTAAAAAATGAACCCCTTCCCCCATGTCATGCAGGATAGCTCCTTGCTGTGGAAACCTCAGATAAGACGAAAAAGAAAAAGAAATTGAACAGGGCGTCAGCTTCAAATGCCCTCTGCAAATGCAGCCTCCCCATCTCCACACTTTGACAGAAATAAACCTCATTGCATTGAGTGGGGCTATTGCCCAGATAAATATGTTTAGGGTTGATGCATTAATGTTCCTTATTTACAGGCTGGATTCTGCATATCAGGGGCATCAAATGGGGTGTCCGCTGGATAATGCTGGACTCCATCTCCCCTCTGACCCATCTAGCACTGCCAGGGGTCAGAGAGGATGGGAGTTGCAGTCCGGCAGCTTACGGAAGGGGCCCCATGGGGTGTGCTGCCCTATACATTACGCAGGGCACCATCCCTGTGCTCCTCAGCCCCACCCCAAATACACAATGCTCCCCCAAGGAGCATCTTTTTGGCAGCAGGTGCATCTGATTTCTCTCCTGGGATACTAACTGCTGGAACAACAAATGCCTATGGAACTGACTCCTCCATAGCCTTTCCCATCTGTCTAAAGGTATTGTCTGACCCAACTCTTGTGACCATTTTATCATAGGTTCTTTCATTACCTCATCTTTCAGTTCCCATTCGAGGAGCAAGTTGTATATTTTCGATATTTTTTTTTTAAAAAAGGTTGTAGAAGTTCACTTTGTAATTTTGATATCTCCTGGACAAATCCTATTTTTTAATCTTGGTTAAAAATATGCAGTATCTGGTGATATTGTCTCTGGCTCCACTATCAGGGCCACTGACTACTGACTGGTGCAGCCTGCTCTCCTTTTCCTCCATTTCCCACGGGGTGGTGGCAGATGTCGGATTAAATACACCTTCCCCCCCCCCACCTGCTTGAGCGCCGCCTCCCCTTGCTCCATCCCCTATATGGTGTTGGCCTCGTTTGTGTGTCATTGTATGTTTCCCTGTGAGCCTCCTCTCTCTCTTTTTTTTTAAATAAAACTAAATCTTTATTAAATTTCAAATAAAACTGTTAAATAGTGGGAAAGATGGATGAAGACACAGCTCTTAAAACAACCAGCTCTTTATTTTAGCTCTGAGTCCTGGACTGGAAACAGTAGCTCAGTTGCCTGGCTTATATAGAACTCAATAACTTGCAACAGTAACAACTCCTCTGGCTACCCAATCAGAGAACGTCACTTTCGATCCTTCATTTGCATGTAGGGACCTGAGTGAGAACTGCAGCCACTGTGGGCAGAGTGAGAACTGCAGCCTCGGTGGCCATAATGCGTACTGCAGCTAAACTCAATACATAACACCCCTTCCCACCAGGATGAGATGTTAGCCCCCAAATTCATAAAGGTTACAACTAGGCCCCGTAAGCATATGGTTTCACAAGTTTCAACAGCATGCATTTTTAACTATGTACAAGTACAATATACTGGTTCATTTGGCAACATAATCCTTAAGATAGGCTGGATGACTACGAGTCCGAGTAGACCGATGAGGTACTACTGGAGAGGCATCCGGGGTACCTGAGCCTGGGCAACCGTCCGCCACAGGTGACGCAGTTGGATGGGTTGAGTCTGAGGCTTCCGCGTCGGCTGCTGTAGCAGCGGCTTCAGACTGCGGTTGTACCGGAGTCTCCAGCGAGGGTGCCGGGGAAGATTGTCTATGCACTGGATGTTCTTCCTCAGTAGTACTTGGTGGCTGGCCAGCCTCCTCCGGGGCCGGCGGAGGCACTGTTCCAGTGTCCAAATTCCCAGCCCGGCGGCGCAGCTGGTCAATGTTCCGGCGCCATAACCGGCCACAGTCCAAAGCTACCTGATACGATTTTGGCCCTGTAACCCCAACCACCACAGCCGGCATCCAGGGAATCTCTCCAGCATAGTTATTCGCAAACACCTTGTCCCCTGGAACAAAAGACCGTGGCGGGTTCCCACAGCCTGGGGGATCTTCCACAGCAAAGTCTGGGTGCAGCCGGTCAAGAGGAGATCGCAGGCGGCGGCCCATCAAAAGTTCAGCCGGACTCCGCCCTGTTGCTGTACACGGGGTGATGTGTTGGACAAACAGGTACTCGGCTACCCGTTCATGCCAGTTCCCATGGTCCATACATGCCAGTGCCTCCTTAGCCGAGCAAACCATTCTCTCCGCCTGTCCATTGCTGGATGGATGGAAAGGTGCCGTCAGAGCATGGCGGATGCCCCGGCCAAGGAGATAGCGCTTGAATGTGCCCAACGAGAATTGGGCCCCGTTGTCTGATACCAGCACGTCAGGCAATCCATGGGTGGCGAATAGCCTCTGCAGCACGCGTATAATGGCTTCTGAGGTGGTTGAGGACATCAGAACCACTTCCAGCCATTTGGAGTACGCGTCCACTATCACCTTGAAGATGTGGCCATGGAATGGCCCTGCTAGATCAATATGTACCCTCGACCAGGGTGCCTTGGGGGTCTCCCAGGAGTTTCCACAGTGCACCGGTGGATCTGGCCTCGATTGTTGATAGGCCTGGCATGATTCAACCCAGGATTCGATAGCTTTGTCCATGCCCGGCCACCAAACAAAACTGCGTGCCAACGCCTTCATGCGCACAATTCCTGGGTGGCCAATGTGGAGTGCCTGAAGGACACGCTGACGAAGCTTGGGCGGAATGATGACTCGGTCTCCCCACAGGAGACAGCCGCGGTGAGCCGAGAGCTCGTGCTGCCGTTGGGTGAAAGGCTGAAACTCTGGATCAGTTGGCCCTTTTGGCCACCCCCTCCACACCCAGTTGAGAAAGCGGGCAATGGTGCGATCCTTGGAGGAATGGAGCGCGATGTCAGATGCCGACAGCGGAGATTCAGGTAGTTCCTCAATCAGGAGTACCTCTGACGAGGGTGCTGGATCTTCGACCAGTGTCGGCAATGGGCAGCGGCTAAGAGCGTCGGCATGCCCTAAAGCCTTGCCAGGTCGGTGCTGGAGCCGGTAGTTGTAAGCCGTGAGAAAGACTTCCAGCGCATCATTCGCGGCGACAACACCTGCGGAGTTGGGCGGTCACCCGCCAGGATGCCCAGAAGAGGCTTGTGATCCGTGACAAGGTCGAAGTCTCTGCCATAAAAGTATTCATGGAAGCGTTTGATGCCTGCCACAAGCGCCAGTGCCTCCTTGTCAAGCTGGCTATAGTTCCTCTCTGCTGGCGACAGGGTTCGTGAGAAGTAAGCAATAGGGGCCTCCTGGCCATCAGGGAAGCTATGGCTGAGAACAGCCCCAACACCGAATGGCGATGCATCGCAAGCCAGGATGAGAGGACGCTCCTCATTGTACTGGACGAGGACAGAGTCCGATGTTAATAAGGTCTTCACAGCAGCAAATGCAGCAGCCTCCTGGCGGCCCCACCTCCACGATGCCTTTTTGTCTAGAAGCCGATGGAGAGGCTCAGCGACGGTTGCCTTATGCGGCAGGAACATGTTGTAAAAGTTCAATATGCCTAGGAAAGCCTGAAGGTCTGTCTTGTTCCTTGGTTTGGGAGCCTGCTGGATGGCCTTGACCTGTCCAGGCTTGCGTGAGTTTGTTTCTGGCTTGTGTGTGTGTGCTTGTCTGGTGACTAGCTGTGGGCGGAGCTAATCAGTGCCTGGAGGGCAGAGACTGAGGAAGTAGGCAAAAGGTGAGCTGAGCTTGTAGGGCGGAGCTAATCAGTGCCTGGAGGGCAGCAGCTGAGGAGGGAGCAGAAGGTGAGCTGAGCTTGTAGGTTTTGTGGGTTTGTCTTTTTGGGGCTGTGTGTGATTAAGTTTGTGTGCTTATTTGTTTCCTTATTTGCTTGTGTATTTCTTTCCTAGGGCTTCTGCCTCTTGGATTTGTGTGACTGTCCAGGCTTGCGTGAGTTTGTTTCTGGCTTGTGTGTGTGTGTTTGTCTGGTGACTAGCTGTGCCTGGAGGGCAGCGGCGCGCGCCTAGCGGCGCGCGCAGTTTGACCTATCTTTTAGATAGAGGAGAGCTAGTCTCAAACGTTTATTTGGGGAGACCTAGGCTTCTTTTTTTTTGCGTGTGTGTGTCCTGACTTCAAGCTTCAAGATGGAGGGTGAGGGAACAACTGTAGTCGCCTGCAATTCCTGCGCAATGTTTGCCTTCTTGCCAAAGGATGTAGGCAGCTACACCTGCAGCAAGTGCAAGTTGGTTGCCCTACTAGAAGACAAGGTCCGGCAACTTCAGGAGGGGGAGGGAACAACTGTAGTCGCCTGCAATTCCTGCGCAATGTTTGTCTTCTTGCCAAAGGTTGTAGACAGCTACACCTGCAGCAACTGCAAGTTGGTTGCCCTACTCGAAAACAAGGTCCAGCAACTTCAGGCCCGTGTATCTACGCTCCAGAAAATTAAAGAGCTGGAGCTTTTCTTGGATGCAGCAGAGCACACTGTCTGCACCAAGCAGGAGACAGGGCACATCCCTGAGGAGGAGATCAGTTCCCCAACTCAGGAGCCAGATGTATGGAGGAACGTGACTCACAGAAGTAGAATGCCCAGGGATCGCTCTGAGTGTTTAGAACTACAAAATCGATTTGAAATGCTCTCCCTTAACGTGGAAGATGAAGAACAGACTCCATTGGAAGATCTCTCCCTCATCACAGTTGATGAGGTATATGAAGACGAGCAGCAATGTCAGTCCTCCGGGAATGTGCAGGTGACCTTGGAAGGGACAGCACATGTAAGAATCCCGACCAAGCCTAAGAGGAGGCGTGTAGTGGTGATAGGGGATTCCCTACTGAGGGGTACTGAAGCAGTGATCTGTGGGCCTGACAAGATGTCTCGAGAGGTGTGCTGTCTCCCCGGGGCCAAGATCCATGATGTAACAGAACGGCTGCAAGGAATCATAAAACCCACTGACAAAAACCCCTTCCTTTTAGTCCATGTGGGAACCAATGACACCGCAAGCCATAGCCTCCAGAAGATCAAAAGTGATTATGAGGCTCTGGGCAGGAAGTTGAAGCAATTAAATGCACAAATTGTCATCTCATCTGTCCTCCCAGTTGAACAACGTGGCCCAGGAAGAGAGGGAAAAATAGGGGAAGTGAACAACTGGCTTAGCAAATGGTGCCGGCAGGAACGGTTTGGATTCTTAGATCACGGTCTGCAGTTTCTTGAAGATGGACTTCTGGCAAGTGATGGGCTGCACCTCACAAGGGTTGGGAGGAATGTTTTTGCCAACAATCTCAAAAACCTCATCAGGAGGGCTTTAAACTGACTTATGTGAGGGAGGGAGACAGTGGTCCTGAAGGTAGGAGTCTATCAAATGCTGAAGATGATCATCCAAATGTCAAGGACCAAATGGAGCAAACAGCACACAGACCTAGTGGTGGGAGGAAAAAATCCTTAAGTAGGAGACTAGGGGGAATGATCAATGGTTTTCAATGTCTGTATACAAATGCACAGAGCATGGGAAATAAACAAGATGAACTTGAGCTCTTGGTACAGCAAACTAAATACGACATAATAGGCATCACTGAAACCTGGTGGGATGAGTCTCATGATTGGAATGTAGTAATAGAGGGATACAATCTATTTCAGAGAAATAGACCAAACAGGAAAGGAGGAGGAGTGGCGTTATATGTCAGGGATGTGTATACCTGTGAAGAGATCCACGATTTAAAACTTCAAAGCCAAATTGAGAGTATCTGGGTCAAAATTAAGGGAGAGAAAAATAACAGTGATCTCATTGTGGGAGTTTACTATAGATCCCCAAGCCAAACTGAGGACATAGATGATGCCTTCTTGGAACAGATGACCAAGCATTCAAAAGGAAATGAGATAGTAGTAATGGGGGATTTCAACTATCCTGATATTTGTTGGATGTCAAACTCAGCCAAGAGCATAAGGTCGAACAGATTCCTCACTGGCCTTGCAGACAATTTCATTGTCCAGAAAGTGGGAGAAGCAACAAGAGGATCAGCCATTTTAGATCTGGTCCTAACCAATAGTGATGACCTGGTTAGTGGGGTAGAAGTGGCAGGATCATTAGGTGGGAGTGATCATGCTATTCTGGAGTTTATTATACATCAGAAAGGAGCAACCAAGCATACTAAGACTCAAATTCTAGACTTTAAGAAAGCCGACTTCAGAAAACTTAGGGAAATGCTGGGTGTGATCCCATGGTCACTAATACTAAAAGGGAAGGGAGTTCATGATGGATGGGAGTTTGTTAAAAGGGAGATATTAAAAGCACAACTTCAAGCAGTACCAATGAGACGAAAACATGGAAGGTGCCTAAAGAAGCCAGGGTGGCTATCTAAAGAACTTTTAACTGAGTTAAGATTTAAAAGGGATATGTACAAGAAATGGAAAAAGGGGGAAACCACCAGAGAGGAATTCAAACAAATAGTCAGCACATGTAGAGACAAAGTCAGAAAAGCTAAAGCACAGAATGAACTCAGGCTTGCTAGAGAGGTTAAAAGCAATAAAAAGGGTTTTTATGGGTATGTCCGTAGCAAAAGGAAGAGCAAGGAATCAGTGGGGTCACTTAGAGGAGAAGAAGGTGAAATGCGAACAGGGGACGCAGAAAGGGCAGAACTCCTCAATACCTTCTTTGCCTCAGTCTTCTCCAAAAAAGAAAACAATGCCCGACCTGAAGAATATGGAGCAGATGATTCAGCAGGGGAAACACAGCCCAGAATAAGTAAGGAGGTAGTACAAGAACACTTGGCTAGTTTAGATGTATTCAAGTCTCCAGGGCCAGATTAACTACATCCCAGAGTATTAAAAGAACTGGCAGAGGTGATTTCAGAACCACTGGCAGTAATCTTTGAGAATTCCTGGAGAACAGGCGAAGTCCCAGAAGACTGGAGGAGGGCAAATGTTGTCCCTATTTTCAAAAAGGGGAAAAGAGAGGACCCAAACAATTATCGCCCAGTCAGCCTGACATCAATACCAGGAAAGATTCTAGAGCAGATCATTAAGCAAACGGTCTGTGAGCACCTAGAAAGGAATGCTGTGATCACTGAAAGTCAGCATGGGTTTCTGAAAAATAAGTCATGTCAGACTAATCTGATCTCATTTTTTGACAGAATTACAAGCCTGGTAGACGAAGGGAACACTGTGGATGTAGCCTATCTTGATTTCAGCAAGGCCTTTGACAAGGTGCCCCATGATATTCTTGTAAAGAAGCTGGTTAAATGTGGGCTAGACAATGCTACCATTCAGTGGATTTGTAACTGGCTGACTGACCGAACCCAAAGGGTGCTCATCAATGGCTCCTCTTCATCCTGGAGAGAAGTGACTAGTGGGGTGCCACAGGGTTCTGTCTTGGGCCCAGTCTTATTCAACATCTTTATCAATGACTTAGATGGTGGGCTTGAGGGCATCCTGATCAAGTTTGCAGATGACACCAAATTGGGAGGGGCGGCTAATACCCCAGAGGACAGGATCACACTTCAAAATGACCTTAACAGATTAGAGAACTGGGCCAAGGCAAACAGGATGAATTTTAACAGGGAGAAATGTAAAGTACTACACTTGGGCAAAAAAAATGAAAGGCACAAATACAGGATGGGTGACACCTGGCTTGAGAGCAGTACATGTGAAAAGGATCTAGGAGTCTTGGTAGACCACAAACTTGACATGAGTCAACAGTGTGATGCAGCAGCTAAAAAAGCCAATGCAATTCTGGGCTGCATCAATAGGAGTATAGCATCTAGATCAAGGGAAGTAATAGTACCACTGTATTCCGCTCTGGTCAGACCTCACCTGGAATACTGTGTCCAGTTCTGGGCACCACAGTTCAAGAAGGATACTGACAAGCTGGAACGTGTCCAGAGGAGGGCAACCAAAATGGTCAAAGGCCTGGAAACGATGCCTTATGAGGAACGGCTTAGGGAGCTGGGTATGTTTAGCCTGGAGAAGAGAAGGTTAAGGGGTGATATGATAGCCATGTTCAAATATATAAAAGGATGTCATATAGAGGAGGGAGAAAGGTTGTTTTCTGCTGCTCCAGAGAAGCGGACACGGAGCAATGGATTCAAACTACAAGAAAGAAGATTCCACCTAAACATTAGGAAGAATTTCTTGACAGTAAGAGCTGTTCGACAGTGGAATTTGCTGCCAAGGAGTGTGGTGGAGTCTCCTTCTTTGGAGGTCTTTAAGCAGAGGCTTGACAGCCACCTGTCAGGAATGCTTTGATGGAGTTTCCTGCTTTGCAGGGGGTTGGACTGGATGGCCCTTGTGGTCTCTTCCAACTCTATGATTCTATGATTCTAACCAGGTACCCCAGGAACTCGACCTGTGGTACAGCAATTTGGCATTTTTCTCTTTTTACCTTGAGGCCTGCTTCCTGGAACCTGGTCAGGACAGCTCTAAGACGATCAAAAAGCTGTTGCATTGTCTCCGCCGAGATGAGTACGTCATCAAAATAGGGGATGACGCCAGGCAGACCCTGTAGGAGCCGCTCCATCAAGCTCTGGAAAATCCCTGGCACTATGCTGACCCCGAACTGCAACCGTCGACAACGGAAAGCCCCACGGTGTGTGACAATCGTTTGTGCCTCAGCCGTGGCGTCGTCTACTGGCAGCTGTTGGTATGCCTGAGCAAGGTCGAGTTTTGCAAAGACCTTGCCCTCTCCCAGCGAGTGCAGCAAGTGGTGAATGACAGGGACAGGGTACGCATGCTGTTGAAGTGCCTTGTTTATCGTGCATTTACAGTCCGCACAGATACGTACTGACCCGTCAGGCTTGATGGGCGTTACGATGGGAGTTTCCCACTTAGCCTGGTCTACGGGCTCCAGGACCCCTTGTGCGATGAGCTTGTCTAATTGTTTGTCGACTTTAGGCTTGAGAGCAAATGGTACACGTCGTGGCTTGATCCGGATGGGCGAAACTTGTGGGTCAAGGTTAAACGATATGGGCGACCCCACATACTGTCCCAAGGTTCCGTCGAACACGTCTGAAAACTCAGTGAGGAGAGCGTCTACTTCTGGCTGTGACACGCTATGGATGCCGGTCCAAGCAGGCTGGGACGATTTCCATCGACCACCACTAGTTTCAGAGGTCCTGAAAAATCCTTGTAGGCCACCCTGAACATGCCCACACCTACAACTGGAATGCTATTTCCCTGATAGTCTCTCAGGTGCAGGTGGTGGGAGTCAAGGCGTCTCTTGGATATCTTGGGAACCAGTCTCTTGATGGTACTCCAAGAGACGATGGACATGGCAGAGCCCGTGTCAACTTCCATGTCACAAGGTTTGCCCTCAACAGTCACAGTGATGTGGATTTTCTGGTGCATAGAGTCATCAGCTCGACCAATTGTCTGCTCAGCTGAGCAGTTGCAGTGGGTGACGGCGTGGCAATTCTCTGTTACCGACCTTGATGCCTTCTTTTTTCCAGGTGATGGGGGCGTGTTTGCCGGTGTAGATGAGCGGCAGACCCTTGCAAGGTGTCCCTTACGGAAACAATGCTGACAGATGACGTCCCTGAAACCGCATTTGGATCGAGGGTGGTTACCACCACAACCTGCACAGTCCAATTGGTCCATTGTTCGCTGTTTGAACTTCCTATGCTCCTGCTTAACATGGTGGACGTCATCATCTTCAGCCGAGGAGCTCTCTGATTCGCTGATTTCCCCATGGTGGACTGGGGTTGGCTTCCTTGGAAACACTGGACTGTTGGCCTTGCGAATCTTAACTGTTGAGTGCTTTGCCAGCTCCGCGGCCTGGGCATCTTCGATGGCCTGCCTGAGTGTGAGGTTGGGCTTGGCAAGGAGTTGGCGCTGCAGCTTTTCATCCCACACACCACACACGATTCTATCAAGCAGGGTGTCTTCCAGGTCTCTGAACTCACAGTGGTAAGCCGCCTTCCTGAGAGCAGACAGGTATTCGCTGATCGTCTCCCCCTCGGCTTGATTCCAGTGATGGAATGCGTGGCGGGCAACAATCCTTGATACCTTGGGCGCATAGTGACCCTTGAGTCTCTCCTTCAGCGTGTCCCAAGGTGTGGTCTGCACAGCGAGTGGTGCAATGAGTGCCCAAGCTGTTTCAAAAACTTCTGAACCGCAGACGGTGAGGAAAAGGGCTCTCTTCCTATCATCTGTTAGGTCGATGAAAGCGTTTGCCTCGATGTAGCATTCAAAACGGGCCATATACGAGTGCCAGGACTCAGTTGCTGGAGAATACAGAGGTAGAGGCAGTAGCGAAGCCATGGTTCCCTGATGCCGACTGGATGGCGAAGGTATGGAGGCTAGCCTCAGCAGTGATTCAGCTCTTAAGTGTTCAGCTTAGTGATTCAGCTCTGGCTGTGGCTTGCTGCATCCAATCCAATCCCACCCTCGTCGCCAGTGTTAAATAGTGGGAAAGATGGACGAAGACACAGCTCTCAAAACAACCAGCTCTTTATTTTAGCTCTGAGTCCTGGACTGGAAACAGTAGCTCAGTTGCCTGGCTTATATAGAACTCAATAACTTGCAACAGTAACAACTCCTCTGGCTACCCAATCAGTGAACGTCACTTTCGATCCTTCATTTGCATGTAGGGACCTGAGTGAGAACTGCAGCCACTGTGGGCAGAGTGAGAACTGCAGCCTCGGTGGCCATAATGCGTACTGCAGCTAAACTCAATACATAACAAAAACAAGTTACACAAAAAAGAGTACATTATTTCATATCACATTATCTAAACCAAAAGCTATCCCCTTCCCCCCCCTCTTCCCCTCCCTCCCTCCCCCCCTCTACTTCTCAGCCTTGTCCTGGTTACCTCTTCTACCTTTAGTATTTGCATACCTGTTTCTTGAATTTACTTATTTGTTTCTCTGCTTGAGTCTTCATGTAGCTGCTATAAAATTGGCATTACCCATTCTCTGTCCAATATATTCTCTAAATTTACCCCAATCCTCATTTTTGTTCCCCTGATTTAATCCTCTAATTTCCCCATACCTTGTTTCTAAATTATAATAATTTAGCATCTTCAATTGCCAATCTTCTTTTGTTGGAACACATTGTGATTTCCAATTTTCCCCTATTAATAGTCTTGCGGCCGCCATTGCGTACATTACTATTATCCTATCTTTCCGTTGAATGTCCTCTTACATCATTCCTAATAGTAATGTCTCTGGCAGTTTTTAAAAAGAGTATCTCAATAATTTTTTTAGTTCTTTGTATACCATTTCCCAAAAGGGCTTTATCAAATTGCATTGCCACCATATATGTATATAATTACCCAGTTCTTTTTGGCATCTCCAACATGTACCATCTGCTCCTCTATATATTTTGGCCAATTTGGCAGGTGTCAAATGCCATCTATATTGCATCTTTAATTGGTTTTCTTGGATATCGTAGTTTGGCGTAAATTTTCTATATCTTCTCCACAAGTTCTCCCATTTTTTAAACATAATTGTTTTTCCTAGATCTTGTCCCAATTTTATCATTGCCTCTTTAATTAATTCCTCTTCAGTTTCCCATTTTAGTAGCAGATCATACATATTTTTACTATGTTTATTTTTTTGCCCCAATAAAATTTTGTCTAATTTAGATCTTTCTTTTTCAAAGCCTACTTTTTTATCCTCTTGTAGTCTTTGGTTAATTTGATAGTATTGCAACCAGCTACTAAGATGGTGTTTGATTTCATTATAACTCTTCATTCTCAACCTCCCCTCTCTTTCCTCTAATAGATCTTTATAAGTTGGCCATTCCCTTTCCATGTTTCTTTTTTTTACTGCCGTGATTTCTAGTGGTGACAGCCACCAGGGGGTTTTTGGTTCAAAGAATCTTTTGTACTTCTGCCAAATTTTGTATAGTGATCTTCTTATTACATCATTCATGAATACATTCTGCTGTTTTATCTTATCTCTACTCGGGTACCAGTGCCAACCGAAGCCCAAATCTTATCCTTCCAAATCTAATAGGTCCTTGTCCTTTAACTCTATCCACTCTTTGATCCAAACTATTGCTGCTGCGTCATGATACCGGTATAATTGTAAATCCGGAAGCCCGAATCCTCCCCATTCTCTTTTTTCTATCATGATTTTATGTTTAATTCTGGGCTTTTTACCATTCCAGATGAATTGGGATATGTCTTTCCTCCATTCCTTGAAAATATTAGAGCCTCCTAATAAGGGTAAATTTTGGAAAAAGTAGTTCATCTTCGCTAACACGTACATCTTGATTATTGATATTCTTCCCATCATTGAAATTTTTAATTTGGACCAAATTTCTTTTTTATTTGTTTCCAAATTCCTATGTAATTTTCCTGAATTAAGTCTACTCCTCTACTTGTCATGTTTATACCTAAATATTTCATCTTTTTATTGATATTTATTCCAGTTACCTTTTGTAATTCCCTCATGTCGTCTTTTTCCATATTTTTTACTATCATTGTGGTTTTATTATAATTTATCTTCAGCCAACTAGTTCACCAAATTCTTTTATTTTTTTCTAAAACCATGGGGATACTCTTTAATGGTTCTTCTGTTGTTATAATTACATCATCTGCGAATGCTTTCACTTTGAAATTTTTGTTTCCTATTACTATTCCTTCAATTTTATTTTCCTCTCTTATATTTTTTAGTAGACTTTCTATAACGATTATAAACAAAAGGGGGGACAGGGGACAGCCCTGTCTCGTTCCTTTCGCTATTTTTATCTCTTCTGTTAATGTATTATTTATTATTAATTTTGCTTTTTGGTCATTGTAAATTGATTCAATTTCCCTTTCTAGGATCTCCCCTAATTTCATTTTCTGCATTGTTCTCTTCATGAATGCCCAGGAGACATTATCAAATGCCTTTTCCGCATCCAATGTTAATATTGCCGCCTGTTTTCCTCTTTTATCTTCTAGGCATTCAAAGATGTTTATTATGTTTCTTATGTTTTCTTTTGATGTTGGCCTCGTTTGTGTGTCATCGTACGTTTCTCTGTGAGCCTCCTCTCACCCCGTGGAAGAACACAAAAGTAGCCCATTTGGTCCAGCACCCAAGAAGGGCCACCCAGACCCCTCTTGTGGAAAACCTGCAAGCAGGACCAGACAGCAAAACCAGCCTCTCCCCCCACCCCACCTGCAGCCTCCAGCAACCGATTTTACAAGCATGGGCTCCAACTTGAATAAAACTTTTTTTATTTGAGGGGGGCAGATAAGCCCTGATCCCATCCACCTTCGGCTTGGTTTTGTCACTCGCCCTTGCTCACCTCCAGCCCCTTCCCATGCTCCTTGGCGGTGGCACGCACCCCTTGCCCTGGGCACCCTGAGCTGGGGGTCTGGACCGCTGCCCACCCCCACTGCTGACAGGCAACACAACGCTGAGAGCAGCAGGAAAGGTGGGCAGCACCAGGCAAGAGAAGGGTTGTGGCTCTTGCCACCACTCAAGGAATATACACATGAGACTGCCCTCGCCTATGGGGATCCGGCCGTCAGCAGTTCTCAGAGGGAACCCCCTGTAGCACAGAGAGGAGCACAAAAATAAGTTGCTTTTGAACGTTCTAGACCAAAGCGGGATGCTGGTGGCCTCTAGCTTGTCTGCCCCCTCTTCTTTATGGGTCCCATGTGGGACCCAGAGACACTCTGGGGAAATGTGCCCCTAGATTCCTGCACACCACTTTCTAGCCCCTTCCACACCATCCTTGTTTAGAAAAGCAACCCTCATTACAAATGGGAGGGGCAAAAGACCATGGGGCCACAATGGGAACCCCAGGTATAAGCTGACTTGAGTGGCCTTTTTGCCTACAATGTACAAAAGCACCCCCCCATTCTTCAAAATAAATTTTAAATTATTTAAAAAACAACTACCATACCAGGAAATAGTGTGGGTGCCTAATGACGAGGAGGGGATGTTTTGTTGCCCGGGTTCCACTACAGCAAAGGCCACGTCCTCTGAAAGTATCTGCAACAGGAGCTTGGCTTGAAGAAACAAGCAATGAGTTCATCAGGATTGGGGCTGCAAACTTTGAAGATCAAATGGCTCTGAACCCCATCAGGTTTTTTGGGAGACATCGGTATGGCTTGTCGCCCGTGTGCATCTTCCTACAGTGCTTCACGAGCTTTGCTTTCTGGGTGAACCTTTTATTGCAGTCCAAACACTCATAAGGCTTCTCCCCGGTGTGGATCCTTCGGTGTCGAGAGAGGTCCAAAGCGAGCCGGAACCTCTTCCTGCACTCGGAGCATCAGGGTCTTTTCCAGGGAGTATTCTCTTCTCATGAGGTGGCCAAAGTATTGGAGCCTCAGCTTCAGGATCTGTCCTTCCAGTGAGCACTCAGGGCTGATTTCCTTCAGAATGGATAGGTTTGATCCTCTTGCTGTCCATGGGACTCTCAGAGTCTCATCCAGCACCATAATTCAAAAGCTGAGACACTGCTGAGTCACAGAGGGACCCACACATGGGGAAGTCATGCAAATGAGGAAGAATCTCAAAAGCAGAGAAAGACAGCAGGACTTGAGCTACAGGGTGGCAATTTCAAAAGTCTATATAAGGGGCTTGCATACCAATGTTCTGGGTTCCTCCTCCCTCCTGCGTGGGGCTGGGGTGTGAGCACCCTGTTGCAACAGTTAATAAAGATCATGCTTACTAGCTGTTTTGCTTCTCAATATTCTCTGGTTGGCCTCTGTTATTTTCTCCTACCGATAGCGAACCTAAATAGGGACTCTATACAGGCTCTAGGGTACCCCATAAGGGAAAAGGAGCAGTTTTTTTTCCTGTCACAAAACCTATGAATGCAAATGTTCCAATATGAATACCACAGCTTACTACCGGTAGGTGTGTGTGTTTGTGTGTAATCAAAAGCATGGGGAGCAATCCAAAAGCATTCGCTGCTACTTGAGAAAACATTCACCAAATGAAAAGACCTGGGGACATTTTTTTAAAAAAAAGATCACGTGGTCACCGAGTTTCTGAGTCATTTCCAGGAAGGGAAACTCCCAGTGACTAAAAACTGAGAAAGTGAAACTTAACTCTCCTCTTTGGCGCGAGGGAGCCATGGCTGCTTCTGGGGGTCACATCCAGCGTCTCGGGGATGAAGCCACTTGTTCCATCTGCCTGGAATATTTTAAGGATCCAGTGATCATCACAGAGTGTGGCACAACTTCTGCCGGTCCTGCTTGACCCAATACTGGGGGGAATCGGAGGCAGAGGCTTCCTGCCCTCAGTGCAGACAAAGAGTCGAGAGAAGGAGCCTCATCCCCAACCGGCAATTGGCTAACGTGGTAGAAATAGCCAAGAATCTCAGCCTTCAAGAGGGGAAGGAGGAAGGAGGGGGAAAGGGGGGAGTCTGCGAGGATCACCAGGAGCCCCTGAAGCTCTTCTGCAAAGTACATGAAGCCCCCATCTGCCTAGTGTGTGACAAATCAAAGGAACATGAAAATCACAAGGTGATTCCTCTGAAGGAGGCTTTCGAGGAATACAAGGTAGGAGATCCCTGGATCTTGAGGGGGAGAAATAGCTGTGGATTCTTGTTGGGAGGTTTTCTTTTTAATTCTCAGGTCCAAAGTAGGCATGGCATTAACTGGTCGTTGTTTATTTTGTAAAAAGCAGCCAAGGGGAAGCCTGAGGGCTCCTGGGATGGATAGCTGGGAGGAGGGAGTTGAAGTCTTTCTCTCTGCCAGGGGGACAAGGGGATCTTCCCTTCAAATAATCACAGCAGCAACTAAGTACATCTCCTTTGGCTAGCAGGATGCCTCCTCAATGCCCTGCAAAGCAAACAATAAGGGATCAGCTGCAGGGAGGGCAGTGGCCAAGAATTGACCAGGTGGTGCAGGATCCCTCCCCAAGTATTTGTTGGAAGCAGATTTTCGAGTGGGGGTGGAAGCACCTACTGGTGGGGAGCACACTTATTCTGGGGGTGCTGTGGGGCCTGTGCAATGAGGTTTCAGTGGGGGGGGGAGTGAGGATCTCCTTCCATCTCAAATGGCAAAGGACTCAGTGGTTCAGAGTAGCATCTGCAAAGACACAGGGGAAAGATGACTTTTTCATGACAACTCAGAATTGAACCTGTGCTATTATATAAAAAAGATAAAATTCTCATTCTGCTTCAGAAAAAAACTTTTTACAATGTCTTTTAATCCCTTTTAAAATAATTCACTTGTTCTACTACAGAGGTGCAAAAATGCTCCTGTGCCATGCAGTGTCAATAATGCCACAAAATAGTAATGATAATGAAATGAAGCTGGCCCCTTTGAACTTGTGGGGTGACCAGACAGCAATCTTCTGATCGAAGGAGCTACTTAGCTGGACTCTGGCTGCAGCAAGAACTACTTTGGCCCAGAAATGGAGGAAGCTGCAGGCCTTAAATCTCTCCTGGTGGTCCAAGCACATGTGGGCTCTGGCTACTGGAGAGAAGATAACGGACAAGTAGCAGAAAACCTGAATTGCCATCTGACCCAATTAAGTGGCAAAGCTGTGGGGTCAAGAGGAAGGGTGGAAAAGCCCTAGGCCTGCAGAAGAGGGGTTTGGAATGGGTGAAGCGCTGCTCTATTCCTGTATCTCTAGCCTCTTGGGCTGACCTCACTATGCTAGACTTGGATGCACATCCCAGGTTGGATCCTGCCTCATCCCTTCCTCCTCCTCCTCCTCTTCCCACATCTCCCTGGGACCTCCCTCTTTCCTTCCCTCCCTCCTCGGATGCCATCTCTGCCTCCCAAAGGCTTGCGCAGCTGTTTGTTGCGGCAGCCCTGGCTACAAGCTCTGCAGGCGAATGGTGCCTCTGGGGCTGGCCAGGGGGTGTTGCCTGCCAGGAGCTGAGGTGGCCTGGGAGTAAGCAAGCAAAGTGGTGAGGGGCCCTTGCTGTTGGGAATGGACAGACAAGCCCCAGGCCCCCTGTGGGGCGCATGAGGAGGCACCTCTCTTTGGGGTTCAGAGACCAAGAAGGGGACTCCTAAGGAGAGGGGAGAGGAGAGGAGGCCAGTGTAATAATCATCTCTCTGTGTGTCTCAATCAAACCTGAGTTTTCCCTTTTCTCTTTAGGGAGAGATCTGTAGCTGCCTGGAGATTCTGAGGAAAGAGAGAGAGGAAATTCTGGCCTATCAAGCAGACCTGGACAAGGAAAGCCAAGACCTCCTTGTAGGTGTCTCTATTGTTACTAGTGAGGGAACAAGCACTTGAAGAATCAAGTCAGGACTGAGGAGGGATGGGAAATCTGCCCTTTTCAGCTTCTCCCATTTCTTCTTTTTCCATATCAGTTTATTTATTCATTTATTATTCTGAAAATGAATCGGATGTTAGGTGTGACGGATTGGGGCTGGCTTGAGTAGAACTCCAGAGTGTTAAGAGTTAAACCCAGCCTCTTAGTTGATGGGCGCATTCCATTCCATGGGGGGCGGGACAGCCACTGGTTTAAAGGGGATGGGTAACCCTTAATTGAGGGGAAGAGGGTTTTGGGAGCGGGTGGTATTGGAGTGGTATTGGAGTGGTATTTGGGTGGTATTGGAGAGTAGAGTGAAAGAGAGGTTTACCGTATTAGGTATTAACTAGCCTGAGTTATAAGTAAAGAAGGTGATGAACTAAGAGTTTATTAAAGATGAAACCATAAAGAATTGTACACGTCCTTCGGTTAAATAAAGCTTTCTTTTATGTTGTCTTAAATCGGATGCTCCTCCTTGTTCCAGCAAAGTATCTAGACTCAAAAAGGTGGTGACTGAAGAGAGGTGGCAAAACTAAGCCTGAGGAATAGGTGAATAGTTTACATCTCAAAGTCACTCACAGGGCGAGGCAAGTGAAGGGGAAAAAGGTGCCACAAAGTAGCTAGAGAGCTGAGGCAAACTGCTGCTGAGGTGAACCTGAGGTGAAAGGGAAACATTACTAAGGGCACGATAAAATTCCTGTAACATTTGCCTGGAGTTAATAAAGATACTGAGCCACGTTATTCAGAAAGTTGGAACAGCATTCTACGTACTAGCAAACTACATGTAATGACAGGGAGTTTGAGAAAGAAGGATTAGTAGGCAGTTAAAACAATAATCAAATTCCTTTTGGCACATGGCTAGTAGGAGAGGAGGGAGGGACATCGCATAATTAGTGACAGCGTCGTTGTGATCGTCGCATTAGGGTAGCTACTTCCTTGTAACTCTTCCAGGTTAGCGGAGTTTGTAACCTGAGGCGTTTGTAACTCGAGGTAACAATGTATTTCCCATTGTCGTTTATTATGTGAATAGCAGTCAATGAGAAGTCTGAGGAATTGTGAGCTGAGAGGGTGGAAGCAGTTCAATTCAAATCCTGATTTACCATAAATATTACTAAAGAGTCTTTCTCAATGTGCTGCTTGTCCCACCCCTTTCCTCCAGGAAAATCCACTGTTTGCCTCTGAATTAGAGCAAACATCAGCCAGGTTTTCTCTGTGCTAAAGAGTCTTTCTAAAAAAAATTCAAAGAATCCGGGGACACTTTTCAACTTCAGTCGGAATGATAGGATTGTGTATGGGGACTGTTTTGTAAATCTGGGGACTGTCCCTGGGAAATGGGGGACGTCTGGTTACCTTACTAAGGGAAAACAGTCTCAAGTGACTGCGACTGAGCGTTCACTTCTCCTAACTCTTATGGTAAAGGTAAAGGTACCCCTGGCCATTAGGTCCAGTCACGGATGACTCAGGTTGCATGCTCATCTCGCCCTATAGGCCGAGGGAGCCGGCGTTTGTCCGCAGACATCTTCCGGGTCATGTGGCCAGCATGACTAAGCCGTTTCTGGCGAACCAGAGCAGCACACAGAAACGCCATTTACCTTCCTGCCGGAGCGGTACCTATTTATCTGTTTGCACTTTCGAACTGCTAGCAACAGGAGCTCACCCCATCGCGGGGATTCGAACCACCAACCTTCTGATCGGCAAGCCCTAGGCTCTGTGGTTTTGACCACAGCGCCACCCGCGCCCCCTTCTCCTAACTCTTAGGAACACACACAGAGCAGATCATGGAGGCCATGTGCTGCTCTACCAAGAGCAGGCCACACCCACATCAAGTCACATGCAAAGGAAGTCTGTCTCAGCTCAGGAGGAACTAGCAAGTTTTCTCCTGAGTGATACAAAGCATTCCCAGCATGTGCATTGTAGGAATGTTGTATTTGACTGCAGTATGTTTTTACATCCCACATATCCATGGCTAGAAAAAATGGCACCAGCCAGTTCTCTGAACAACTTAGAACTCTGGTTATGCCATGCCCAAAACATGCAGGGAACATCCGTGGCTAGACAAAAAGCTCCTTCCTTTAGGCTGTAGCCCTCTGCAAAATAGAAGTCAACAGAAACAGCAATTAAAAATCAGAAGTGCCTTCCCTGTGGAATTCTCATAATTCTCTTCCTGGTGTTTTGAAGGCTGACCATCTTCCACACTCAGACCTCCTCTTTTCTTGCAGAAATTAACAGAAACGGAGAGGCTGAAGACTCTGGAGAAGTTCAAAGAGCTGCGCCAGTTCCTGGAAGAACAAGAGAAACGACTGCTGACTCATGTGGAAGAGGTGGAGAAGGAGATTGCAGGGAGAAGGGATGAGCAGCTGGCCAGACTCTCCAGGAAACTCTCCTCTCTTGAGAAGATCATCCAGGAGATGGAGGAAAAGGGTCAGCAGCCAGCGAGTGAACTCCTGCAGGTAAGATGGTGGCAGGAACAGCCCAAGGCTCCAGGAAAAGGCTGCCTCCCATCCTTGATGTGCCCCTTTCATGTATGCAAGGAGTGCAGGGGCCCAGATGATGGAGCCTCTAGTCAGGTTTGTAATGGACAGGAAGACCCAAGAGACCTGGGATGCTTAACTCACCTGAATGCAGACTAGAGATTCTTCTGTGGTCTTGATGGAACAGGAGGTGTTCTTCTGCTCTTTGCTGAAGAATTTGTCTCTGAATGTCTTCCAGCTTGGCAATGTTGCCTTCCTGCCCTGTGCTGGGCTTTGCTGAAGATGCATTCTGGCCTCCTTCCGACATGAGCCAGTCTCTTGACCAAGCTTCTCTTCCCATTTCCTCCACAACTTCTGGGTTGATCCAGAATGGGAAACTGATGTGAAATGTGGAGAACTTGATAAGGAAAAATTAATGTTTTCAGATTGGAAAACAAATACTGGCTGATTCGGCCATTCCTACCCAAAACCTTGGCATGTGCCAGGCAGACTGACATCTGAGGGCCAGGCTGTTCCTCCACTCCAGGGTTTGAGGGGTCTTCCTAGTGTGGCCTATGGTGTGCAGTAAATTCCCTTCTCTTTTTCCCTCTAGGATGTGAGAAGGACCTTGCAGAGGTAAGTGGATCTGGCTCATTTCCATTAGCATCCCTCCATGAGGCCGGGATGCAGGAATCTCAGACATGGCCCTCCAGGGGCTGCAGGGGAGAGACTGTAGGACTCACTCCCTGCAGCATCTCACAGGTAAAACAGGACCCCCCTCTTTGGAACTTGAAGCCCCCCAATTCTCCCTCCAGTGATCAAGGCCAGAGCTCTACCTCCTCCCTCCCTTCCCACATCACTTCACACAGGGATGGGGCTCGTTTCCTTCTCTTGCACTTTCTCTTCATTGACTTTTTGGTAATTTCAAACATCTAGATGAGAAAGTGCCAAAGATGCTTGGAAGAGCTTAGGACGTCCAATAGATTTCCATGTCCAACTAGAAGCCCCCCAACTCTGGTAACTCAGCCCCTTTGAGGCACTTAGGGAGGGAAGGTCTGTTGTTCTAGAATGGGTTGGTTCTTTTTCTTGGAGCGTTTCCAACGTGAGAGACTAAAGGTGGTCTGGAGTGGGGGGGGTGAATGTCTGGCTGTTTCCTGCTTCAGGAGGGAGAGTCCAATTGGGCATGGAGTTGTGCCCTTCCTGAGTGAGAGAGGGGGGCAGGAAGGGATGAGGTTGTTCTGCTTAACCTCTTGCCAGCTTTGGACATCACCCACAACCTCTGGAGAGGCTCCGGGAGGGCGGGATTGCAGGCACTTCAGAGGTTTGGTTCTTTCGTCCTGGGACTTTACCAGAAAGTAGTTATGGGGCAGCATCGTTGGAAGCCATGGGAGCCCTCCGGTGGTGTCGCTTGGGGTTACATCTTGTTCCTTGTTCTGTTTTAGCATCCTTACGAAGCCACTGACAGTTCTCCTCAGGGGTTCTGGACTGAGGTATCACCAATCTGAGGGACCCAGGTGGCGCTGTGGGTTAAACCACAGAGCCTAGGACTTGCTGATCAGAAGGTCGGCGGTACGAATCCTGCGATGGGGCGAGCTCCCATTGCTCGGTCCCTGCTCCTGCTAACCTGGAAGCTGTGGTGGACATGCAGCTTTATCCCAAATTTCCATCTCAGTTCAGGAAGTTGAAATGCTTGGAGGTGGATGATGTACTGGATGTGAGTCACGAGCTGAAGCTGAATCCTGAAAATGACCTGTTGGGAAATGAAGTTCAACTTTGTTCATGTTATTGAGATCTCCTGCAATACTAAGGGAGACAGTGCCACAATGCCACAATGGGGCCATTCATTGCTTTTCTTTTCACTAGGTATGAGAAAAGAGAGAGTCCAGAGAAGCCACTGGCTTTCCCTCCAGAAATGAGGAACAGGATCTTGGAATCTAGTGATCTAAATCACCTTGTTGAGGATACAATGAAACAATGGAAAGGTAATGAAAATGGCTGCCAGAATTTCACACTGGGAATTCTATTACTTCTTCAGAACTGAACATGCCAGGCTCTTATTGCATGGAATTTAGTAACCCCAGGATACCTTCCTTCTTGGTGCTCCAGCCTTCATTTCCTGTCCCCCAGAATGGCCCATGTATATTGTGACGCTGGATCCTGTAAAGAAAGCCTGAAACAGAGTGTAGAGCAAAGTCAGGATTTTTTTCCTCCCATGTGCATCTGTTTTCAATTACAGTGGTACCTTGGGTTAAGTACTTAGTTCGTTCCGGAGGTCCATACTTAACCTGAAACTGTTCTTACCTGAAGCACCACTTTAGCTAATGGGGCCTCCCGCTGCTGCTGCGCCGCCAGAGCACAATTTCTGTTCTTATCCTGAAGCAAAGTTCTTAACCTGAAGCATTATTTCTGTTATTTTTTCTCTCCCCCAAAATTTTTTTTATTAATTTTTACAATTTTAAGCACATATTACTGTTAAATTTTTCATTCTCCCCCCCCTCTCACTGAGGGAAGCAACAATCATCCCCTTCTCACACAAGGGTAGGCATAAACATTGTACATTTAACATCACTAACATTATTTAATATCATCGCTTGGGCCTGGCCCAATTCTGTGGACCAGGCATTCCTTCATTCCTCAGTTTCATATTTCGGTTGTCTTCCTCAAGTCCCCCTCTGTTGAATTCATTATATATCCTCTGTATCAGTTTTTCAAACTCCTAAATTTCATAATATCCTAAAATACAAAAATCATTTTACTTAAACAACTCCTTTTTCCAAACCTCAGCCTCTTGGTACTTCTGCTCCTTTCCTCTTGCCTTATCAAATTCCCTTACTCCAACCTAATTTAAAACTCCTCATTTTCTACTTTTTGCACCCTTACCTCCCTCTGGTCTTGAAATTTTTAGCTACATATCCTACTACTTAACTTCTAATTTTAAAATATATAATCATTTACGCCAGTATCCAGATCCGAACATCATAAACCTTCAAGCGAGAAAGAAAACCAAATTCAAATATCTCCTTTTCATCCCACCCCAACCCTCACAACAGTCCAGACCCAGGAGTCAATCAAAACCGTATTTACTGGTGGAAGAGTGTTGCCTTTACACTTTGTATCTTTTTGCTTCCTCAGATGCTCTGTTATTCAGAAAACAGATTCAGAAAGGTAAATTTCCAGGGGAGGAACAATTCCACAGGAGGGATGGGGATTTATATTTCATGGGTGTTGAACCGTCTGTTCTGCAGACTTTGGGACCCCCATCAATGGCGTCATCAATGGGCAACGGTCCTCTAGTGGTGTTTGGGTTCTTTGTATGTCCCATGAACGAACTGGGAGAGGGTTTGAAGGCTTGGATTGGGGGCAGAGCTTGTCCCTGCGAAGAACTTGTACACCAGTCATGAGTTCCTTTCCTGCCAATAGACTATTATCCTGGTTTCCCCCCTCAATTTTATAGATTTTGCTTTCTTTCATAAAAACTATATACTGCTTGATTGTAGGAAAAAGCATCAGATCCTTACAATATCTTACAAAAGCCCTTAAGGAGAATCCCGTAGAGTCAGTCCAATGTCCATCTTGTCGATCTCTCATGTGCAGGGAACCGACCTTGCATTTTGTTTTCCCTCCACACAATCTGGAGATCTCGAGATCTGCTTGGATTTCCCCCTCGTGAAGTGTGTTAAGAAGGGCACCCGCAAGCACCCAGTCCCTCCTCCACCTCCTGCCAGGCTGGTCTCCCAGCAGCAGAGCCAAGGCCTGAGCTGCCTCTTCCTCAGAGTTTCAACCTCACTAGCCATTTCTGGTGCTTCAGCCATCCCAATCTCCTCAGAGTTCCCACAGTTCTTATGAGATCAGCCCCATTCCATGAGGGAGAACTTCCCATTGCATGAGACCCTTGCAGTTAGTTCCATGGCAAAGCTCTGCCGATTCTTCCTCTGCAATCTGGTTTGTCAGCATGCTTGGAAATTCCAGTTTCAACAGCTTTTTCCTACCAGTTTACTTGGGGCAGATGTTAAACCTTTCTTCATCCATCCAGTTCAGATCCCCATTTCATTTGTGGATTTTGAATGATTGTATTCCGCCATTTTCTAGTATGGTTTACCATTTCTGATTTCCCCATGGAATCATGGAATAGGAGAGTTTGAAAGGATCCCAAAGATCATCTAGTCCAGCCCCCTGCAAAGCAGGAATTACAGCTAAACACGTTAGTTGTTTTAATTCTTTAGGCCTAGTGATTTAAATTCTCAAGAATAATCTTTTGGAGAATATCTAACATCACTACTTAGGCCTACAGCTGTCGTCTTTGCAATTATTTGTTCTATGATTTAATCTTTTGCTTGAAATAATTAAACAACAGATGTTATAGTTACAGGTAGGTAGCCGTGTTGGTCTGCCATAGTCAAAACAAAATTTAAAAATTCCTTCCAGTAGCACCTTAAAGACCAACTAAGTTTGTTCTTGGTATGAGCTTTCGTGTACATGCACACTTCTTCAGATATCTTGGTATGAGCTTTCATGTGCATGCACACTTGGTATCTGAAGAAGTGTGCATGCACACGAAAGCTCATACCAAGAACAAACTTAGTTGGTCTTTAAGGTGCTACTGGAAGGAATTTTTAAATTTTGTTTTAACAGATGCTATGTTATGGTGATGTTTTGTAAAAAGTTTTTTTTTTTTTTTTAGCTATTTCATTGTAGCCCATAAAGCCTCTCTTTTTGCTTCCTCAGATGATCAGTCATTCAGAAATCTTCAGAGAGGAAAATTTCACATGGAGTTCCCAATTCACAGGAGGGGTGGGAACTAGTGTTTTGGGGGGGGGGTAAAGAGTCTGTTCTGTACAACCTGACTCTAGCCCCTGCTGTTTGCACCACAAAGGCAGAGAGGGTGGATTTGAAGGTGCGGGGTGGGGGTGGGGGGAGATAAATTACCCAGAAGGATCCGACTGAGTAGGGAAGAGTTTCATTCCTGCCTAGAGTTGGGTTGCTTTTCCATGTGACCTTTTCCAGGACTGGTTGCCACGTGTCCTCTTTTTCTTAGACTAGAAAAAAAAATCTAGTACATTAGACTCAGATCTAAGGCACCTAGCCTAGAAAAGAGAATCGCAACAGAACAGCATCTTAAGCTAGATACATACTATATAAAACACTTCTCTTGTGGCTGAACTAAAAGGACGCTGGCTCAGCTACAAGATCTTGGAGGAGTCTGGGAGGGAAAGTGTTAACACCCCCCTGCCCTTAAGGAGAATCCATATGTACATGTTTAACAGTTTAATAAATTGTTCTGTGCACACTTGCGTTCACAAAGATGTGAACATGAGCCCAAATACTTCCATGTGGCAAGCGAGGGAGCAATATGTATTATTATTATTCTTTTCAAGGAAATCCACGAAAGGCTATTGGACTTTATGGATTACAAAATTGGACTTTATGGATTACAAAATATTGATCTTAGGTGACTTTAATGCGGTAGCCTCCACACTAATGGATAGATCACAAAGAGCAAAGTTCACAAACGATGGAAGACTACCGAAAACCTTTTTCGAGTTGGTGGATAATTTAGATCTGATAGATACATGGAGAATAAAGAATCCAACGGACACAGAACCCACCTTTTACAGCGAAGCAACAAAAGCCTGGAGTAGAATTGACCAAATATGGGCATCCAGGGAGTTGACACCCAGGATGCTGCGAGCTGAAATACATCCAAGGACTTGTTCGGATCACAATCCGGTACAATTGGACTTAAGACTAACCCAAAAGGGTTCTTTTAGATGGAGAATGGATGATTCACTATTAAGAAACAAGGAAATTTGTGATAAGGCCAAAAGAATATCAAAGATTTCTTTGAAATCAATCTGAATACAACGGTGGAAAAGAGAACAGTCTGGGACACAAGCAAAGCAGTAATGAGAGGATTCCTGATTCAACAGAAGGCAATAAGAAATAAATTGCAAAAGGAGAAAAAGGATAACATCTTGAAGCAACTTAAAGAGAAGGAAAAGCAATTGAGGATAAAACCAAAGGATGAAAAATTACAGAAGGAAATAAAACAACTTCAGGTGGAATTCTCTAAAATAATAAACTGGGAAATTGAATGGAAAATTAAAATGCTTAAACAAAAGACTTTTGATTCAGCAAACAAATGTGGCAGACTGTTAGCTTGGCAACTGAAGCAGAGGCAAAAATCAAATACTATTACGAACATCACGGTAGATGAAAGGAATATAGAGAACCCGGCAGAGATCAGAAAAAGCTTTGAAAATTTTTACAAACAATTGTACAAAGAAAAACAACAAGAAAAAGGAAGGATTGAACAATTCCTAAAGAAAAATGGCCTACAGAAAATCCCAGAGAATATGAAGATCCCCCTAAACCACCCCATAACAACAATGGAAATAGACACAGCAATAAACAACATGAAATTGGATAAGGCCCCAGGACCGGATGGACTAACAGCAAAATATTATAAAACATTAAAAGGATGGCTGATTCAACCGTTAATGGAAGTTTGCAACGACATATTAAAGGGAAGTAGGGCACCGGAGTCTTGGAAAGATGCATATATCACTCTGATACCCAAGCCAGATGTGGATCGGACGCAGATGAAGAACTACAGACCAATCTCCCTCCTAAATGTGGACTATAAAATATTTGCAACCATAATGGCTAGCAGACTCAGGAAGGTTCTAAAAGAGGTTATCCACAAAGACCAAGCCGGTTTTTTACCGGAAAGACATTTAAATAACAACATAAGGAATATTGTGGATATCCTCGAAAGATTGGAACAAAAGAAGGACTGTAAAGCAATCCTGATGTTTGTGGACGCCGAAAAAGCTTTTGACAACGTATCTTGGAATTTTATGAAAGGAAACCTACAACAAATGGAGGTGGGAGAAGGTTTTATGAATGGTTTGGAAGCGATCTACACGGAACAAAAAGCAAGGATTATCATTAATAATGTGGTATCAGACAACATAAGAATTGAGAAAGGAACAAGACAAGGTTGCCCACTTTCCCCTTTACTTTTTATAACGGTCCTGGAGGTGCTGTTGAACATGATAAGGAAAGATCTAGATGTAAAAGGGGTGGCGGTGGGGGCCAAAGAATATAAGTTAAAAGCCTTTGCTGATGACTTGGTACTAACCCTACAAAACCCGGAGACCAGTGCTGTCAAGGCACTGGAGCTGATACAAGACTTTGGGCAAGTAGCAGGATTTAAACTGAACAAAGCCAAAACTAAGGTTCTAGGGAAAAACCTGACACATGAAGAGCAACAGGAAATAGAGTCGAAGTTGGGCCTACAAATCGTAAAAAAGGTGAAATATCTGGGAATCAACATGACAGCTAAAAACCAGAATTTGTTCAAAGACAATTATGAGAAAGTTTGGAATGAAATTAAGAAAAATCTGGAGATCTGGAACAAATTGAAGTTGTCCTTGCTGGGCCGAATAGCAGTAATAAAAATGAATGTGTTGCCTAAACTACTATTTCTCTTTCAGGCGATACCGATCGTGGATAAGATGGAACCATTCAAGAAGTGGCAGAAGGACATATCAAGATTTATCTGGCAGGGAAAAAAACCCAGGATCAAGTTCAAGATTTTAACAGATGATAAGAAAAGAGGGGGCTTTTCCCTGCCGGAATTAAGTATATACTTCGAAGCAGCGGCCTTCTGCTGGCTGAAAGACTGGTTCCTATTGGAAAATACAGATATATTGGACCTGGAAGGACATGATAACAGATTTGGATGGCATGCATATTTATGGTACGATAAGATCAAGGCCCACCAAGGCTTCAAGACACATATAATCAGAAAGGCTCTATTCAGAGTCTGGATGAAATATAAGGATCTACTAGAAAAGAAAACGCCCAGATGGATCTCACCATTAGAAGCTAAGGCCCACAAGATGACAAATATGGAAGAGAACTGGCCAAAATATTCTGAAATATTAATACAAGAAGGTGAACAAGTCAGGTTGAAACCCTATGAACAACTAAGAGAAAAAGTTAAAAACTGGATACAATATCATCAATTAAATGAACTTTACAAGATGGACAGGAAAATTGGCTTTCAATTGGAAAAGTCCAGATTGGAAACGGAACTTTTAGAACCAAAAGTTAAAAATTTGTCGAGAATGTACAATTTGCTGCTGGAATGGCACACGCAGGATGAATTTGTAAAATCTGCAATGATAGATTGGGCTAAAGATGTCGGACACAACATTATGATGGCGGACTGGGAAAGACTATGGAGGACAGGAATAAAATTTACTGCTTGCAACTTGTTAAGAGAAAACATAATGAAGATGATATACAGATGGTATCTGACCCCAGTAAAGCTCGCCAAAATCTATCATTTGAAGGACAATAAGTGTTGGAAGTGCGAGAAATCGGAAGGAACATTTTACCATATGTGGTGGACCTGCCCGAGGTTGAAGGAATTCTGGGAAATGATATACAATGAATTGAAAAGAGTGTTTAAAAACACATTTGTAAAGAAACCAGAGTCCTTCTTGCTCGGAATGGTAAACCAAGAGATACCAAAAGAAGATCACACTTTCTTCATGTATGCCACAACAGCAGCAAGAATACTGATTGCGAAATATTGGAAGACAAAGGATTTACCGACCTTGGAAGAATGGCAGATGAAATTGATGGACTATATGGAACTCGCCGAGCTGACCGGGAGACTCCGCGACCAGAGGGAAGAAGCAGTGGAAGAAGAATGGAGAAAATTTAAAGATTACCTTAAAAAATATTACAAAATGTAAAATGAAATAATGCCAAAGCAATAATAGCTTACAGATTAAACTTTAGTTTAGAGATCTATTAATCAGGAAGTTATAAGATTGTTAAAGTAGATTTATGTGTTTGTTTGTTTGTCTTTTCTTTAATTCAAATTGAATTTGATGTATAAGAATAAAAACAGATGAAATTAGATAAGGAAGATTAAAAATAGTATAAATGAACTAGGAATGTAATAGGATGAGAGTGAAAATAGAATAAGAATGTTTAAGAAAAGAATTTCAAAGAATGGATTAATTAATTAATTATAATGTAAAAATGGGAAATGAAATTGCCAATAGAAATAATTGATAAATGAAGCACAGAAGGATAGACAGGAGGAAGTCAATGTAAAATGTTAAGGAAAATAGAAAAGGAAATTTATAGATTTTTTGTTAAGTGTAGTGTAGTATTGTTTTAGTATGTTAGGTTTGTCTATGTGTGTGTTTGAATTTATTTGTGTTTTAAAAATCAATAAATATTATTTGGGAAAAAAAAAAAAAAGAACATGAGCCCAAATACTTCCATGTGGCAAGCGAGGGAGCAATATGTATTATTATTATTCTTTTGTTGTTTAAAGTTAAGAACATTTCTACTAGCACTTTATCACAGCTTCGAAAGCCTACATAGAGTAGGGGTATTTGGTCCTGTTTCAGCCCCTAACTGGTAACCTTTTGAGTTATCCCCCTTCCCCCAGAGAACTAGTTTTCTGGTATATATTCAATCCAAAAGAGAAGCATGGTATAAGCAGTCCTTTGTAAAATTGCCCTGCCACCAGGGGTGGAGGAAGGAGGGGGCGATGGGAGTGCATCGCCCCCATTGGAGCGATCCCGGGGGGTGCCCCTCCACCCGCACTGGGTTCCCCACCCCCGCAGGCTGCGTGCTCCACCCCCAGAATGCATGCTCTGGCCCCAGAATGCATGCCCCGCCCCTGGGACGCGTGCCAGCCCTGTCCCGCCTGCTCCCCGCTCCCAGTGGCAGAGAATGAAGCTCTGCCACTGCCTGCCACCTGCCTCCTCTTCCCTGGCAGCAAACCCTAAACTTCCAAGATGGTAGGGAGGAAGGCAAGGAGAGACCAAGTGGGTGAGAGAGATGGAGAGCAGGAATAAACAGGCACCCTCCTTAACACAATTTTCACTTGTGGGCCCAGAACGTGACCCCTGTGAAAGTGAGGGGGCTTCTATATGTGGTTTTATGCTGTATTTTTATGCTGTGAACCACCCTCAGACCTATAGATGAATGGCAGTAGGCAACTGTGACTAAATTACTACTACTACTACAGGGGGGTCCTCATCCCCCACCTCAACCCAGAGGTCCCCAAAGACCACAGAGATTGTCAGAGGAAAGCAGCTTCTCTCCTCTCCTGCCTCCTCCAGTTCTCCTCTCTTTCTCCTTCACTAACACAGAAGAGATGAGTAAAAGGTTTCCTGGGTGGTTTTTCCTCTTAGAAAATGCCTGGGTTGAGAGGAGGGCAGGCACAATACACACTGAATATAAGAAAGTGAAGGAAACTGATTTTAAAACCAACAAGGAAGATATTTATTCTGATGAAAGTCTGCAAGGAGGAGTCTTGCATGCGATGCAAGTAAATCCCCTTGGTCTGAAAAGGAATCTGGGTTTTGTTTTTTAAATGAAGATGTCTGTTTCTGTCTCTCAGCTGACTCTGCCTAATCTTCTCTTTCCCTCATCTTCTCCCCAACAGCAAATGTCACTCTGGATCCAGACACAGCCCATCCTGAACTCATCCTGTCCAAGGATCGGAAAAGCCTGAGAAGGGGAGACAAAAAGCAAGTCCTGCCTGATAATCCTGAGAGATTCAGCGACTGGCCTTGTGTGTTGGGACGTGAGGGATTCACAGCAGGCAGACATTTCTGGGAAGTCACTGTGGGAAGTGGGGAAGAGTGGGCTGTGGGGGTCGCCAGGAAGTCTGTGGGGAGAAAGGGCTACTTCCCCTTAAGCCCTGAGGGAGGGGTCTGGGCAGTGTGGAAGTGTGGAGGCCAGTACTGGGCCTTGACCTCCCCTGATTCCTCTCCTCTGTCCCTGAATGAGAAGCCCAGGAGGATCCGGGTGACTCTGGACTATGAAGGGGGACGTGTGTCTTTTTCTGACGCTGACTCAGGAGCCGAACTCTACACGTTCTCAGGAGCCTCATTCTCTGGAGAGACCCTCCTCCCTTTCTTTCATCTGTGGGGAAAGAAAACCTCCCTCAGTATCTCCTGAGGAGACTAAATCTGCCTCTCAGGCCCATCAGGAGTTTCTCTCCAGACCAGAATGACCGACATAAAAACCATTTACCTGCCAAGAGCATATTGCACATTTTTTCAAGGGCCCTTTGAGGGGATTCATTCCAGTCAAAATCAGCAGAAATAACAAAACAAGAAATGGGTTGCTGTTGCTTCACATTTTCCTTCCTTTTCCCAGAATTCCCTCTGCTTCTTAAAGGGACAGTCACACTTTTAGGAGTCCTAATAAATTTTCTCACCTTCATTGTTTTTTTTTATTTATTTGAGATGTCTGATTTGGCAGAGCATGAGGCTCTTAATCCCAGGGATGTGGGTCTGAGCCCCACCTTGGGCAAATGTTTCCTGCACTTGCAGGGGGTGGGACTAGATGACCCTCGGAGCCCTTCGCAACTCTGCAATTCTAGGAAACCTTCCTCTGCCCACAACACCTTATGCAGCTGTGAAAATGCATACATTATTGGATTAATAGAGGACTAAAAAAATGAACCCCTTCACCCATGTCAAGCAGCATAGCTCCAAAAAAGAAAAATAAATTTAACAGGGCGTCAGCTTCAAATGCCCTCTGCAAATGCAGCCTCGCCATCTCCACACTTTGTCAGAAATAAACCTCATTGCATTGAGTGGGGCTTTTGCCCGGTTATAAATGTGTTTAGGGTTGATGCATTAACGTTCCTTATTTACAGGCCTGATCCTGCATATCAGGGGCATCAAATGGGGTGTCCTCTGGATAATGCTAGACTCCAACTCCCCTCCGACCCATCCAGCATGGCCAGGGGTCAGAGAGGATGGGAGTTGCAGTCCAGCAGCTTCCAGGAGGGGCCCCATGGGCTGTGCTGCCCTATACATTTTGCATGGCTCCTTCCCTTGCCTCCTCAGCCCCACCCCAAATACACAATGCTCCTCCAAGGAGCATCTTTTTGGCAGCAGGTGCATCTGATTTCTCTCCTGGGGTACTAACAGCTGGAATTGACCCCTCTCAAAGATCTGACAGGACTCTCTCTGGCTCCACTATCAGGGCCACTGACTACTGACCAGTGCAGCCTGCTCTCCTTTTTGTGCTTTTGCCACTGTGTGATGGTTCATGTCGGAATCAAGACACCTCCCCCCCCCACCTGCCTGAGGGCCGCCTCCCCTTGCTCCATCCCCTATATGATGTTGGCCTCGTTTGTGTGTCATCCTAAGTTTCCCTGTGAGCCTCCTCTCACCCCGTGGAAGGACACAAAAGTGGCCCATTTGGTCCAGCACCCAAGAGGGGCCACCCAGACCCCTCTTGTGGAAAACCTGCAAGCAGGACCAGACAGCAAAACCAGCCTCCCCCCCCCCCTGCAGCCTCCAGCAACCAATTTTACAAGCATGGGCTCCAACTTGAATAAACCTTTTTTTCTTTGGGGAGGGGGGCAGATAAGCCAGGACCCCCGCCACCTTCGGCTTGGTTTTGTCAGTCGCCCTTGCTCACCTCCAGCCCCTTCCCCTGTTCCTTGTCGGTGGCACGCACCCCTTGCCCCGGGCACCCTGAGCTAGGGGTCTGGCCCACTGCCCACCCCCACTGCTGACAGGCAACACCATGCTGAGAGGAGCAGGAAAGGTGGGCAGCACCAGGCAAGAGAAGGGTTGTGGCTGCTGCCACCACTCAAGAAATGCACACATGAGACACTGCCCTCGCCTATGGGGATCCGGCCATCAGCAGTTCTCAGAGGGAACCCCCTGCAGCACAGAGAGGAGCAGGAAAATAAGCTGCTTTTGAATGTTGTGGACCAGAGCGGGATGCTGGTGGCCTCTAGCTCAGGCATCCCCAAACTTTGGCCCTGTTTTGGACTACAATTCCCATCATCCCTGACCACTGGTCCTGTTTGCTAGGTATCATGGGAGGTGTAGGCCAAAACATCTGGAGGGCCACAGTTTGGGGATGCCTGCTCTAGCTTGTCTGCCCCATTTTCTTTCTCTATGGGCCCCATGTGGGACCCAGAGACACTCTGGGGAAATGTGTCCCTAGATGCCTGCACACCACTTTCCAGCCCCTTCCACACCATCCTTGGTTAGAAAAGCAACCCTCATTACAAACGGGAGGGGCAAAAGACCATGGGGCCACAATGGGAACCCCAGGTATAAGCTGACCTGAGTGGCCTTTTTGCCTACAATGTACAACACACACCCCATTCTTCAAAAATAAAATAAAAATTGTTTGAAAAACAACTACCCGGAAATGGTGTCGGTGCCTAATGACTAGAGGAGGTGCTGTTTTGTTGCCCGGGTTCCACTACAGCAAAGGCCACGTCCTCTGAAAGTATCCACAACAGGAGCTTGGCAGAAGACCTGAAGAAACAAGCAATGAGTTCATCAGGATTCGGGCTGTGAACTTTGAAGATCAACTGGCTCTGAACCCCATCAGGTGTTTTTGGGGACATCGGTATGGCTTGTCGCCCGTGTGCATCTTCCTACAGTGCTTCACGAGCTATGCTTTCTGGGTGAACCCAGAGGCGTAGGCAGCCTCTTGGGCACCCAGGGTGGCGTTTGCGGAGGCACCCCCTGGGGGCAGGGCACCCTGACGCATGCGTTGTGACGTCACGACGCACGCGTTAGGTCGGACTGCGCATGCCCGGCAATTCCTGCCCGGCATCCTGCCCGGCGCTGCAGCGACCCACCGAGCGAGCGCCGGCTCCTGGGACTGCCCGTTTGTGCTGCTTTAAAGCAACATGGAGGGGGCAGCCCCACGAGCCGGCGCGCGCTTTAGGTTCCCGGCTCGGCTTGCGTCCCCGATCGTGGGGTGGGGCCGGCCCCAAGAGTGTCACTCCCCCCCCCCAGTGGAAGGCGGGCGGGGGGCCGGCTGGCTGAGAGAGGGGGCCGGCCCCAACCCAGTGATCGGGCGACGCAAGCCGAGCCCAAAACCTTGCTCTGTGCGCGACGGAAGCTGGTTTGCTTTATCAGTCGCTCTCTCATCCAGCCGGCGCCCCGCCCGCTTTCCCCGGGGGGGTGACACTCTCTGTCACCCCCCCTCCCCGGGGAAAGCGGGCAGGGCGCCGGCTGGCTGAGTGACTGATAAAGCAAGCCAGCCGCAGTCGTGCACAGAGCAAGGTTTTGACTCCTGGCTCGGCTTGCATTGCTGATCGCGGGGGTGGGGACCTGAGATTGTTACACCCCCCCAGGGCGGAACCCGGGGGCGGCCGCCCCCCCCGCCTCCCTTGCTACACCCCTGGGTGAACCTTTTCTTGCAGTCCAAACACTCATAAAGCTTCTCCCCGGTGTGGTTCCTTCGGTGTCGAGAGAGGTCCAAAGCGAGCCGGAATCTCTTCCCACACTCGGAGCACTTGTACGGCTTCTCGCCCGTGTGGATTCTCTTGTGACGGCTGCAGTCCGAGTTGATGCGGAACCTCTTCCTGCGGACGAGCACTCAAAGGGCTTCTCCCCGGTGTGGGTCCTCTGGTGCTGGATGAGATTGGAGCTGTAAACAAAGCTCTTGCTGCATGCCAAACATTTGTGTGGGTTTTTGCTCAGATGCATTCTCTTATCTTTATCAAGGTCTGCACTCGGCCTGAAATTCTTCCCGCTGGGGCTGTGTGTCCTTTGTCTCTTAACAGGGTGGGTTCTCTGGCAGGCAGCGGTTTTTCTTAGGTGCTTCTCACCACCTGCCCCAGGAACGGATCCATCCTCTCTCTCCCCTGAGCGGCTTTGCTTTGGATGCTCCAGTCTGTGCTGACCCTCCAGAGCATTTCGCACTCGGAACTCCAGGAAACACCGTCCCTTTCTTCTCGTCCTCTCACTGAGGAGCTCTCATAAGGATCTCCAAGGGAGCGTTCCCCACCAATCTGGCCGGGTTTCCCCAGCCACCCTGGGCAGCTCCCAACAGAATATTAATAATAATAATAATAATAATAATAATAATAAACAATAAAGCGTCAACCATTTAAAACATCCCTGTATAGACATTCAGATGTCTTCTAAAAGCCAGTTGTTTATTTCCTTGAAATCTGATAGGAGGGCGTTCCACAGGGTTGTGGCACATGTCAGAATATAGACATATTCTGTCTGTGTTGGCTCCAGGAATGGATAATATTGAAAAATGCAGATTTACGAGATATGGAAGGACATGATAACAGAATGGGATGGCATGCATACTTATGGTATAAGAAGCTAAGGTGCAAAGGTGTTCAGAATCATCTAATAAGAAAATCAATCTTTATGGTATGGGAAAAATACAAAAACCTATTAGAGCAAAAAAAAACACCCTGGTGGCTTTCCCCTTTAGAAGCAATATCTTTGAAAAAAGTGAATATGAGAACCGGCGGATAGAGAGCTGTTAACCAAAGGTGAAACTAAAAGACTATGATGAGATAAGGGATTTATTAACAGACTGGTTACAGTTTCACCAACTAAATGATATATTTAAGATAGTTTAAAGGAGAGGTTTTAGTTGTAAAAGACTTGCCTCTGAGTAGACATGCTTGAATCGTAGCCAATGGGTCCTGGAAGAGTTGAGTATGAAAAGAAAGTGCTGCAGTCTCCCCAGTGGGGCTGACCCCTTGGAAATATGGGGCTTAGGATTGCAGCCTGAAATGTTTGTGGGGTTTGCTGCAATCCTCACCCCACTTACCTGGGAGTAAGCCCCCCCCCCGACTTACATTTCAGTAGACCTAGTTAGGACTGAAGCCCTAGGCCAGCTGTGGGGAACCTTTGACCCTCAGATGTTGCTGAACTACAAATCCCATCATCCTTGGCCATGAGCCACGCTTGCTGGGGCTGATGGGAGATGTGGCTCAGCCCCACCTGGAGGACCATAGATTCCCTCCTCCGAAGCGCTATTCCTTACCCAGAGAGCCCACAATGCCGCAGTTCTCCTCTTTGACTTGCCAGAACATCGTCCTCTGGTCTGGCTGTGTCAGGGATGCCTCCTCCTTGCCAAAAGGCCCCTCCTTCTCCTTGGCGCTCGCTGGGCCCTGAAACAAACAAACAAACGCCCCCCACTCAGGTTCTGCTGCCCCGGAAAACACCATTTAAAGATGGACGCCCAAGATCCCACACACACTCCCACTCCCGATTTCGCAATGCCAAGCCGTGTAAAATCGCAGCCCCCAGTCCCATCCCTAAGCAGCTGTTGAGAGACAGTGTGGTGTAGTGGTTAGAGTTAGAGTGTGGGACAAGGACCTGGGAGGCCAGGGTTTAAATCCCCACTTGGGCATGAAGCTTATTGGTGACCTTGAGCCAGTCACGGACTCTCTGCCTAGCCGACCTCACAGGAAATTATTTTATAATTTCCACTCTTTTTCATTGTACGGAATACTTTGCGCACTGCTTAGAGACAATGGCAATCAAGTGGTATAGAAACGGTTGAGACAAATTAGACGGGGCTGGGAAGTTGCTCAGTGATGCGGCAAATGCACTCTGCACGTGCTCAGGTGCGCTCTGATCCTTAGCTCGGCGTTACATTCACCCTGCTCAAGGCCTGCCGCTAAGCGAGATGTCCACTTACCTCAGTCAGCCCAACTTCGGCCATTTCCAGTCCCTCAGGAGGAAGCAAGGAGCAGGCGTGACTTGGGAGTGTTGTTCCGTCGGCTGTGAGGGACAGATGAGAGGAAGACGACTGGCTCAGGGACAGGCCACCCACATTGCATGAAGGTCCCACTCTCCATCCTGAGGATCTCCAGTTAAAAAGCAGCCAGGTAGATAGCAGATGATGACAAAAGTCCTTGGCCGCAAGACCCCCTGAGAGATGCCACCAGTCAAGACTGGGTGTAACTGGGAAAGACTATGGAAGAAAGGAATTAAATTTACAGCATGTAATCTATTAAGAGAGAACATTATGAAAATGATATATAGATGGTATTTGACCCCAGTCAAACTTGCCAAGATCTATCATTTGCAGGATAATAAATGTTGGAAATGTAAACAGGTTGAAGGGACGTTTTACCATATGTGGTGGACATGCCCAAGAATAAAAGCTTTCTGGGAAATGATCTATAATGAAATGAAAAAAGTGTTGAAAAACACATTTGTTAAGAAACCAGAAGCTTTTCTACTTGGAATTGTGAACCAGGAGGTCCCCAAGGAAGATAAAACATTTTTTATGTATGCCACAACAGCAGCTAGGATTTTGATTGCAATACACTGGAAAACACAGGATTTACCAACGGTAGAAGAATGGCAGATGAAAATAATGGACTATATGGAACTCGCCGAACTGACAGGGAAACTCTGCGACCAGAGGGAGGAGACGGTGGAAAAAGAATGGAAGAAATTTAAGTTATATCTAAAGAACTATTGTAAGATTTAAAGAATGGAAAAGCTGGAAGAAATGAGAGCATACAGAGTTGAAAATAAGTTTGAGTAATTGGGACATTTAAATATAGATTAAGATTATGATAAGTAAAGGATAAAAGAGTAGTTAGTAAAAAATAGTTAAAGATGGTAAGAAATTACTAAAGAGGATTGACAATGAAACGCAGCAGGTGAGACGTGAGGAAGTCACCCCAAACATGATTAGACATAAGGGATGGGAAATTATGATTTATGTTGTGATGTTGAATTTGTAATAACAGTCAAGACTGGGTGTTGGCCAGGTCCTTTGCGGAATCATTTTCTGGGTTCTGGGGTGCTTCACAGCAGGAGCAGATACACAGATTGGGTGGCAGTCAATGAAACGTACGCCAACTCGAGGTTTAGGACTAGCACAATGAGACTTTGCCCCCTTCCTTACCTTCCTGCACACGCAGATCTGCTAGGGAAGGTCAGGGGGAAACCCCAGAACAGATTCAGGCAGGGGGAGCCACAGATTATTGTAGCCCAGATACTTGAAGCGGATCCCAAACATTTTTTGGGGGGGCATTGCTCCGGCGCTCCCTACCCTAACCTATAAAAAGCATTATTCAGAGCACTATGGTGGACCTGCTAATCCTGGAGCAGTTCCTGGCCATCCTTCCTCATGAGCTGCAAAGCTGGGTCAGGGAAGAGGGGCCAGAGAGCTGCAGCCAAGCCGTGGCCCTGGCGGAGGATTTCCTGACCAGCCGTCGGAAAACTGAGACATGGAAGTGGCAGGTCAGAGCGTTTAATGCAGGGGTCAGCAAACGTTTTCAGCAGGGGGCCGGTCCACTGTCCCTCAGACCATGTGGTGGGCCAGACTATATCGGGTGGGCCAGAAGGGGCGGACTACGAAAGAAATCTGAGTGCATTGTTTTTAGCCTGTCTGCCAGGTTACCTGATTGGATTACCTGGGCAGCATCCTGGCCACTCTTTTGGTTATGATAACTACTCAATTCCTGAAGCCAGATCACAGGTCGCAGGTTCACCCTATTCATATCTTAAATGTGCCCTTGAGACAGGATTTGTGAGCAAAGAGACAATGGGGAGGTTCCCCATTTCCTTCGACCTTGCAGAGAAATATTTGAGGTCATTTGGGAGCGACAAAATGGTTTCAGGACTTTTTCTGTGGGGCTTCAGACATGTGGTTTATACATTTATGTATGTGCTTGCTTAGGGACGCGGTGGCGCTGTGGGTTAAACCACAGAGCCTAGGGCTTGCCAATCAGAAGGTCAGCGGTTCGAATCCCTGCAAAGGGGTGAGCTCCCGTTGCTCTGCCCCAGCTCCTGCACACCTAGCAGTTTGAAAGCACGTCAAAGTGCAAGTAGATAAATAGGTACCGCTCCAGCAGGAAGGTAAACGGCGTATCCGTGCACTGCTCTGGTTCACCAGAAGCGGCTTTGTCATGCCAGTAACGCGAGATGAGCGCCGCAACCCCAAAGTCGGACACAACTGGACCTAATAGTCAGGGGTCCCTTTACCTTTATGTGCTTGCTTGGTACATTTATGAACATTTATCTTATATATATAAGACCTGAAAATTCTTATAACAGAGTTATCTTCACAGAATCAAGTCCCGCTTGCTAAATCAAAATTGCAGTCCATTTAGGGCAGCTGCAGATTTTCTCCAATTCAAAAATGACAAGGAAGTCTACGAATGAAAATGTTACAGTATGAATACCACAAGCTTACTAGGTACCTGTGTGTTTGTGTGTGTAATCAAAAGCATGAAAAGCAATCTATATATATTAAAATGTTCCCATTGCGTGCGCGGCGGACACCACCGTGCTCCGTAACCGCTGGACCAAATCTCATCAAATTAGGACACAACGTACCATGACCATCAAGGAAGGATCTGGCATAATAAAAATTCAAAAAAACCCACATCTGACATACCTAAAATATAGAATAAATGCTAAAAAAATTGGTGCACATATTATATGTCATCATCAGCTTCAAATAGAAAGGCTCATCGCAGGGCAGCATCATATCTCAATGGACTCTTCAGGCCAGGGCCGCAAGGATGTCTGGGAAATAGAGTTCAAAGAAACGATGGCCTGCCTCTTTCCCTGATAGTCGACTCGGCTTTTAATAGGCTTTTAATAGCCGCAAGGCACGCTGGGAAATGGAGGCCGCCGCCTCTCGCAGTTAACTAGAATATCAAGGTCTTATCTATATATATAAAAATGTTCCCATTGCGCGTTTGTCCGAAACACCCTTGCTGTGTAACCGCTGGACCAAATCGCATCAAATTTGGACACAGCGTTTCCATTACCACCTCAAAGTAATCTGGCATAATAAAAATTCAGAAAAACCACACCTGTCATACCTAAAATAAAGAAAAAAACGCAAAAAAAATTGGTGCGCACATATGACATCACCAGCAAAACAGCGCCCTCTAGTGACGGCTATATTGGTACTACAGCTACAAAAGCAAGAAATTGGCGCGCACATATGACATCACAGCAAAACCTCGCCCTCTAGCAGCAGCAGGCCTGTCTCTATTTTCACTCCCAAACTGATAAACTGTTTCTCTGCAAGGAAGGAGGGGGGTGATTGTGTTAGTGGCTTCCTGATACCTGAGTGCCAGACAAGGATGTGATTAACTTGGCTGGGATACAGGGAAATGTAAATATCTCTTTGTCAAAGGCACGCTGGGAAATGGAGGCCACCACCTCTCGCAGTTAACTAGGCCGGATCAGCAAGGCATGCTGGGAAATGGAGTCAAGGCGCCCTGTGGGTGAACTAAGCTCTTTCGCCCAAACTGCAAGGCATGCTGGGAAACGCTGGGCTTATTATCCCAACCAACTGCGCGCTCAAGGCACTCTTGGAAATTGAATCAAATCCTCTCTGTAGAGGGTTACTAGCACTTTTCCCCTTGAAAAGGCCACAGGCAAGGCACGCCGGGAAATGGCTACCATGATCGTCCCTCAGTGATCTCCCGATGTGTGTTTTTTATCTGTGCGTTTTCATAGTGCTTTTCCCTCAGACAGTGTCAGAGGCCTCCTTCCTCGGCTTTTTCTGCCACAGGCCGCAAGAGGGCACCTGAGCGCGTGCAGAGTGCACACGACGCCGGCGAGGGTAGTTGGGGGTTTATTTTGGCTGCGGCTGCTACTGATGGCAATAAGCATAAAATGAGCCACAGCAACGTGTGGCCGGGCCCGATAGTGAAGAATAAAACATTCAGCAACTGCAAAGACCTGGGGACATATATTTTTTTTAAAAAAAGATAACGTGGTCACTGAGTTCCTGAGAAATTTCCAGGAAAAGAAACACCCAGTGACTAAACACTGAGATAGTGAAACTTAACTCAGGTCTTTGGTGAGGGAGCCATGGCTGCTGCAGGGGGTCACACCCAGCGTCTCCGTGATGAAGCCACTTGCTCCATCTGCCTGGATTATTTCAAGGATCCAGTGACCATCCCAGAGTGTGGTCACAATTTCTGTCGATCCTGCTTGATCCAGTGCTGGGGGGAATCGAAGGCAGAGGCTTCTTGCCCTCAGTGCAGAAAAACAGTCCAGAGAAGGAGCCTCATCCCTAACCGACAACTGGCTAACATGGTAGAAATAGCCCAGAATTTCAGCCTTCAAGAGGGGAAGGAAGAAGGAGAGGGAAAAGAGAGAGTCTGTGAGAAGCACCAGGAGCCCCTGAAACTCTTTTGTAAGGAGGATGAAGCTCTCATCTGTGTGCTGTGTGACAGGTCCAAGGAGCACAAAGAGCACCAGGCGATTCCTCTAGAAGAGGCTTCCGAGGAATACAAGGTAGGAGATCCCTGGATCTTGAGGGGGAGAAATAGCTGTGGGTTCTTCTTGGGAGGTTTTCTTTTTAATTCTCAGGTCCAAAGTAGGCATGGCATGAATCAGTCGTTGTTTATTATGTAAAACGCATCCTGAGGGCTCCTGGGATGGATAGCTGGGAGGAGGGAGTTGAAGTCTTTCTCTCTGCCAGGGGGACAAAGGGATCTTCCCTTGAAATACTCACAGCAGTTTCAAAGATTTGGGTTGGGATCGTGGCAGGGAGAGAAAGGGTTAACCTCATCCACATCCCCCAGCAAGGTTGCTTTGTACATATGAAGAACACTGCAAATGTAAATTGCACACACACAACTCAGTACCGTATTTTTCGCTCCATAAGACGCACTTTTTTCCTCCTAAAAAGTAAGGGGAAATGTCTGTGCGTCTTATGGAGCGAATGTGTGGCCAATCGCTGGCTCCCTTTCCGGCCCCGCCCCTTCCCCCAGGCCTCCATTGTTGAATGTTCTGCAGACAGAGGCTGTTTGTTTCCCTAGCGACATGTGACTGGCTGATTAGATTATCTGTCAGGAAACTATAGAAACGGCTCCATTTCCTTTCCTATAGAAGTGGCAGAACTGTGAGTTGAACCCATAAAACAGGATTTTTTCCCTTTGCAAAAGAAGCTGCACAACTTTGAGTGGCTCCCAGTTCTGCAGTGGTTTTCAACCAGTGTGCTGTGGCACCTGGTGTGCTTTGAATGATGCTCAGTTTTGCCGCTGGCAACATTGGCCTCTGTCCCTCTTTCTTTCCCTCCCTCCTTGGATGCCCTCTGGAGTCTCTGCCTCTCAAAGGCTTGTGCAGCTGTTTGTTGCAGCAGCCCTGGCTGCAAGCTCCGCAGGCGAATGGTGCCTCTGGGGCTGGACAGGGGGTGTTTATTGCCAGGAACTGAGGTGGCCTCGAAGTAAGCAAACAAACTGGCGAGGGGCCCTTGCTGTTGGGAATGGACAGACAAGTCCCAGGCCCCTGTGGGGCAGCGTGAGGAGGCACCTCTCCTAAGTAGAGGGGTGAAGAGAGGAGGCTCAGACAGCGCTCCGTAGGGGAGGCTGTTTGAGAAAGGGTGAGAGGCTGTCAGTTCTGCAAGCAAGGGGGGAGCTAACTGGGTCCCTGAGCTCCACAGGAGTGCTGCAGAAAGAATGTAGTTGGTCCAGGGAGCTGTGGACCCAAAAAGGTTGAAAACCTATGTACTTTTATTTCCTCCAGTAAACTACTTCACTATTCTAGCTAGGCCACTGGGCACAAGAAGCCAGTATAACATTCATCTCCTCTCTGTGTGTCTCAATCAAACCTGAGTTTTCCCTTTTCTCTTTAGGGAGAGATCTGTAGCTGCCTGGAGATTCTGAAGAAAGAGAGAGAGGAAATTCTGGCCTATCAAGCAGACCTGGACAAGGAAAGCAAAGACCTCCTTGTAGGTGTCTCTATTGTTACTAGTGAGGGAACAAGAGTTTGAAGAATCAAGTCAGGACTGAGGAGGGATGGGGAAGTCTGCCCTTTTCAGCTTCTCCCCATTTCTCCTTTTTCCACACCAGTTTGTTTATTAATTTATTATTCTAAAAATGAATCTGATGTTAGGGTAGCTACCTCCTTGTACAGTGTGGTGTAGTGGTGAGGAGCAGTGGACTCGTAATCTGGGGAGCCGGGTTCGCGTCTCCGCTCCTCCACATGCAGCTGCTGGGTGACCTTGGGCTAGTCACACTTCTTTGAAGTCTCTCAGCCTCACTCACCTCACAGAGTGTATGTTGTGGAGGAGGAAGGGAAAGGAGACTGTTAGCTGTTTTGAGACTCCTTAGGGTAGTGATAAAGCGGGATATCAAATCCAAACTCTTCTTCATAAATACTTTTTTTTTTTGGGTGAACATTGCTTGGCTGGGTCAACCCTGAAAAATTGAGAGGTGAGAATTTCAAAGGATTGCTCTGTTTCGTTCTCCATATTTTTTCAGCAATTGTGAATTAGGTAACTTCACCTATGAATGCAACTAAATTGACAGAGCATGGGAAATAAACAAGATGAACTTGAGCTCTTGGTACAGCAAACTAAATCCTATATTATAATCTTCAAGTGTCCCTGCGTCCACTTTCTGTGTGTCACGGAAGTGCGCAATGCGCATGACCGGGACTCACACGGACGCAGGGATTGGAGCGGGCGGAGAGGGGGGCGTGTCCGCGAGGCAGCGGCGGCGCACGCGCGTTGTCATTTGGGCCAGCGCTGCTGCCTCGCACGGACGCAGAGGGCCGGCCCATCCTCGCCGCCGCTACCGCCGCCGCTACAGCCGCCCCCGGGGAAAACGAAGGGGGCGAGAGCGAGCAGCGTGGCCTCCTCCTCCGCTGCCGCCGCCGCCGCTGCCACCTCGACGGAGGAGCCCCGAGGAGGAGGAGGACGGCCGGCCCGGCCTGGAGGCAGCGGCGACGAGGAGGACGAGGATGCCGTCCCGCAACCTCCTCGCCCCAGACGCCGCCTCCGGGCGCCTCCAGCTCCTTAGGCTGCCCGTCCGTGCTGCTTTCAAGCAGCACGGACAGGCAGCTCCAGGAGCCCCCACTCCCTCGCCGGGAGCTGCAGCGCCGAGCGGGATGCATCCCGCCCGGCGCTCCTGCTCCCGCGGTCACTGAGCGACCGGCCGAGGGAGCGCCGGCTCCTTAGGCTGCCCGTCCGTGCTGCTTTCAAGCAGCACGGACAGGCAGCTCCAGGAGCCCCCACTCCCTCGCCGGGAGCTGCAGCGCCGAGCGGGATGCATCCCGCCCGGCGCTCCTGCTCCCGCGGTCACTGAGCGACCGGCCGAGGGAGCGTCGGCTCCTTAGGCTGCCCGTCCGTGCTGCTTTCAAGCAGCACGGACAGGCAGCTCCAGGAGCCCCCACTCCCTCGCCGGGAGCTGCAGCGCCGAGCGGGATGCATCCCGCCCGGCGCTCCTGCTCCCGCGGTCACTGAGCGACCGGCCGAGGGAGCGTCGGCTCCTTAGGCTGCCCGTCCGTGCTGCTTTCAAGCAGCACGGACAGGCAGCTCCAGGAGCCCCCACTCCCTCGCCGGGAGCTGCAGCGCCGAGCGGGATGCATCCCGCCCGGCGCTCCTGCTCCCGCGGTCACTGAGCGACCGGCCGAGGGAGCGCCGGCTCCTTAGGCTGCCCGTCCGTGCTGCTTTCAAGCAGCACGGACAGGCAGCTCCAGGAGCCCCCACTCCCTCGGCGGGAGCGGCGCTCCCTCGGCGGATCGCTCAGTGGTGACTGAGCGATCCGCCGAGGGAGCGCCGGCTCCTGAGGCTGCCCGTCCGTGCTGCTTTAAAGCAGCACGGACAGGCAGCAAAAATCTTCTAGAGCCCGTAATTTTACGGGCTTAATATACTAGTATGACATAATAGGCATCACTAAAACCTGGTGGGATGAGTCTCATGATTGGAATGTAGTAATAGAGGGATACAATCTATTTCAGAGAAATAGACCAAACAGGAAAGGAGGAGGAGTGGCGTTATATGTCAGGGATGTGTATACCTGTGAAGAGATCCATGATTTAAAACTTCAAAGCCAAATTGAGAGTATCTGGGTCAAAATTAAGGGAGAGAAAAATAACAGTGATCTCATTGTGGGAGTTTACTATAGATCCCCAAGCCAAACTGAGGACATAGGTGATGCCTTCCTGGAACAGATGACCAAGCATTCAAAAGGAAATGAGATAGTAGTAATGGGGGATTTCAACTATCCTGATATTTGTTGGATGTCAAACTCAGCCAAGAGCATAAGGTCGAACAGATTCCTCACTGGCCTTGCAGACAATTTCATTGTCCAGAAAGTGGGAGAAGCAACAAGAGGATCAGCCATTTTAGATCTGATCCTAACCAATAGTGATGACCTGGTTAGTGGGGTAGAATTGGCAGGATCATTAGGTGGGAGTGATCATGCTCTTCTGGAGTTTATTATACATCAGAAAGGAGCAACCAAGCATACTAAGACTCAAATTCTAGACTTTAAGAAAGCCGACTTCAGAAAACTTAGGGAAACGCTGGGTGTGATCCCATGGTCAGTAATACTAAAAGGGAAGGGAGTTCATGATGGATGGGAGTTTCTTAAAAGGGAGATGTTAAAAGCACAACTTCAAGCAGTACCAATGAGACGAAAACATGGAAGGTGCCTAAAGAAGCCAGGGTGGCTATCTAAAGAACTTTTAACTGAGTTAAGACTTAAAAGGGATATATACAAAAAAAAATGGAAAAAGGGGGAAACCACCAGAGAGTAATTCAAACAAATAGCCAGCACATGTAGAGACAAAGTCAGAAAAGCTAAAGCACAGAATGAACTCAGGCTTGCTAGAGAGGTTAAAAGCAATAAAAAGGGTTATTATGGGTATGTCCATAGCAAAAGGAAGAACAATGAAACAGTGGGGTCACTTAGAGGAGAAGAAGGTGAAATGCGAACAGGGGACACAGAAAGGGCAGAACTCCTCAATACCTTCTTTGCCTCAGTCTTCTCCAAAAAAGAAAACAATGCCTGACCTGAAGAATATGGAGCAGAGGATTTAGCAGGGGAAACACAGCCCAGAATAAGTAAGGAGGTAGTACAAGAACACTTGGCTAGTTTAGAAGTATTCAAGTCTCCAGGGCCAGATGAACTACATCCCAGAGTATTAAAAGAACTGGCAGAGGTGATTTCAGAACCACTGGCAGTAATCTTTGAGAATTCCTGGAAAACAGGTGAAGTCCCAGCAGACTGGAGGAGGGCAAATGTTGTCCAGTGTGGTGTAGTGGTTAAGAGCGGTAGACTCTAATCTGGGAGACCGGGTTCGAGTCTCCACTCCTCCACATGCAGCTGCTGGGTGACCTTGGGCCAGTCACACTTCTTTGAAGTCTCTCAGCCCCACTCACCTCACAGAGTGTTTGTTGTGGGGGAGGAAGGGAAAGGAGAATGTTAGCCGCTTTGAGACTCCTTCGGGTAGTGATAAAGCGGGATATCAAATCCAAACTCTTCTTCTTCTCTTCTTCCCTATTTTCAAAAAAGGAGAAAGAGAGGACCCAAACAATTACCGCCCAGTCAGCCTGACATCAATACCAGGAAAGATTCTAGAGCAGATCATTAAGCAAACGGTCTGTGAGCACCTAGAAAGGAATGCTGTGATCACAAAAAGTCAGCATGGGTTTCTGAAAAATAGGTCATGTCAGACTAATCTGATCTCATTTTTTGACAGAATTACAAGCCTGGTAGACGAAGGGAACACTGTGGATGTAGCCTATCTTGATTTTAGCAAGGCCTTTGACAAGGTGCCCCATGATATTCTTGTAAAGAAGCTGGTTAAATGTGGGCTAGACAATGCTACCATTCAGTGGATTTGTAACTGGCTGACTGACCGAACCCAAAGGGTGCTCATCAATGGCTCCTCTTCATCCTGGAGAGAAGTGACTAGTGGGGTGCCACAGGGTTCTGTCTTGGGCCCAGTCTTATTCAACATCTTTATCAATTACTTGGATGATGGGCTTGAGGGCATCCTGATCAAGTTTGCAGGTGACACCAAATTGGGAGGGGTGGCTAATACCCCAGAGGACAGGATCGCACTTCAAAATGACCTTAACAGATTAGAGAACTGGGCCAAGGCAAACAGGATGAATTTTAACAGGGAGAAATGTAAAGTACTACACTTGGGCAAAAAAAATGAAAGGCACAAATACAGGATGGGTGACACCTGGCTTGAGAGCAGTACAAGTGAAAAGGATCTAGGAGTCTTGGTAGACCACAAATTTGACATGAGTCAACAGTGTGATGCAGCAGCTAAAAAAGCCAATGCAATTCTGGGCTGCATCAATAGGAGTATAGCATCTAGATCAAGGGAAGTAATAGTACCACTGTATTCCGCTCTGGTCAGACCTCACCTGGAATACTGTGTCCAGTTCTGGGCACCACAGTTCAAGAAGGATACTGACAAGCTGGAACGTGTCCAGAGGAGGGCAACCAAAATGGTCAAAGGCCTGGAAACGATGCCTTATGAGGAACGGCTTAGGGAGCTGGGTATGTTTAGCCTGGAGAAGAGAAGGTTAAGGGGTGATATGATAGCCATGTTCAAATATATAAAAGGATGTCATATAGAGGAGGGAGAAAGGTTGTTTTCTGCTGCTCCAGAGAAGCGGACACGGAGCAATGGATTCAAACTACAAGAAAGAAGATTCCACCTAAACATTAGGAAGAACTTCCTGACAGTAAGAGCTGCTCGACAGTGGAATTTGCTGCCAAGGAGTGTGGTGGAGTCTCCTTCTTTGGAGGTCTTTAAGCAGAGGCTTGACAGCCACCTGTCAGGAATGCACTAATGGTGTTTCCTGCTTGGCAGGGGGTTGGACTGGATGGCCCTTGTGGTCTCTTCCAACTCTATGATTCTATGAGTTTCTTTCCCATTGTAGATTATTATGTGAATTGCAGTCAAGGAGAAGACTGAGGACCAGTGAGCTGAGAGGGTGGAAGCAATTCAATTCAAATCCTGATTTACCATAAATATTACTAAAAAATTGTCTTTCCTCCTCTGTTTCTGTTGCCTTCCTACGCCTACATGGCACCAACCTAAACTGAGGGGTGTTTTATGCCCCTTGATATTCTCTGAACAACTATGAACTCTGATTATGTCATGCCCAAAAAAATGCAGGGAACACCCATGGCAAGGAAAAAAGCTCCTTCCTTTAGGCTGTAGCCCTCTGCGAAACAGAAGTCAACAGAAACAGCAATGGAGAAGGCCTCCCCTCGAAATAAATGATTACATCTTTAGCCAATGGAAGTTTCATGTCTCTGAAAAATCAGAAGTGTCCTCCCTGTGGAATTCTCATAATTCTCTTCCTGATGTTTTGAAGGCTGACCATCCTCCACACTCAGACCTCCTCTTTTCTTGCAGAAATTAGCAGAAACGGAGAGGCTGAGGACTGTGGAGAAGTTCAGACAACTGCGCCAGTTCCTGGAAAAAGAAGAAAAACGTCGAATGAATCATGTGGAAGAGATGGAGAAGGAGATTGCAGGGAGAAGGAATGAGCAGCTGGCCAGACTCTCCAGGAAACTCTCCTCTCTTGAGAAGATCATCCAAGAGATGGAGGAGAAGCGTCATCAGCCAGCGACTGAACTGCTGCAGGTAAGACGGTGGCAGGAACAGCCCAAGGCTGCCTCCCATCCTTTCTGTGCCCCTTTCATGTATGCAAGGAGTGCAGGAACTCAGATGATGGAGCCTCTAGTCAGGTTTGTAATGGACAGGAAGACCCAAGAGACCTGGGATGTTTAACTCACCTGAATGCAGACTAGAGATTCTTCTGTGTTCTTGATGGAGCGGGAGCTGATCTTCTGCTCTTTGCTGATGCTTTGTCTCCGAATGCCTTCTAGCTGTGGGGAACTTCGCCTAGGATGCGTTCAGGCCTCCTTCCGACATGAGCCAGTCTCTTGACCAAGCTTCTCTTCCTGTTTCCTCCACAACTTCTGGGTTGATCCCTTTCTCCATGGATCCAGATCGGCCCCAAATAGTGCTCAGTCACAGTGACCAAAGAGCAAGACAGAGGGACTCATCCAGACTGCTGCTTGTCCCACCCCTTTCCTCCAGGAAAACCCGCTGTTTACTGCTGAATGAGAGCAAACCTCAGCCAGGTTTTCTCCAGATTGACGTTTGCTTTGAAGTTGCACTAGGGAGCAGGTTTTTCCCGAGGGAAAGTGGCAGGGCAGAGGCAAAACCCTTTGGACCTGTGTTTTCTGGGCACAGGAACAGCAGAAGTCTGGAGGAGCCCAAAGAAACACGGAGTTGTTTTCTTACTGCTTTGGAGGCAAGTTTTCTTACTGCTTATGATGCAAGTTCTTTTTTTTTACTTCCCGATAGAAAATAGAATTTGAAATTTGGAGACTTCTATGGAAGACAATTTGGGACAGTGCCCTGGTGGGATTATACTCTAAGACTAGAGATGGTGTGAATCTTCTCTTGAATCCACAAACGTGACATTTCCCTAAAATGTTGGTGGGTTTACATAAGGATTTTAAACAATGATGGCAAACTGATGTGAAATGTGGAGAACTTGATATGGGAAAAATTAATGTTTTCAGATTGGAAAAATAAAAGGTGTGAGAAACCCAAACTGGCTGATTCAGTCATCCCTACCCAAAACCTTGGCATGTGCCAGGCAGACTGACATCTGAGGGCCAGGCTGTTCCTACAGGGTCTGAGGGGTCTTCCTGGTGTGGCCTGTGGTGTGCAGTAAATTCCCTTCTCTTTTCCCCTCTAGGATGTGAGAAGGACCTTGCAGAGGTAAGTGGATCTGGCTCATTTCTATTAGCATCACTCCATGAGGCCGGGATGCAGGAACCTCAAACACGGCCCTCCAGGGGCTGCAGGGGGGAGACTGTAATAATAATAATAATAATAATAATAATAATAATAATTTATTATTTATATCCCGCCCATCTGGCCGGGTCTCCCCGGCCACTCTAGGCGGCTTCTAGCATATATTAAAATACATACACATGGTACAGATTAAAAACTTCCCTGAACAGGGCTGTCTTCAGGCATCTTCTAAATGTCAAATAGTTGTTAGTACCTTTGACTTCTGATGGGAGGGCGTTCCACAGGGCGGGCGCCACTACCGAGAAGGCCCTCTGCCTGGTTCCCTGTAGCTTTGCTTCTCGCAATGAGGGAACCGCCAGAAGGCCCTCGGTGCTGGATCTCAGTGTCCGGGCTGAACGGTGGGGGTGGAGACGCTCCTTCAGGTATACAGGACCGAGGCCGTTTAGGGCTTTAAAGGTCAGCACCAACACTTTGAATTGTGCTCGGAAACGTACTGGGAGCCAATGTAGATCTTTCAAGATCGGTGTTATGTGGTCCCAGCGGCCACTCCCAGTCACCAGTCTAGCTGCCGCATTCTGGATTAATTGCAGTTTCCGCGTCACCTTCAAAGGTAGCCCCACGTAGAGCGCGTTGCAGTAGTCCAAGCGGGAGATAACCAGAGCATGCACCACTCTGGCGAGACAGTCTGCGGGCAGGTAGGGTCTCAGCCTGCGTACCAGATGGAGCTGGTAGACAGCCGCCCTGGACACAGAATTAACCTGCGCCTCCATGGACAGCTGTGAGTCCAATATGACTCCCAGGCTGCGCACCTGGTCCTTCAGGGGCACAATTACCCCATTCAGGACCAGGGAGTCCCCCACACCTGCTCGCACCCTGTCCCCCAAAAACAGTACTTCTGTCTTGTCAGGATTCAACCTCAATCTGTTAGCCGCCATCCATCCTCCAACCGCCTCCAGGCACTCACACAGGACCTTCACCGCCTTCACTGGTTCTGATTTAAAAGAGAGGTAGAGCTGGGTATCATCCGCATACTGATGAACACCCAGCCCAAACCCCCTGATGGTCTCTCCCAGCGGCTTCATATAGATATTAAAAAGCATGGGGGAGAGGACGGAACCCTGAGGCACCCCACATGTGAGAGCCCAGGGGTCTGAACACTCATCCCCCACCACCACTTTCTGAACACGACCCAGGAGGAAGGAGCGGAACCACTGTATAACAGTGCCCCCAGCTCCCAACTGCTGTAGACGGTCCAGAAGGATGTTATGGTCGATGGTGTCAAAGGCCGCTGAGAGATCCAGCAGAACTAGGAAACAGCTCTCACCTTTGTCCCTAGCCCGGCGGAGATCATCAACCAGTGCGACCAAGGCAGTTTCAGTCCCATGATGAGGACTCACTCCCTGCAGCATCTCACAGGTGAAAGCAGGGCCCCCTCTTTGGAACTTGTAGCCCCCTATTCTCCCTCCAGTGATCAAGGCCAGAGCTCTGCCTCCTCCCTCCCTCCCCACCTCACTTCACTCAGGGATGGGGGTCTTTTATTTCTCTTCCATGTTCTGTTCATGGACTTTGTGGTTATTTAAAATATCTAGAAGAGAAAGTCCTAAAGATGCTTGGGAAGAGCTTAGGATGTACCAATATATTTCCATGTCCAACTAGAAACCACCGTTCAACTCTGGAAACTCAGCCCCTTTGAGGCACTTAGGGAGGGAAGGTCTGTTGGTTTACAATAGGTGAGCTCTTTTTCTTGGGGCTGAAGGTGGTCTAGAGAGTGGGGTGAAAGTCAGGTTGTTTCATGCCTCTGGAGGGAGAGTCTGAGTATGTCGCTAATGGGCAGAATCGCTGCCATCAAGATGAGCGCCCTACCCAAGCTGCTATTTCTTTTTCAAATGATACCTATTATAAAAGGAACAAAACAGTTTAAGGAGTGGCAAAGGGTTTTTGCAAGATTTGTCTGGCAGGGGAAAACTCCTAGGATAAAGCATAAACTAATGATCGATAGGAAAGAAAGAGGGGGATTCTCCATGCCGGACATAAAGTTGTATTATGAGGCGTCTTGTCTGTGTTGGCTGAGGGAATGGTTAAAGCTAGATAATAGCGACTTGTTAGATCTTGAAGGTTTTAATATGCGTTTCGGGTGGCATGCCTATATTTGGTATGAAAAAGTGAAAGTCCACAAAGACTTTCTAAGCCATATTATAAGGAAACCTATCTTTGAAGTTTGGGAGAGATACAAGAATTTATTGGAGAGAAAGACTCCCAAGTGGCTTTCACCAATAGAGGCGATAACTATGAAAAAAATTAACATGGAAGGGAAATGGGCCACCTATGAAGAAATATTGATTGAAACAGAGGAGGGGGTGAGACTTAAACCATATGACCAAATTAAAGACTGTCTTACGGGCTGGTTACAGTACCACCAGATTAATGATATGCTTAAAAATGACAAGAAGAATAATGGTTTTGAGAGTAAGAAATCAAAATTTCAAGTGGAGTTGCTGGAAGGGGGAGGAAATAAATTGTTGTCAAAAATGTATAACTACTTACTAGAGTGGTACACGAAAGACGAGGAAGTGAAGGAGGTAATGATAAAATGGGCGATGGATTTTGGATATAATATTGAACTAGATGATTGGATAAAATTGTGGAACCAAAACCTAAATTTTACAGCGTGTACTATTCTGAAGGAGAATGTAATGAAGATGATGTACCATTGGTATATGACGCCAGTTAAACTGGCAAAAATGTATAGGACAAGAAGTAAGTTGTGTTGGAGATGTAAGGAGAAAGAGGGGGAATACTTTCATATGTGGTGGACGTGTGATAGGATTAAGATCTTTTGGGATATAATTTACAATGAGTTAAAGAAGATGCTGAAATACACATTCCCCAAAAACCAGAGGCGTTTTTGATTGGACTGATGGGGGAAGAAATAAAGAGAAAAGATCAGAGACTATTCATGTATGCGACCACTGCAGCTAGACTGTTGATTGCCCAAAAATGGAAATTACAAGAGGTGCCAACACTAGAAGATTGGCACCAAAAAATGATGGACTACGCCAAATTGGCAAAGATGATGGGCAGGGTTAGAAACCAAGATGACCAGAAGTTCGTGAAGGAATGGAATAAATTTACAGACTATCTAAAAGAGAATTGCATAGGTTTAAAAACACTAACAGGACTTTTGTAATTCCTATGTTGTGAGAGAAAAACAACCTTTGACTGAAATTTTGGAAAGGAAAATCAAAGACGGGTCAGAGATGGGGATTAATAAAAGTGCTGGAAATAAGATATGAAAGATATGAAAACCGTTGAAAGGAGGGAGGGAAGTCAAATCTCGGCAGAGAAATGGCAATGTAATAAAGTATGTAATATAACATGATGAAATATGATTAAATAAATGTAATAAGAAAACTAATAAAAAGCATTTTAAAAAAATCCAGAAAGTTGTTATGGGGCAGCATCGTTGGAAGCCGTGGGAGCCCTCCGGTGGTGTCGCTTGGGGTTACATCTTGTCCCTTGTGCTGTTTAGCATCCTTACAAAGCCACTGACAGCTGTCCTCAGGGGTTTTGGACTGAGGTCTCCCCAATCTGGGGTGGACATGCAGCTTTATCCCAATTTTCCTTCTCAGTCAGGGCAGGAAGTTGAAATGCTTGGAGGTGGGTGATGTACTGGATGTGAGTCACAAGTTGAAGCTGAATCCTGAAAATTACCTGTTGGGAAATAAACTTCCACTTTGTTCATGTTCTTGAAATCACCTGTAATAATTTGGGAGACGGTGCCACAATGGGGCCATTCATTGTTTTTCTTTTCACCAGGTATGAGAAAAGAGAGAGTCCAGAGAAGCCACTGCCTTTCCCTCCAGAACTGAGGAACAGGATCTGGGAATCCAGTGATCTAAATCACCTTGTGGAGGATACAATGAAACAATGGAAAGGTAATGAAAACTGGCTGCCAGGATTTCACACTGGGAATTCTATTACTTCTTCAGAACTGAACATGCCATGGAATTTAGTATCCCCAGGATACCTTCCTTCTTGGTGCTCCAGCCTTCATTTCCTATCCCCAGAATGGCCCATGTATATTGTGACGCTGGATCCTGTAAAGAAAGCCTGAATCAGAGTGTAGAGCAATGTCAGGATTTTTTCCTCCCATGTGTATCTGTTTACAGTTCTATGGAAACTCCTTTTCCTTTGGGTTCCCCGTCTACACAATCCGGGGTTGTCCTTTTGGAGGTTCTCCTCCTCTGAATGTGGAAAAGGGCATTGAGAAGCCCCCAGTTCCCCCTCTGCCTCCTGCTCAGCCAAGGCCTGAGCCGTCTCCTCCTCAGACGTCCCCCTGCAGCTGCCATATCTAGTGCTTCAAGCGTCAAGATCTCCTGAGAGTTCCCACATTGAGAGTGGAAGCAAGAGCACATGAGCCCCAAAACAGCACAATTATGTTGACATGGGCGTACACAGGGGGGGCAGAGGGGGGCAGCTGCCCCCTCACCCTAGAAGCAAAAATGATCAGCGTCCGTTCAAAGCAAACCTGAACGACCATGGCTTGCCCCCCCCCCAGTTTTGATCCTGGGTACGCCCCTGGGTGTTGAGCCATCTGTTCTGCAGACTTTGGGACCCTCATCAGTGGCGTAACTCTAGGTAACAGTCCTCTAGTGGTGTTTGGGTTCTTTGACTGTCCCATGAATGAACTGGGAGACAGTTTGGATTGGGGGCAGAGTTTGTCCCTGCGAAGAACCTGCACGCCAGTCTGAGTTCCTTTCCTGCCTATAGACTAGTATCCTGGTTTCACCCTCGATTTTATAGATTTTGCTTTCTTCTATAAAATCTATATACTGCTTGTTTGGAAAAAGCCTCAGAGCCTTACAATATCTTATAAAAGCCCTTAAGGAGAATCCCTCAGGGTCAGTCAAATGTCCATCTTGTCGAGTTCTCCTGTATAGGGAACCTCCGTTGCATTTTGTTTTCCTTCACACAATCTGGAGAGGTTATTTTGGGGCTTCTTGAGATTTGCTAGGATTTCTCCCTTGTGAAGTGTGCTAAAAAGGGCACCCTCAAGCCCCCAGTCCCTCCTCCACCTCCTGCTCAGGCTTGTTTCTCAGCAGTGGAGCCAAGGCCAGATCCGTCTCCTCCTCAAACGTCCCCCTGCAGCTGCCATATCTAGCGCTTCAAGCGTCAAGATCTCCTGAGAGTTCCCCCATTGAGGATGGAAGCAAGAGCACATAAGCCCCAAAACAGCACAATTATGCTTGTTAACAACCTTAAATATATGTAGATTTGTGAATAAGGACTTCCTTTTGCATGACAGCTCTGCCAATCCTTCCTCATCAAGATTCACTTCTCCTTCTGTTTCACAATTTTGGTTTTAATAATTTCCCCCACCACTTTACTTGGGAAGATGTTAAGGCTGCCTCCATCTCCCCTCTGCCTCCTTTTACAGGATTCCTATTGCTCTGCCTCCCCTTCAGTCCAAGAATGTAGAGCCCAATTTCAGGGACAAAGTTCAGAGACCATCAGGATTCATGCTGAATATTCTTATTCTGCTATTTAAAGCTTTAGTTATTTTCATAGATTCTTCCTATGATTTTATAGTTGTTAATTATTTTTTGTACAATTTAATATTTTATAATTGTACTTGAATTTAAGGATGCTACGTTTTGAAGTGTTACTTTTGTATGGAGATTTATTTTATGGTGGAAGAGAGTTGCCCTTACACTTTATATCTTTTTGCTTCCTCAGATGCTCTGTTATTCAGAAAACAGATTCAGAAAGGTAAATTTCCAGGGGAGGAACAATTTTACAGGAGGGATGGGGATTGATATTTCATGGGTGTTGAACCGTCTGTTCTGCAGACTTTGGGACCCCCATCAATGGCGTCATCAATGGGCAACAGTCCTCTATTGGTGTTTGGGTTCTTTGTATGTCCCATGAATGAACTGGGAGGGGTTTGAAGGTTTGCATTGGGGGCAGAGCTTGTCCCTGCGAAGAACTTGTACACCAGTCATGAGTTCCTTTCCTGCCTATAGACTATTATCCTGGTTTCCCCCTTAATTTTATAGATTTTGCTTTCTTTCATAAAATCTATATACTGCTTGATTGTAGGAAAAAGCCTCAGATCCTTACAATATCTTTTTTTTTTAATAATTTTTATTGATTTTACAATATTTGTCTGGCCCCGATTCAGGCCAGCTCACTTGTATTACAATCATTGACATATGACTTCCTCGCATCCCCTCCATTGTTTCCATCTGTTTGCATATAATTTTTTTTTTACCAGGTTCCTAATTTCATGGTCCAACAATCATATTTCTAATATCATTTTAACTTCTTCTAACATCTTTGCCCACTTTTATATCTTCATTTACATCCCTCTTGCCTCCCCCGGTCCCCGGGTACACAGCTTTGATCCATAATTTTAGCTTCACTTATCATTCTTACCATATTTGAAATAATAATAATCATTAAAAAAAACTACTTATCTTTACTTAATATACTTCATAGTAACGCTTATCAGTCCAGGACATGTCCATAGATCAAAACCTAAAATCCAAAGTCCAAATAGTACATTAACTATCCTTATCCTATACCTGCCGGCTCCAAAGACCAGAACCAGAGTGAGTCCTGCAGGGTATAGTCCATGACAGCATCCTCCAAAATCTGTGGCCAACCTTCCCTTTGCATATTCAGGTCGTCTCGGCTTGTCTTCCTTTGCTTGTCATGAGATTTTGGTTTATTTCTTCTTCTTATATTCCTTTTCTTGCATCTTAATTTGGCAGCGCCTTTTAGCTTATGTTTAAAAAGTCTCTTTTTGCGACTGGTTGCTGCCAAAGTAGATTTTCCATCCTTCTCGGCTTCACTTGTATTCAAAACAGTTGATTTTTGTTGTTCAGCCTTGACGGATTCTGTCTCTTCCTTAGTTGTTTGTATTTCCAGGCCAGCCGGCACAGTGTTTTGACTTTGCTTTATCTCCTCCGCAGAGCTTCTCATGGCATTCATCGCTCTCAGTTCTGCTATGTATTCGTTTATTTTGTCCAACACTGTCTGCCAGCTAACTTCCGGTTCCTTCGCCATTTTCTTAGGACACATTTCCAAAAAAAATTTAACTTTTAAAACTTTTCAAAACTTTTTTCTTCTATAAAACTTCAAAAACTTCAAACTGCAAAATAATCCACAAATCTGTCACAGTTCCTTCTGCTTCCCCCAGGACCAGGGAAGGCGCAGGGGTTAATTTAAATCCACATAACAAAGGAAATTCAAATTAGTTCTTTTCAAGGCATCTGTAACAATTTCCTGTTACATTAGCTCAATGGCAGGGAACGGACCTCCGTGTTTTTCGTTCCAAGCCAATTCCAATTAAGTCCGAAATCCACATTTTCTCTTTTACTCACGGTTCCAAATTTTGGTCTTGGAGGAATCAGCGCGCTCGGTGAAGACAATCTCGCAGCTTCGTCCGACAGGGAGTTTGCGGACCCTGTGGCTCCGCCGCCTGCTCACGCTCGGGAGCCTCGCTCCCGGGGAGCAGGATCGGCGTCCGAGCCGATGCGGGTCCTGTGGACCCTGGGATAACCTTCCCGGGGGTTTTGGGGGTCGCGGCGCTGGCGCGAGCTCCCCTTTTCCCGGTCGGACGGGGGAATGTCAGGAACGACATGTCCCCCCGACCATCTTCACCGGCGCGCCGACCGGAAGCCTGATCCTTACAATATCTTACAAAAGCCCTTAAGGAGAATCCCGTAGAGTCAGTCCAATGTCCATCTTGTCGATTTCTCATGTGTAGGGAACCTCCCTTGCATCTGCAAGCACCCAGTCCCTCCTCCACCTCCTGCCAGGCTGGTCTCCCAGCAGCAGAGCAAGGCCTGAGCTGCCTCTTCCTCAGAGTTTCAACCTCACCAGCCATTTCTGGTGCTTCAGCCATCCCAATCTCCCCAGAGTTCCCACACTTCTTATGAGATCAGCCCCATTCCATGAGGGAGAACTTCCCATTGCATGAGACCCTTGCAGTTCCATGGCAAAGCTCTGCAGCTTCTTCCTCTGCAATCTGGTTTGTCAGCATGCTTGGAAATTCCAGTTTCAACAGCTTTTTCCCACCAGCTTACTTGGGGCAGATGTTAACCTTCCTCCAGCCCTCCAGTTCAGATCCCCATTTCATTTGTGGGTTTTGAATTATTGTATTCCGCCATCTTCTAGTATGGTTTACCATTTCTGATTTTCCCATGGAATCATGGAATAGGAGAGTTTGAAAGGATCCCAAGGATCACCTTGTCCAACTCCCTGCAATGCCGGGATTACAGCTAAACACGTTATTTGTTTTAATTCCTTAGGCCTAGTGATATTAAATTCTCAAGAATAATCTTTTGTAGAATATCTAACATCACTACTTAGGCCTACAGCTGTTGTCTTTGCAATTATTTGTTCAATGATTTCATCTTTTGCTTGAAATAATTAAACAACAGATGTTATAGTTACAGGTAGGTAGCCGTGTTGTTCTTCCATAGTCAAAACAAAACAAAAAATAAAAAAATTCCTTCCAGTAGCACCTTAAAGACCAACTAAGTTTGTTCTTGGTATGAGCTTTCGTGTGCATGCACACTTGGTATCTGAAGAAGTGTGCATGCACACGAAAGCTCATACCAAGAACAAACTTAGTTGGTCTTTAAGCTGCTACTGGAAGGAAATTTTTTATTTTGTTTTAACAGATGCTATGTTATGGTGATGTTTTGTAAAAAGTTTTTTTTTAGTTTTTTTTAGCTATTGCATTGTAGTCTGTTAAGCCTCTCTTTTTGCTTCCTCAGATGTTCAGTCATTCAGAAATCTTCAGAGAGGTAAATTTCACATGGAGACCCCAATTAACAGGAGGGGTGGGAACTAGTGTTTTTTGGGGGGGTAAAGAGTCTGTTCTGTACAACCTGACTCTAGCCCCTGCTGTTTGCACCACAAAGGCAGGGAGGGTGGACTTGAAGGTGCGGGGTGGGGGTGGGGAGATAAATTACCCAGAAGGATCCGACTGAGTAGGGAAGAGTTTCATTCCCGCCTAGAGTTGGGTTGCTTTTCCATGTGACCTTTTCCAGGACTGGTTGCCACGTGTCCTCATTTTCTTGGACTAGAAAAAAAAATCTAGTACATTAGACTCAGATCCAAGGCACCTAGCCTAGATTAGAGAATCGCAACAGAACAGCATCTCAAGCTAACAATATACTGTATAAAACCCTTCTCTTGTGGCTGAACTAAAAGGACGCTGGCTCAGCTACAAGATCTTGGAGGAGTCTGGGAGGGCAAGAGTTAACATCCCCCTGCCCTTAAGGAGAATCCATATGTACATGTTTAACAGTTTAATAAATTGTTCTGTGCACACTTGCGTTCACAAAGATGTGAGCATGAGCCCAAATACTTCCATGTGGCAAGCAAGGGAGCAATATGTATTATTATTATTCTTTTGTTGTTTAAAGTTAAGAACATTTCTACTAGCACTATATCACAGCTTCGAAAGCCTACATAGAGTAGGGGTATTTAAAATGAGACTCGTCATAGCGATCCATGGTTAAGAGCAGAAGTTGGCAAATGTGTCCTCTTTATTGCTATTCAAAAATACAGCAACTCTACACTTGCCTATCATGACTGTCAGTGTCTCAGCCCCTAACTGGTAACCTTTTGAGTTATCCCCCCTTCCCCCAGGGAACTAGTCTTCTGGTATATATTCAATCCAAAAGAGAAGCATGGTATAAGCAGTCCTTTGTAAAAAAATAATAATTTTAAATTAATATTTATTGGGTTTTACACACATAAAAGAAAAGATAAGATAATTTATTGTCATTACACAAGTATAAGCACAACGCTATACAAGTGCAACGAAACTGCATGCCATCCCGTAAAAACAGAAAGAAAGAAAAAACAAAACAAAACACAGCACAAAACACACACACACCAAAAAAAGCCACACATACACCCATCACAGCTCTCCAAGGTCATATTATCTGGTTACAGCATTTAAGATGGTTATAGCTCTTGGGTAGAAACTGTTCTTCAATCTATTTGTTCTTGATCTAATTGTTCTATATCTTCTTCCCGAAGGCAGTGATGCAAAGAGACTATATCCTGGATGAGATGCATCCTTTAAAATATTGTTAACCTTTTTAAGGCAACGGGAAAAACAGTACATAATATAATACATACAATAAAAACACAACATAGAAAAAACACAATACCTATATATATCTTAATTTCCCTTCCTTATTTCCTTAACATTTTAGTTCGACTTCCTCCTATCTTTTCCTTCTGCGTTTCATTATCAATCATCTTTAGCAATTTCCTCTCATCGTCTATTATTTTGTCTTACTTCCTCTATTTCTTAATTTTTCTATCTCTTATGTCTCAAGCAGTCCTTTGTAAAATTGCCCTGCCACCAGGGGTGGAGGAAGGAGGGGGCGATGGGAGTGCATCCACCCCCATTGGAGCGATCCTGGGGGGGTTCCACCGCCCCCAGTATACGTGCCCCTCCCCCGGGATGTATGCCAGCCCTGTCCCGCCTGCTCCCCGCCCCCAGTGGCGGAAAATGAAGCTCCTCCATTGCCTGCCACCTGCCTCCTCTTCCCTGGCAGCAAGCCCTAAACTTCCAAGATGGTAAGGAGGAAGGCAAGGAGAGACCAAGTGGGTGAGAGAGATGGAGAGCAGGAATAAACAGGCTCCCCACTTAGCATGATTTTCACTTGTGGGCCCAGAACGTGACCCCCGCGAAAGTGAGGGGGCTTCTATATGTGGTTTTATGCTGTGAACCACCCTGAGACCTATGGATGAAGGGCAGTAGGCAAATGTGATATTATTATTATTATTACTACTACTACTACAGGGGGGGGTCCTCATCCCCCACCCCAACCCAGAGGTCCCCAAAGGCCAATTCCCACAGAGATTGTCAGAGGAAAGCAGCTTCTCTCCTCTCCTGCCTCCTCCAGTTCTCCTCTCTTTCTCCTTCACTAACACAGAAGAGCTGAGTAAAAGGTTTCCTGGGTGGTTTTTCCTCTTAGAAAATGCCTGGGTTGAGAGGAGGGCAGGCACAATACACATGGAATATAAGAAAGTGAATGAAACTGATTTAAAAACCAACAAGGAAGATATTTATTCTGATGAGAGTCTGCAAGGAGGAGTCTTGCATGCGATGCAAATAAACCCCCTTGGTCTGAAAGGGAATCTGGGTTTCGTTTCTTTTAACAAGATGTCTGTTTCTGTCTCTTGGCTGACTCTGCCTAATCTTCTCTTTCATTCATCTTCTCCCCAACAGCAAATGTCACTCTGGATCCAGACACAGCCCATCCCAGTCTCATCCTGTCCAAGGATCGGAAAAGCGTGAGATTGAAAGACAAATGTCAAGTCCTGCCTGACAATCCTGAGAGATTCAGTGACCAGCCTTGTGTGTTGGGATGTGAGGGATTCACAGCAGGCAGACATTTCTGGGAAGTCAATGTGGGAAGTGGGGGAGGGTGGGATTTGGGGGTCGCCAGGAAGTCTGTGAGGAGAAAGGGTGGATTCCCCTTAAGCCCTGAGGGAGGGGTCTGGGATGTGAGGAAGTGGGGAGGCCAGTACAGGGCCTTGACCTCCCCTGATCCCTTTCCTCTGTCCCTGAATGAGGAGCCCAGGAGGATCCGGGTGACTCTGGACTATGAAGGGGGACGTGTGTCTTTTTCTGACGCCGACTCAGGAGCCGAACTCTACACTTTCTCAGGAGCCTCGTTCTCTGGAGAGACCCTCCTCCCTTTCTTTCATCTGTGGGGGAATAAAACCCACCTCAGTATCTCCTGAGGAGACTAAATCTGCCTCTCAGGCCCATTAGATGTTTCTCTCCAGACCAGAGTGACTGATATAAAAACCATTTACCTGCCAAGAATATATTGCACACTTTTTCAAGGGCCCTTTGAGGGGATTCATTCCAGTCAAAATCAGTGGAAATAACAAAACAAAAATGGGTTGCTGTGGCTTTGCATTTTCCTTCCTTTTCCCAGAATTCCCTCTGCAGCTTCTTAAAGAGTCACACTTTTAGGAGTCCTAATAAATGTTATCACCTTCAATGTTGCTTTTTATTTGAGACTAGTGAATTAACGGGCTCTAGATACCCACGCGAGGGCTGAGAGGGTGGGCGGCCTCCCGCCGAGGTGGGCGGCGTGGGTCAGGCCGCCGCGCCCCCCTCCACCGGCCGCGCCTCCCTTGGTCACTGCTGCCTTCTTCTCCCCTTCAGGGACGCCGCGCCGCCGTCGCCGCCACCTCCTTCCTCCCTCCCTTCACCCGGAGCTGCCCCTTCCCGCAGCCATGAGGCGGTGGCGGCGGTAGCGGGGATTGGGGGCCGCACTCGGCCCCGGAGGAGGCTCTCTGGCCCCGGGGGGGGGAGGTGGCCTCTCTCCTCCTCCTCCCTTTACACACACACACACACACACACACACACACACACACACACACACGGCTCTTTGGCCCCCGGGGGGGGGGAGGCCTCTCTCCTCCTTGTCCCTTTCCACACACACACACACACACACACACACACACACACACACACACACACACGGCTCTTTGGCCCCCGGGGGGGGGGAGGCGGCCTCTCTCCTCCTTGTCCCTTTCCACACACACACACACACACACACACACACACACACACACACACACGGCTCTTTGGCCCCCGGGGGGGGGGAGGCCTCTCTCCTCCTTGTCCCTTTCCACACACACACACACACACACACACACACACACACACACACACACGGCTCTTTGGCCCCCGGGGGGGGGGAGGCGGCCTCTCTCCTCCTTGTCCCTTTCCACACACACACACACACACACACACACACACACACACACACGGCTCTTTGGCCCCCGGGGGGGGGGGAGGCGGCCTCTCTCCTTGTCCCTTTCCACACACACACACACACACACACACACACACACACGGCTCTTTGGCCCCCGGGGGGGGGGAGGCCTCTCTCCTCCTTGTCCCTTTCCACACACACACACACACACACACACACACACACACACACACACACACACGGCTCTTTGGCCCCCGGGGGGGGGGGAGGCGGCCTCTCTCCTCCTTGTCCCTTTCCACACACACACACACACACACACACACACACACACACACGGCTATTTGGCCCCCGGGGGGGGGAGGCCTCTCTCCTCCTTGTCCCTTTCCACACACACACACACACACACACACACACACACACACACACGGCTCTTTGGCCCCCGGGGGGGGGGAGGCCTCTCTCCTCCTTGTCCCTTTCCACACACACACACACACACACACACACACACACACACACACACACACGGCTCTTTGGCCCCCGGGGGGGGGGAGGCGGCCTCTCTCCTCCTTGTCCCTTTCCACACACACACACACACACACACACACACACACACACGGCTATTTGGCCCCCGGGGGGGGGGAGGCCTCTCTCCTCCTTGTCCCTTTCCACACACACACACACACACACACACACACACACACACACACACGGCTCTTTGGCCCCCGGGGGGAGGGAGGCCTCTCTCCTCCTTGTCCCTTTCCACACACACACACACACACACACACACACACACACACACACACACGGCTCTTTGGCCCCCGGGGGGGGGAGGCGGCCTCTCTCCTCCTTGTCCCTTTCCACACACACACACACACACACACACACACATACACACACACACGGCTCTTTGGCCCCCGGGGGGGGAGGCGGCCTCTCTCCTCCTTGTCCCTTTCCACACACACACACACACACACACACACACACACACACACACACAGCTCTTTGGCCCCCGGGGGGGGAGGCGGCCTCTCTCCTCCTTGTCCCTTTCCACACACACACACACACACACACACACACACACACACACGGCTCTTTGGCCCCCGGGGGGGGGGAGGCCTCTCTCCTCCTTGTCCCTTTCCACACACACACACACACACACACACACACACACACACACGGCTCTTTGGCCCCCGGGGGGGGGAGGCGGCCTCTCTCCTCCTTGTCCCTTTCCACACACACACACACACACACACACACACACACACACACGGCTCTTTGGCCCCCGGGGGGGGGGAGGCCTCTCTCCTCCTTGTCCCTTTCCACACACACACACACACACACACACACACACACACACACACACACGGCTCTTTGGCCCCCGGGGGGGGGGAGGCCTCTCTCCTCCTTGTCCCTTTCCACACACACACACACACACACACACACACACACACACACACGGCTCTTTGGCCCCCGGGGGGGGGGAGGCGGCCTCTCTCCTCCTTGTCCCTTTCCACACACACACACACACACACACACACACACACACGGCTCTTTGGCCCCCGGGGGGGGGAGGCCTCTCTCCTCCTTGTCCCTTTCCACACACACACACACACACACACACACACACACGGCTCTTTGGCCCCCGGGGGGGGGAGGCCTCTCTCCTCCTTGTCCCTTTCCACACACACACACACACACACACACACACACACACACACACGGCTCTTTGGCCCCCGGGGGGGGGAGGCCTCTCTCCTCCTTGTCCCTTTCCACACACACACACACACACACACACACACACACACACACGGCTCTTTGGCCCCCGGGGGGGGGGAGGCCTCTCTCCTCCTTGTCCCTTTCCACACACACACACACACACACACACACACACACACACACACGGCTCTTTGGCCCCCGGGGGGGGGAGGCCTCTCTCCTCCTTGTCCCTTTCCACACACACACACACACACACACACACACACACACGGCTCTTTGGCCCCCGGGGGGGGGGAGGCCTCTCTCCTCCTTGTCCCTTTCCACACACACACACACACACACACACACACATACACACACACACACGGCTCTTTGGCCCCCGGGGGGGGAGGCGGCCTCTCTCCTCCTTGTCCCTTTCCACACACACACACACACACACACACACACACACACACACACAGCTCTTTGGCCCCCGGGGGGGGAGGCGGCCTCTCTCCTCCTTGTCCCTTTCCACACACACACACACACACACACACACACACACACACACACGGCTCTTTGGCCCCCGGGGGGGGGGGAGGCCTCTCTCCTCCTTGTCCCTTTCCACACACACACACACACACACACACACACACACACACACACACACACGGCTCTTTGGCCCCCGGGGGGGGGAGGCGGCCTCTCTCCTCCTTGTCCCTTTCCACACACACACACACACACACACACACACACACACGGCTCTTTGGCCCCCGGGGGGGGGGAGGCCTCTCTCCTCCTTGTCCCTTTCCACACACACACACACACACACACACACACACACACACGGCTCTTTGGCCCCCGGGGGGGGGAGGCCTCTCTCCTCCTTGTCCCTTTCCACACACACACACACACACACACACACACACACACACACACACACGGCTCTTTGGCCCCCGGGGGGGGGGAGGCGGCCTCTCTCCTCCTTGTCCCTTTCCACACACACACACACACACACACACACACACACACACACGGCTCTTTGGCCCCCGGGGGGGGGGAGGCCGCCTCTCTCCTCCTTGTCCCTTCCACACACACACACACACACACACACACAACACACACACGGCTCTTTGGCCCCCGGGGGGGGGGAGGGCCTCTCTCCTCCTTGTCCCCTTTCCACACACACACACACACACACACACACACACGGCTCTTTGGCCCCAGGGGGGGGAGGCGGCCTCTCTCCTCCTTGTCCCTTTCCACACACACACACACACACACACACACACACACGGCTCTTTGGCCCCCGGGGGGGGGGAGGCGGCCTCTCTCCTCCTTGTCCTTTCCACACACACACACACACACACACACACACACACACACACGGCTCTTTGGCCCCGGGGGGGGGGGAGGCGGCCTCTCTCCTCCTTGTCCCTTCCACACACACACACACACACACACACACACACACACACACACACACACGGCTCTTTGGCCCCCGGGGGGGGAGGCGGCCTCTCTCCTCCTTGTCCCTTTCCACACACACACACACACACACACACACATACACACACACGGCTCTTTGGCCCCCGGGGGGGGGGAGGCCTCTCTCCTCCTTGTCCCTTTCCACACACACACACACACACACACACACACACACACACGCTCTTTGGCCCCCGGGGGGGGAGGCCTCTCTCCTCCTTGTCCCTTTTCCACACACACACCACACACACACACACACACACACACACGGCTCTTTGCCCCCGGGGGGGGGGGAGGCGGCCTCTCTCCTCCTTGTCCCTTTCCACACACACACACACACACACACACACACACACACACACACGCTCTTTGGCCCCCGGGGGGGGGGGAGGCCTCTCTCCTCCTTGTCCCTTTCCACACACACACACACACACACACACACACACACACACGGCTCTTTGGCCCCCGGGGGGGGGAGGCGGCCTCTCTCCTCCCTTGTCCCTTTCCACACACCACACACACACACACACACACACACACACGGCTCTTTGGCCCCCGGGGGGGGGAGGCGGCCTCTCTCCTCCTTGTCCCTTTCCACACACACACACACACACACACACACACACACACACGGCTCTTTGGCCCCCGGGGGGGGGGGAGGCGGCCTCTCTCCTCCTTGTCCCTTTCCACACACACACACACACACACACACACACACACACACACACACACGGCTCTTTGGCCCCCGGGGGGGGGGAGGCGGCCTCTCTCCTCCTTGTCCCTTTCCACACACACACACACACACACACACACACACACACACACACGGCTCTTTGGCCCCCGGGGGGGGGGAGGCCTCTCTCCTCCTTGTCCCTTTCCACACACACACACACACACACACACACACACACGGCTCTTTGGCCCCCGGGGGGGGGGAGGCGGCCTCTCTCCCTCCTTGTCCCTTTCCACACACACACACACACACACACACACACACACGCTCTTTGGCCCCCGGGGGGGGGGAGGCCTCTCTCCTCCTTGTCCCTTTCCACACACACACACACCACACACACACACACACACACGGCTATTTGGCCCCCGGGGGGGGGGAGGCGGCCTCTCTCCTCCTTGTCCCTTTCCACACACACACACACACACACACACACACACACACACACACACGGCTCTTGGCCCCCGGGGGGGAGGGAGGCCTCTCTCTCCTTGTCCCTTTCCACACACACACACACACACACACACACACACACACACACACGGCTCTTTGGCCCCCGGGGGGGAGGAGGCGGCCTCTCTCCTCCTTGTCCCTTTCCACACACACACACACACACACACACACACATACACAAACACACACGGCTCTTTGGCCCCCGGGGGGGAGGCGGCCTCTCTCCTCCTTGTCCCTTTCCACACACACACACACACACACACACACACACACACACACAGCTCTTTGGCCCCCGGGGGGGGAGGCGGCCTCTCTCCTCCTTGTCCCTTCCACACACACACACACACACACACACACACACACACACACGGCTCTTTGGCCCCCGGGGGGGGGGGAGGCATCTCTCCTCCTTGTCCCTTTCCACACACACACACACACACACACACACACATACACACACACACGGCTCTTTGGCCCCCGGGGGGGGGAGGCGGCCTCTCTCCTCCTTGTCCCTTCCACACACACACACACACACACACACACACACACACACACAGCTCTTTGGCCCCCGGGGGGGGAGGCGCCTCTCTCCTCCTTGTCCCTTTCCACACACACACACACACACACACACACAC